>JADLZN010007618.1:0-45204 GCA_018155175.1 Sinocyclocheilus anophthalmus | reverse complement strand
AGAAGTCTTACTTTTAGATGCTTGTTTACTTTGCTAATATGTTGAACAAACTACAGTATGCTCATGTACAGAGTTTCACTGAAGTTTAAATCTGAGCAAATATTTCATTTCCTCAGAACTGCCTTTCATACAGTGGTAATTTCTTCTGTCTTATATATCTATTTGCTTATTTTGACCATGACTGCTGTTATATACTTAGATGGTAATGGAAAATAGAGATTTAACATTAAAAATAATTTTTTATCCACTTGTGTGATTATTTGCAGAATTCAATTACATTTATGAGTTGCTGACATGACAAGCAGTAACAACTCATGATTATTGTATAATTGTTACAGATAGAGATTCATGGCCTCATATTAATGAAAGACAGCGGGCAATATTTGTGCATTTAGAAATTAATTTGTCACACCCAGTGTTGGGGGTAACGCATTACAAATAACGTGAGTTATGTAATGCAAGTTACTTTTTTTTCAAATGTATTGATTGACAGCTCTCCTGTCCCCATGCTGAGAGAAATCAGATGTTACTGTAGATCTAAAATAAATATGAATATGCATTAATTCATCTCACTCACTCACAAAAAAAACACACAGATTCAGTATGTCCTCAAAATGAATAAAATAATGCAACTCAGAATATGACAAAACCTGCAATAATTAAATGTTAAACAAAACAAATATCCTTTATGTATTTAATATAATTTTATTAACCAGTGTCTTTGCTGCTGACCTTCGATGATCCAGTTCAACCATACTAATAGACAAAAATGACTCGACAAATTTTTTATTGCTGAAGTGTGTTGAAATGTCTTCTTTGCATTCTACTGTATGGACATAAATTTACTTTCCCTTCAGCCCGAGACTTATTCATTTCACTTTTGGTGAGAAAAAGCTTTTATATTTGCCAAAAATAAAACATTTTTACTTTAAAAACAAACAAGCAAACCCTGTCCAGATTTAAAAAGTAACGCAAAAGTAACGCACCGCATTACTTTCCATAAAAAGTAACAAAGTAAAGCAATTAGTTACTTTTATATGGAGTAACGCAATATTGTAATGCATTACTTTCTTAAAAGTAACTTTCCCCAACACTGGTCACACCAATGACTAATTATGTAAACAGAAATAAATTACTACATTCAAAAAGAATGTCATTACCAATTACGAAAAAGATGGTGCCTACAGGATCTCCAAATGTTCACTTCAAACGTCTGAGAACACTTGTGAAAATGCTTCTACTTTACAAGTTAATACAATAATTACGGTAATACAAAAAGTAAGAAAATTTGACTTCTTGTATACATGGTCAGTGTCAAAAATGTGCTTATCTCATTCTGTTAGTGAGTTTAAATAACGATTTTAGTTACATTAGGGAGAAAGAAAAAAAACCGTGGACGTCGGTCGGAATACATATGATTTTCATGCTACACCTCACACTTTCACGTGTAGCGCAAACTTCTGGTCGGAGTGTGCCTCACCTGGGTCCGGCGTGTATGATGGTTTCCTAACTTATATGATATTATTCGCATTTGCGGTTTATTGCCATCATAACCAACAGACATGCTGCAGGAGGAGTTCGCTGCTCCTGTCGACACTGTGGAGGTGAGGGAGTAGTGGCATGAGTACAACTGTCATAAAATAGCAAACGTTATTATATTTGTTAGTTATAAAATCCCCATATCCTCTTCTGTATTGCAGGAAAAGTGGAAGCTGCTTCCAGCCTTTTTGAAGGTAAAATAGCCAGCGTCATCATGAGAATCATAATTAATGCAACATATGATCTGACAGTAGCATATGGATGGGCATGCTGTGCTGTTTTAAAGAATAAATACCGGTAGTTTAAAAGTATATTAAACAACATTTTCAGCTTATTGTGTAGTTATTATTCATGCAATTTTATTACGTCATATTAATCAAAGAAATACATACTTGGACTTAATTTGTCTCACCACAGAAGTATTTAAGTGAACCTCAAAAATAACTTGTTTGATTATATATAAAAGTTGATTTAAAAAAAGAAAAAAAGAAAAATGTAAAATCTTGATGTTGAATCGCAAAGTAATTTATTTGTCAACTATCTATATACATGCTCTTTTCTTCTTATACATACATTCTTATGATCCAGCAAGAATTATGTTGACTGATTTAAAGCAGGGCTGTCCAAACTCGGTCCTGGAGTTTAGCTCCAACTTGCCTCTACACACCTGACTGGAAGTTTCTATGGCTGTGTCCGAAATCGCCCCCTACATTCACTATTCTCTACATTAGGTTACTAATTCAGTTCACTAGAAGGAGTGACTGAAAACGAGTAGTGAATTTGGACAATGAGTGCACCGGAAGGAATGCCGCTTTTCCATAGTTTGTGCTTGCTGAACTAGCAGCTCCAGTAGTAAGATTAAAATATTTATGTTGAACTATGTCATGGAAATTATGTATAAACCCTAATCAAAAAATTTAATAATCAATTTACAATGAATTTATACCCGTGTTGTACATTATGCTGTACGCCATGGCTGAGCGGGGATTTATTATTAAGCTGCGGGCGCCATCTTCTGGCGAGATGCGGGAATTCATTCGGCGCGTGACTCTCACGGTGCATTACGGGCATTCTCTAGCCGTTGAGCGTGCACCAGCTGTACACTCGTTTTTGCAGTGCATTGTGGGATTGAATGAGTGCACTCGAGAAACGTCCACTATGGTATCGGACACCACTAAAAATGGCTGTTCCCTCAAATAATGCCCTATTTAAGGGTATGGGGGCAATTTCGGACACAGCCTATGCCTAGTAAGATCTTGATTAGCTTGTTCAGGTGTGTTTATTTTAGGGTTGGAGCTAAACTCGGCAGGACACCGGCCCTCCAGGACCGAGTTTTGGACAGCCCTTTTGATTTTAAAGCCTCAAATTCTTGTCATGTCATTTTTTTTACTATTATTATATTCATTTAGGGTAAAGGCTAGTAAGCAGCACATGATTCCTTCAATTACTCATCAAGTAGGGTTGTGACTTGTTTAAAGCTGGTTACAGAGTTGTTTCTACAATATACGGTAAAGCAAGACAGTATGTCAGTGTGGTTTTCCATGACATACATTATGGATTTAATTTTCTTTTTGTAAAGCAAAACAATTGTATGACAAAAGCTTTAGTAGCATAAACCTTTATAATGTCTATAATCTCTCCAGATAAAAGTAATGAAGGCGAACGAGAGAAGAACGTAAGTGATGATGACCAATGTGGTATCTGAAGGAAGGATATTAGTGACAAGCAACTTTTCTTTTAAATCTTAATTTAGTTTCATTTTATATCAGCTCATCAAATTACCGAAAGATTGTAACGTTTTAGTTATCCAAACACGGCATGTTAGGCAAACCTCATCTGTCCCTAGGATTCAAGATCTACGTTGGATGCTCTGAGTCGACAAGAAAAGCTTTATGTATTTTATTTTTTTTATTTTTCAGACCAGTGTCACCACATGAGGTAACATCTGTATTTGTGGCCTAAAGAATATTCTCATTTAAAGCAAACTTAAAAGCTTTTTGAAGAAAAAAAAAAAGGATTAAGATAGCAGTATTTGCTCATGATGATTATGCTTTTTAACCACTAGTGTCGTCTGAGAGATATGACGTATTCAGCTCCCATCACTGTGGATATAGAGTATACCCGAGGCAGCCAGAGGATCATTCGCAATGCTCTCCCTATTGGAAGTTACCTATGTGTGGGCTAAAAGCTTTGCAGACACCTCTTATTATGCAGTTTGTTTTCCCTAGCAATTTTAAATGCACTTTTCTTTTTGTTTTTGTGTGTTTTTTAAAAATTTATAATAGGATGCCAATAATGCTGCGAAGCTCCAACTGTGTATTGACAGGAAAGACGCCGATGGAGTTCTCCAAGCTTAATGAATGTCCCCTGGATCCAGGTAGATTATCATAGCATTCAGACTGTCTCAGTGATGTTTGGTTGTTTGTATGCCATAGTTTGATGCAGATAATCCCATCTGAAGCTCATACGTGTGGGAGCAGGTCATGGTGCATATATATGATACAGGATTTGTATGTGTGCAAGTGGTTATTTCATTGTAAAAGGGCAAGAAAAAGTCATTCTCATTCAGGAGCAGTTATCCAAGAACCCGTCATCGTGGAGCAAGATCGCAAAGGTTCAGTGGGAGCCTAGGTCACCAGGTGCTGGAATTAGCTTTTCTGTTTATGTAATAATATTAAACTTCATTTGAAGTACACCTTTAAAACTCTAGTTGTGTGCTCGTATATCTGTCTTTTGTCTCTGATTTGTAGTTCTACTCATGAGAAAAAGAGCAGAACCAACATGATTGTGAAACAGGGCCGCTTCCTAAAGCACAACACCCTCTCTGAGGATGCACCTATTGCTATCATCTTTAAGGTGAGAATGGTTAAAGATGGTGATTTAAAAGGCCTATGATGAGTTTTTTTGTTTTTTGACATAAGATAAGCAAGTTTTTTTTTTTTTATATACGCAGTTTCTTCTATTGTGTTAGTACTTGGTTCTCTAATTCCAGTCCTCGCATACATCCGCCTGCATTTGGCATGTCTCTGTATGTATGTTTAACACACCGGATTCGGATAAACCGTCGTGAGAAGAGAGCTTCCTGTTTCATGAAGTGTTCTGCTTGACATGGTCCCTACACGTGTTCTTTTGAGTCTACTCCCTAAGATGGAAGTCCATTTTTAACCTCACATTCAGTATGTGATTTGCGTAACGGCCCCGGCCGTGCAGTGTCTTCACACACAGATGAAACTTACTAAAGAAGTGTAAAATAATATACAATTTAAATTCATTTCTCGCACGCTTTAATGCCCTTTGAATGGAACTTGAAATGTAATCATCAATATCCTGTGATGTCTACTTCGCAGGGCACTTACAGTCGAATAGAACAATTGCTGAAGTGATAACAGATACAAACAAAATGTGCAGAGCGGTAGTACACAAGGACTGCAATTGAGAACCACTGGTTTAGGTTATTACACAGTTTCATTATTTAGGCCACATGCTGTTTCCAACCAGCAGATAGCGCACATTAACAAAGAATACAGTGCAGCTTGGCTGAAAACCAATTACACGCATTTAAAAGTATTGCTAAATTGTATTATATCAGTACCGTTCAAAGATTCGGTGTACTGAAAAAAAAGAAAAGAAATTAATACTTTTATTCAAAAGGGTGCAGTAAATTGATAAATTAACAGTACAAGACCTAACAATTTGTAAAGCTTTTTCCATTTCACAAATAAATGGGCTCTTTTGAAACTTTTGAACACGATCACGTTGTCAGCAAACTATATATATATATTATTTTTTTTTAATATTGCAACATTGATAGTAATAAGAAACGTTCTTGAGCAGCAAAATCAGCCATAGTTTAGAGTTTTGAAGGATCAGTGACACTGAACGACTGAAGTAATTGCTGTTTTTTACTGAAAAATTCGCTTTGCATCACAGGACATAAGTTTTTTAAAAATACTAGTGTATCTAAACTGTAAGGATATTTCAATCTAATGTTTTTAAAATTTTGATAAATTAAATGCAGCCTGGTGATTGATAAGACTGTAATAATTTTCTACAAACCCCATAACTTAAAATGGTACTGTCTCTTTTAGAAATGGCTAATATAGCTTTAGCGGTGACTGATTCATAAGTAGGAGGATTTGAACGCTTTTGTTATGGTATATTTTTTTTTTTTCGTTATTTTTTTTTTTTTGTCAGAATCTGTTTACAAAATGTCATTTAATATGTCAGAGGAACTCGATGGTGCTGTTATTCTCTAATATTTTACCAACTTGCTGTTAGGTATCTAATGCAGATAGTGAAACTGGGTATATGATACATTTGTCATATAAAATTACCAAATCTTTTTTACAAGCTCTTTCCTAAAGCATTTGATAGCATTTAAATTGTTTTAGTATTTATGCTTCCTTTCTATGCATTTTTAATTGTTTCTTCTGTTCATTGACACTGTGTTGAATATAACCTGACAGTTGAAATGGATATTTAGTTAGAGCTCATATCAGGGGACCGGCTTGTACTATGACGGATGTTTTTCCTAAATCCCTCACCCCAGGCTCTCTCTAAACATATGGGTCAGATTGGTTAGGGACAGGGCGAGGAGTAAATCGGCTGTCGAGCTTGTTTGCTTTGCACTTGTCCATCCACAGCACATTCCACCGGGATTTCCTTGCAACACAGCAGCCGTGCCAAACGGTGGAGACCTTTAAGCACTGTGATCCATCCAGTCCTGTTCCCACAGTCCCTTATTAGCATAAATAAATGTCATCGAGGCCTGTGGCACCATATTCACCTTTGCATTAGAGCAGGGTCCTACATTATTTTTGTGTGTGTGTGTGTTGAATACAATTGCAGTCTCTTTGCTGTAAATATACAACTGTATACATTGTGTTTCTTATTTTACTTGATATACTTGATTTTACTTGATTATTTCACTTTTAATCTCTCTGTCATTCATCAGGCCATGGGAGTGGAGAGTGATCAGGAGGTAGTTCAGATGATTGGCACGGAGGAACATGTCATGGCTGCATTTGGTCCCAGTTTGGAGGAGTGTCAGAAGGCCCAAATATTCACCCAAACTCCGGTACCTCTGACAAAATCTCTGCTATAATTTATAAGAGTGGTTTGCATTGCCTGTAAATGGGTAGCACATACAAAACAACAATGTTAAGCTAAATGTTACTAGAAGTATTACCAAATACCTTTGATTAAAGATCAGACCACTGAATAATGTTTAAAACATTTAAGCTTTCAAAAACCAAGTATCCACTTTTGAGGTGTATTATCAAATGCTGAGGCACAGTTTGCTGAATCTTAGATGTATTATTCACTGCAAGACCCAACAATGGGTCAGCAAGGACCATATCTGCGTCCTAGCAACCTGTGTCTGAGTGGATGTGAATGCCTGTTTACATGGTTGTGACATTGTGTGGGCCTCATCAAAGGTCTGCTAATGAGCTTGCATGTGTGCACCAATTGACTTGAGCAGACCTCAGTTAGATAAGATGTGTTATTAGAACTGAGAATCGGTCAAGAGTTTTAAGCTATATTGAAAATAAAAGATTTATGACTACCAAGGGCAGCCTCGCTTATTGCATTTAAACACAAAATGTGATTGAATTGAAAGTTATGGACCTATAGTGGCATTTGAATTACATTTTTGTTTTTATTTATCCCATTTAAGGTTTGGGGTCAGCAAGATTTTTTTTATTGAAAAAAAAGTAATACTTTTATCAGCGAGGATGCAATGACCTTATCAAGTGACCGTAAAGACATTTACAATTTATCCGAAAGATGTCTGTTTACATAAATGCTGTTCTGTAAAATGTTCTTTTTTAACTTGTGTACTTCTTTGCAAACAAGATATTACAGACGTCCACTTTTGAAAAAGTCTAGGTTATATAGAATTATGTGTTATGTAAATTATATACCAGTGTAGTATAAAGGAAGTGGCAATATTTTTTAATATAATACTATGTTTTTTCAAGTTTGGGTTAGGGTTAGGGTTAGGTAGGGTTTAAGTTATTCAGGTTTGAAAGAAAATTTGCACTGAGATGGAGGATTTTTAAATAGTTGTGACATTATATCATAGCAGCTAATGCATTTCTCACAATATACACAGGAAACATTTTAAGTAGTTTTAGTTTTTAACTTTGAGGAGTGGTACTTGTCAATTGCACATCATTCCATGGCTCAAAGTGGGTGGTCTAAAGGAGAAGCCTAGTCTGGGTGACCTTTGACCTCTGAAGCAAAACAAGTCGCTGGCTCAGGTGTGTGTGTATTATGGAGGGGTCCAGTTTTTTGATACCCCTTTAGAAAGCCAGTGAACCCTGCACCAGCTCAGTCACTCCAGATGAAATGCTTTGATTTGATGCGTTCAATCTTATTAATTGAGGCTTTAAAACATTATGCTTTTCATTCTTTATAACTTAATTCTTCATAAAATACTTTGAAATGCAAAGCTGCCATCAAGTCTAAATACAAGAGAATAGTGAAACTAGTGATTCGAAAAATTCGAAACGTTGCATCTTAATGACTCTTCTGTGTGCACTTTTTGTTTCCTTTCAGGCACTAAAATACATTGGTAATAAAGTGAGGCGTCAGCGTATGTGGAGCGGCCCTAAGAAAACCAAGATGGAAGAGGCTAGAGAGCTGTTAGCCTCTACTATCCTCACTCATGTACCTGTACGTCATTTCTAAATTAACTTAAATTGCCTGTTATCCCCACATCCTGAATAATCTTCCCCATGCCTTCATTCTTCCTTTGATTGCCTTTATTCCATGATATGTAGTTAAATCAGAGTATTACATTTGTTGGCGGTTTGTAACTTGGACCTGTCAAATTTTGTGTCTCCAGGTAAAAGAGTTTAACTTTCGAGCTAAGTGTATCTACCTCGCTGTGATGGTGTGTAGAGTGATTCTCGCTCAAGTGGACAACAAAGTGGACGATCGCGATTACTATGGAAACGTCTGGACTTGGCTGGCCAGGTATCTGCCTCTTAGAGGGTTTAATAGCAGGTCTTCTATAACCTCTGCACATAATCATTTAGCTTTCTCCAATACAATTACAGCGACACATGCATAAAGTGCTCAGTTCTACAGCAGCCTTATTCACTGCCATTCAAATATTTAGGGTTAGTAAGATTTTATTGTTAAAAGAAATTAATAACTTTATTTTGAAAGAATGCATTAATGAAAAGTGACAGTAAAGATTTTTTTTTCAAATAAATTAATTTCCATAAAAATATTAAGAAGCACAACTGTTCCTATCCATTGATAATAATAATAATAATAATAAAACAGTTATTTTAAATTGGAATAATGTTTCCTTTATTTTACGTACTATAACTTTAATCAAATAAATGCAGCCCTGGTGAGCAAAAGAGCTATGACGGCATTTAGGTTGTTATCCGCCAAATACATGCTTTTTTCCAAATTGTTGATGGGTTCAGAAATAGTCATGTGGTTAGTTTACTGAGATCCTGTTGTTCATATGAGAGAAGTAGGTTCGAATCTGGTCTGAAAATATCTTGACCCTTTCATTACTATCAAAAATAATTTTACAAATGTGGTGCTCAGTGTCACATCCTGCTCAAACCTCAGCTGCCCTTGTCATGTCTAATGTTTCTAACTGCTTGGCATCCACACAGATGAATGTAAGGCTCATGAAATATTCACTTTAGAAGAAAGTACAATGTGCAACACCATTTTCCATCCATCCATCGCCCTCCTCCATCCATCTCTGTCTGCCTTTTCCATTCACACCCCCTCTAATTCTATTAAGAATGACTGACAGCCCCTCCAAGCTCAGGCCGTTAATTATGATAATGCTAGTGTTTATTTATCTGTTTTTGTCCTGCGTTGCACAGCCATGTATTTGGGAGCTGAAGATTAGTGCGCATAATGTTTGTTAGTATCTCTTTTGAGATTGTTGCTCCTGTACGGCAGATTTCATATTACATCCTGGATGTGGGCGCCGTCTCGCTTGTGCACACAACATTTTTTTGTGCTCTTGTCTAACACAACTGATCTCTTTTTTTTCTCATTAAACACACTGTTGGCCTCTTATGAAACTGATCAGAAGCCAAAACCAGCAGATACAGGCTTGGCTGGCGCCCAATCCCTCACCTTCCCTTTTGTTTCCCTTTTTGTTGCTTGTCATTATAATACCCTCATTATTTTCCCAGTGCTTTGTTTCATCCGCACCCCCATGCTTCTGCCTTCCCTTCCATTCCCAGCCGACCCGCTTTTGTTGCGGGCGAGATACGTGGCAGCAACGCCCGACTGCAGCCCAGCCAATCTCAGGGATTTCTCCACTTTATTATAATTTAGCTCGGCTATGACAAAAGAATAGCCGCCTTGACTGGAGCGATTGAGCTAATCCACCAGCACGACTGTGATAATGTAATTACTGCTGTCTTAAGTCCTTTAATTTCCCCCCGCCTGCACTGAGGTGGGGTGTGTTTATGTGTGCATGCGCTTGCTTACGTTAGTGTGTGAGCAATTCGGAGTTAGTGAGTGACAGGAATCCTTTCAGCGGGGCTTTACACGCACATGCACGCTTTCCAGCACCTCCAATCCCCTTTCTCCTCATTTACAATTCCCTGACATTCAACTAATTGGCCTGGCTGGGCTGTGGAAGCTTAATTTCTTTATTAATTTTCGGTGAGGATGTTTATTTTCACATATGCAAATGTAAAGCAGAAGGGGAGGGGCTTCTATTGAAGGAAATCTGAGAATGAGAGGCCAGGTCAAATTTATCACAGCGTGGAAACACCTGTTTATTAAATCTGGGATAAGAAGATAGAGAGAGGGAGGGTTAGAGCCAGATAAAGTTAATAAAAACAAGTTATCTGGAAAAGACAGCACTTGGGATTCAAAAGACGAGATGAAGTCATCTGTTGGCTGTTTTTTCTCGTGATGTGATAATTTTGGTTGTTAATGACTGGATTATAAATATATGATGTAGCGTTGTGGTTGCAAGATAAAACACCGTTTTTGTTTTAGTTAGACTGAGTTTTGTACCCATTTCAATGAATCACGCTTTGTCTCTGTGTTCCTTAAGCTCCTGTCACTGCTGTTTGAGGATCTGTTCAAGAAGTTCAACTCAGAGCTGAAGAAGATCGCAGACCAGATCATCCCCAAGCAGAGAGCAGCTCAGTTTGATGTGGTGAAGCACATGAGACAGGACCAGATCACTAACGGCATGGTTAATGCCATCTCTACTGTGAGTCCAGGGCAAGACAGATCAGGAAGTGTCCACCTGGGATGCTTTTTAAACAGTATTGCTGAAGTTTCCATGTTTGTTTCACTATCCACTCCAATGCATTGATTAAAAAAATTATGGAAATAATAACAATTTTAAAATAAATTGAAGTGAAATCTTATGTAGGCACAGTTTAGATTTGTCTGTAAAACATTACATTAATTTTATTACAATTTTTAAGATCATAAGAAGCAAATTCAGGCAGGCATGTCTAAATTTTTGACTTAGTAGAGTTGTAATTCAAGATTGTTTTCAAGCACAGTGGTGTTTAAGTATATCATTATGTTTACTTAGCTGTATTCTTATTTTTAGTTTGAGTTTTAGTTTGAGTTTTAGTAATTTTATGGTCTTTTGTCATTCTTATTTTTGCTTTTAAAATATTTTCTATACAGCTTAAATTTTTTATTTCAGTTTTAGTAAATTTAGTATTTCAATTTAAACTTTCAGTTAGTTACCAAAGCTGCATTTCTTATCTAATAATCTATCTAATAGTTATTTGATTTCAGCTTTATTACATTTACAGAAATTTTTTTTTTCTGCTAACAATAAAAACACTGCTGCTGCATATCAGAAAATATAGTTTTTCCTCCAAAAATGTAATTAAGTAATGTGTCTTCCAGGGGAATTGGTCCCTGAAGAGGTTTAAGATGGACAGGCAGGGTGTGACTCAGGTTTTCTCCTGCCTCTCCTACATCTCAGCATGGGCATGATGAACAGGATCTCCTCTCAGTTTGAGAAAACCAGGAAGGTTAGCGGTCCCCGCTCCCTCCAGCAGGAGAGGTCAGTGTTCCTCATTTAGAAAACACCATCATCTTGTCAGCATCATCAGTGGATGCTTAAGTGAAATTTTGAAGTATGTTCACACTGCTTATTTCCATGCAATGAAAGTGCAGTCACTTATACAATTAATTCAATGACTTGTTTTTATGGAATAGAGCAGCAATGGCCACTGAAAAGCCATATTGGTTTGCCACTGATTTATTGTGTTTATTAAAATAATTTAGATTCTCACAGCTGTTTGATTGTTTTCTAGGCTTGTGGTCTGGTAAAAAAATCTGGCTCTGATGATCCACATCACTACAGACATGGAGGACGGCCCCATCATCAAGCTGGCATTCAACCTGGGAGTGGAGGACGTCAACCTTCTGTGTGGAGAGGAGTTGTCCTACCCCACTGTCTTCCTCGTCTTCCTCAATGGTATCTGCACACACACAGACAGAACAAAAGCCAAACAGCACATTCTTCCCCCTTTTATTTTTCAAGCACACAGACAGGCTGCAGGCATTTGAATAATATTCAAATGAACTTCTGCCGCTCATACTACAAAAGGGTGTGCCATTGATTACCTTTTAATGTCATGTCACAGAAAATTCACTAATTAATTCATGTATATGTTTTTCACAGCACTGATAAGTTACAAATTACACAGGCCGTCACTGTGGCTAATTAATTAGCAAACACAGCAGGTGTCAATGCATAAATAAATACAATCCCTCCCAAGTTAATCCACAAACATGCTTTCCCGCAAAGTGACTCACACAACATTGTCTGTGTATGCATCTGGGTGGCACCATAGTGGGTCTCTTATCATTCAAACCAGCCAAAACTTTTTATTTGAAAGTGCATTAATACTGCTGTCACACATTTACACATGTAAATCTTTAATTTATTTTATGGTACAGATATTGTGTGTGTGTGTTATTTTTTGCGTTATGTGAAATGCATGTAGGTTTACAATATTAAAAATATATATTATTTGTCTTCATATATAATAATAGTCTAGTAAAATAGGACCATTTATTAACATTAAAATAATTAAACATTGGGATAAAAGGCACAGTACATTAATATAATGATCAGTCGAGATTCAGTATAACTGATCAATTATGTAAAAATGGAACACATGCTTATTCTGACCTGTACTGCGTTATATTATAAATTATATTATAGTTTAAATGATTAAAAACTTCTAGGTTAAAACTTGGTGGTTTGAAGGAAAGATTGGTAAAGATATAAATTACAATAAATTAGTTTTTTTGATCCATAAATAGTCTTTTAATGATAAATAGTCTTTTAAAGTCATGTAATGATTCTTGTTCTAAATTATGCCTGACAAAATTTTTATGGTGTATGACCTATTGTTACATTGAATGAAAATGTAGTGGGTGTTTTGGTAAAATCATGGTAAAAATATATGAAAGTAATAATTTTTTTGCTCAGGAAATAAAACGTGTTTCTTTCTAGGTAACATTCTTGGAGTGATCAGAGACCATCAGAAGTTGGTCTACACCTTCAGACTGATGCGTAGAGCAGGTTTTATAAACGAGTTTGTGTCCATTTCAACCAACTTGATCGACCGATGTGTATATATTTCTTCTGAGGGGGGCCGTTTGTGCAGGTACTAGTAGGTTTTTTTATATCACATAATTCAAATCCATTTGGAATATAAACTGTTTTAAAACCAATGTTGTTAGTTGTCGTATGTTGCACAGACACATTTGAATTGCATTCTGTGTGCTCCTGGTAGACCCTATATCATTGTGAAGAACGGACAGCCAGCTGTGAAGAACAAACACATTGAGGAATTGTCTCCGGGATACAGGTGCGTTTGAAGCTAATCAATATTTGAAAATTACATTTGAATGAAGAGTCCAGTATGCAGTTTCGTGACTGTCTTATGCATGTCTTTTCATTGTGTTCTTACCACCCACTTTTACCTGCAGAATGTTTGAGGACTTCCTTCATGAGAGTCTGGTGGAGTATTATGATGTAAATTAGGAAAATGACTGTAACATTGCTTTATATGAGCAGATGATCACCAAGTGAGTACTTAATTTAAGGCCCTAAAAGCATTTGGACACTTATACCACTAATTTGTGACTGTCATTGCAATAGAAAACACATCTGCAAAGTGTTTAGCTTCAAAAAAAAAAAAAAGTGTAAGTTGGCACCAATAGCCTCGAGGGCAGCATGCCGACATTTAGCACTGTTGCGCATCAGGCGTCCCAATTTCGACTCCCGACTTGCAGACCTTTCCCGATCCCGTCCCCCATCTCTCTCACAATAATAGAACAACAACGCCCAAAAAGAAATCTTATAAAAAGTTCAATATTATTCAATAACTGTACCTTGTAGTTCTGTTTTGTTTAATGTAATGACTCCTAAAACTGAGGGAAGCTTTGTATATCTGTACCATTTTAATACGCAATATTACAGAATTTAATAATAAATGTATATATTTTTATTAAAATGTCAAATGTAGCTACTTAATGTATGATTATTGTTGATACTGGATATTAATTACATGCACTCTATTTTTATTCCAAATTTCGATTACCTTTATTCACGTGTTATTGTTCACCTTAAATTCTTAAACTACTAACGCTAATAATTTAATTATTAATGCTGTTAAATGTGAATTATCAAATCCCAATTGGATTTGCATTTCATAGTGGATCAGTATTAATGCTGGGCTGCTGCATTTACTTGTTTCATTTAAAATGATGTTATGTTTAGAGTTTTATTTAACTTTGTTAGATAAATATTAAAAAATTGTAGTAACAGCAATAGCATGAGACATAATTATTTTTGATTATTCTGCAGTATTGGCCAAAAAAATAATCTTGGGCCTTTCTAACAACCTTCGGACATGATTCCAAAGAGTCCCGATTACTGTTTCGAGCCACTATTATAGGGCATCCATTATAGACCAAAAATAGATCTCATAATAAACAATATAAAAACCAGTGAGCATGTATTTTAGCCGGACAACGACCCATTTGGATTGTATTTTGCGTATCACCGTCCACGCTGCTGGGGTGGTCTGTGCTTGTTGTGTCTTACCCACATCAAACCAGTCCCAGAAAAATATTACAGGTGCTATGCGCAAAAGTAGGTCGACTATACAGTTCACATCTCCAGAAAACATAACTCCAACACACATCCATTGCACTCACAGACACACTCACCTCACATGGCATTTACAACTGACACACACACCACATGCTGTATGAGGTGGACACTCATAACATCGCCTACTTTGGTCGACCGCTTGTGTGTGTGTGTGTGTGTGGAGGCCTTTCCCTGCCTGTGTCTCTGAGTGTCATTAGGCATTCATTGTGTCCTGAGCTCAGTGTGCAGAGCAGGGTTAGTGTGCTCAGCTGTGCAAGAGGGAAAGAGAGCACACACACTCTGCTGCCCTGGTTACCAAAACTACTTAAACCTCTCCTGGCCACCACCCCCATTACAAAACCACTGAGACTGGGACTATATTTGGCGCAATATCCTAGACCTTGTCTTCTTTTTTTCTAGGCGGACTGCCCCATACATGTGCAAATCCAGTTGTGTGTCCCCAGCCCTATTATCACACACTGTGTGCTTGTACCCTGATTGTAGCGTAATAGCATCTGACAAATGTCAAGGCCTCAAGGGACGGCGGCATTTTGCTTTAAACTCCCCCCCCCCCCCATACCCGCGCCATTCTGCCATTGCTAACCTCACCACAGCGATTTTACATTGCCTTCAATAACACCCCTCTCAGGACAGTGGTGTTAAATGTGATCACGATGTGCATATCTGTTTAATGTTTGAAAAGCGTGAATGAGTTGCAACAAACCCCTCAAGTTGAAGAAAACCTTAGTAGTAATTGTAAAGGCTTTTGGTAACAATAAGCTCTCAATGTTCACATTTGATAATGCCGGGGCTATCATGAAATAAGATACAATACTTTTGCAATTATTGATGAGTCCTTGGATAGTTTTAAAAATACCTATTTGAGGGAAATGAACATTTTAAGATGTACAATTAACATTCGGTATAAATTAGTTAATAAGAAAAATAAAAAAATATTTTACATAGCATAGCCTAGAATATAAAATGTTAAAGTAGTTCATGTTAGTTATGGTAAGTATATTGTTTAAAGGGTAGTTCTCCCATAAACTTTATTGTAGTATATTTTTCACCCTCAGTGTTACAAATTACTTGTAGGAGTTTCTTTCTTTCTTTGAACATAAAAGAAGATATTTTATATATATATATTCCATACAGACTACAGTATATGTTCATACAATGGAAGTCAATGGATCCAATGTTGATTGATTCTCAGTGTTCTTCAAAATATATTATTTTTTTATTCTGTAGATGCAAGTAAGTCAGACAAGTTTGGAACAACATGAAGGGGGAATAATGACAATTTTCATTTTTGGGGGAAAATACTCTTTCATGGTTTGACGAGTAGTCCGTCAGAGCGGGTGTTGTAAACACTTCTAATACACAATACAAATGATATTATTAACCAATAAAAAATGGCAATAAGACAAACTAAATTATATGAGATAAAAATATTAATTATACACTAAGGCAGTATTTTTCTCTTTGCATCTTGCTTAACCATTGTATTTCATGCGATTCGGATCAGATACTATGGGGCTATAATTAGAGGAACAGAATAGTACACCTGATGTTTTTTTTTTTCACTTACCTGCTGGCGTCCCCAGAAGAAGCTATATGGATAGACGTGAGACCTCGAGGAGAGTTTGACTTTGCGAAGTGCCTGCAGGCCAGAATGCCACTGGGGCTGTAATGAGCTACAGCGGGTATGACATAGAAGATGCCCTGGTGCTCAACAAGGCCTCTTAACAGAGGTAAGAGCTAAACAAGTAATGCTGAATGCTTAGACTCGCTCAGTTACCAGTTAGTAGCATTCTGAAGTGACTATATTAACTTTCCAAATGAAATTGAGAATGAAATCTGAAAAATAATGTAGATTTCCATTGTTTTCACTTTTGTTCATTGTCTTCTATTGTTCTTCTGTCTTGCATTAGGCTTTGGTAGATGTCTGGTGTACAAGAACGCCAAGTGTACCTTGAGGCGGTACACTAACCAGACCTTCGACAAAGTGATGGGTCCAACGCTGGATGCAGAAACACACAAGCCCATCTGGAGACACAGCATCCTGGATGCTGACGGCATCTGCTCGCCTGGTAAGACATTCCAGCCAAATAATCTTGCTTGTGTTGATCTAAGGATATGTATTGATTTTTTATGTCACATTCCTCACAGGTGAGAGGGTCGAGAACAAACAGGTGCTGGTGAATAAATCAATGCCCACCATCACCCAAACGCCACTGGAGGGCAGTGCCCAGCCAGGCCAACCATAATATAGAGACGTGCCAGTCACATAAGAAACCATTTGTCTGATGAAATGAAACTAGAATCCCACTGTGCAATATTCCAACAATTTTATTTGAGATAATTGAGTTAGTTTTCTAAAAGCCACACAAATGCCCACTTTCTTCGTTCTATAGGTACAAAGAAGTTTTTTTGTTTTTGCATAATAGCAACCAAAATGCCAAATTTCTTCATTCTATAGGTACAAAGGAGCGACAGAATCCTACATTGAGAAGGTGATGATCTCCTCCAATGCTGAAGATGCCTTCTTGATCAAGATCCTGCTCAGGCAGACGCATAGACCAGAGATCGGAGACAAGTTCAGCAGTCGACATGGACAGAAAGGTACAGTATCATCCTTTTCCAGGCTGGCATCTTTTCCTCTGCTTTAGTAGATAACAACATATGAAACGACACTCCAGCACCATGCCAAAATGAAGACCATAAACCCGTCTCATTAACAAGTGGGAAGAGATGTTACTAAACTTGATGTCCATTTTATTTTCAACACCCAAGTTGTATCGTCCCTGCTGGCCCTCCCATTCTCTTCAACTTTTTTTCCACTGCCTGTTTTTCAATTAATTAGCTTTTTGTCCCATGCCAGACTATGGAAATTTATTACAGCAGCGCAGTCCTGGGAAAATGTTTACAGCCCCCATTGTTTCTGAGCACCTCCGCTAAGAGAGCTGGTCAGTATGATGTTTTAATCAGAGCGCTAACTGGCGCCATGCATAATTCACTCATTTCATTAGCAGAGGTCGTCCACTGGCACTCATCACAGGACGTGACAGTGAGGAGGAGTCAGGGAGTGGTTAGCAACAAACTGCCCGAGATGCTATTTACTGCTCTTTTTAAAGGAGCTTTTGGTATTTAAAGGAGCAGGCAAGTGTCTGTGGACCAGGATAACACAGGGCAGCTAATTGTTGTTGTGAAGGATAGTGGCGTTCTCTTGAATGTCTTTTGTGCATTTAAAGGCGGACTTTTATTGAATGGTCCCACTTGGTGAAGTTGAGCTGTTTTCCAGAGGTGCGTGACTGTGCTGCCAACCACACAATAACATTCAGCAGGAATTAATTTACATTTCTACATTTCTTCGCAGTGTTTGTGGTGGTTTAATTAATGCATCGCCTGTGTGCGCACTAAACGGGCATTTTAGGTGCTTTTTGTTGGAAAATTTGTTTGAGAGAACGCTGTACTTCAAAGAAAGAGATTTGGCTACCTTTTGGGGCAAAAGAAAGCCCATTAAAGACATCCCACCGTGGTTTGGAGTCATTGGCTTTCAGCAAGTTTCACGGGAGTTTTTTCTTACTCATTTTAAACCCCTCCCTCATCCTGCGCCCCCATTCTGACCAACCTCTACCACCCTCATAAGATCCGGTCACCGGAGAACGATAGGTTAATTATTTACCGGTGACCCAAACACACACCGAAGCACACATACACACACTGATACTCACACAGCTGTCTTGGCAGGGTCCATTGTGCGAGCCGCCACAGTGGGGCTGTATAGCCGGTGATGGAGGGCCATGGACTCTTACTGCTGTCCTGCTTTTCTTTGCTGATTTCATGCCTCTTTTATCATTCACTCTCACACAAAACAAACAACACAGAGGATGTGTGCTATGGGAACCGCTCTCACTTACCTCTCTGCTTCTGTTGCGCTCTTGCTCGCTTTCTCTCTTCTTGCACCAGGAAATCCTTAAACCTACTAGGGCTGCTACTAACAACTGTTTTGATAATTGATTTATTGCCTAGATTTATTATTGCCTAGAAAATATTGTTGGACTACGTGTTTTGTATTAAAATTAGGATAATTCTGCAAAAAAAATGTTAAAAACAACACTACCGTGTGGAGGGATTCATCAGCAAGGAGGTCATTTAAAATTATCAAAAGTGACCCATAAAAGACAGTATGGTTGCAAAATAATTAAAATTGATACTGTACTTGTAGAACTTCTGTTCATAAATTGAATCCTGAAAAAATGTTTCATGGTTTCCAATATTCATATATAACTATTATTTATTGTGATTCCGCGCCCCACTGTTGATAGATATCACATTGCTTACATGCGCTGGTGGCATAAAAAAAACTCAACAAACTTCCAATACACCAGCTAGTGTAAATTGTTTATAATTGTTGTTGTGGTGTTGTTTTTAGATCATTTTTTTTTATTGTTTTAAATGAGGAAAACTGTAACTTTCAGTACTGTACTGTGCTTCCCTAACAGAGGATCTGATAATCGATAATAGATGTTATGGTTATTATGATTTTGGTCTGATTCAGTGCTGCATGCTTTAGGTATTATGTGGTGGTACATAAAATTTAACCAAATATTGAGTTAATTTGATTCAATATGTGCTTAAAATTATTATTATTGTGATTTTTTTTTAAAAAGATTGCTATGTAATTCATATGTCTATTAAAGGGATTCAGAGCAGATTTCCATATGAAAAGCTTGTAGGAATTGATTGAAGGAATAAAAAAAAAAAAAAAAAACAAAATTATATATATATATATATATAAAATTGTAATAATTTGTATTACTATAATTTTGGGCCTCTTTTTAGAGTTTCTCAAGAGCCCAAATTTTTCTTATGCATATGGATTTTCTCGCCTTAGTTTGAACCTGTCTTGTGCGCTCTATGGGAAAGGGAAACTATGGGTGTATAATCATCCTTTCAGGTCCAGTAAGCACCTTTGTTCTTTCTCAATCGCTCCCGTTTTATATCTTTTCTCACTTGCAAAATGACAAATAATGTGTGCTTGCTGCAGCAGAGGGGAGTCCTTCTGCAAAACATTACTCACTCTCAGACTGCTTTGGACAGCTTGATTCTGTTCCTGCAGTTGAGTTCCAATGGGTTCCACTCAGCAGACCTGAATACGATTGCTTTTATAGGCCTTTGGAATAGTTGTATACGGAATGTTACACAAACTCAATTTCTCATCAGTCATTTGTGAGACTGAATCGCGTAATTATTTAGAACAATGAAGTTTTTATGGAAAGGTTGCGTCTGATAGGGTGGAGTTAACTTTCTGCAGACCATTTGAATATAGGGATGTTCTTGTTCTAGCTTAGTAAATACATTGAATACATGTATGTAAATGGGTGTTTTTTCTTGTAACAGGTTTGGTGTGGACATGATGTTATCGTCAAGAGGAAATGCCCCTTCGTGATCAGGAATTGCCTGACATCATCATCAGGCCCTCATGGTATCCCTCCAGAAGACTGTATGAGGATATGATGTAATTGAATGGAATTTTGTCAAAGAACCACCACAATAGAAAATTTATTTTAAAGAATCCCATCAAGTAAGATAGTTATTTGTATAAAATTCATATTAACCTCAAAATTTCAAAGTGTATTTCGGAGTTTATTCAGATGCCTACTACAAGTTTCTGGAATACAGATTCTGTAGTTTTCTAAACTGAGTAGGTCCCAGGCAACACAATGAAAATCAAGATTTTAGTATATGTAGTGTTACTAGCCAGGTAATAAGCAGGATAAAATACATCTAGTGGTTGTTTGCCTGAATACACTCTCCTTTGATAGCTGAGATTTTTTAAATCACTACTTTTTTTTTTTTTTATTTTTGGCTCCTTGATGTGTGTGTGTGTGTGTGGGTGTGCTATTTTTTTTTGAAAGGGCTCTAAGTACTCTTACATCACAAGTGTGGCGTCTGTACTAAGTTTTAATAATCTTCTGATTCTCTAGCTCACCAAGGCTGCATTATTTCAGAAAAATAAATCATACATTTTCCCTTTAAAAGAACGAGTTTCTATTTTAATATATTTTAAAATACAATTTTTTACTTTGTAATGGCAAAGCTGAATTTCAGCAGCCGTCAGTTTTCAGGGTTTACCAGATCTTCAGGAATCATTCTAAATGTTAAGTAGTGTTCAAAGAAACATTTGTCCCTGTATTATTCTCAATGCTGAAAACCTTATTGTGTAAGCACATCTTGGTAGCATTATAAAATGCTTGGCGTTTTGGCTCAAAACTATTACTTTTGTATAATAATAAATTATATATTACAGTTAATTTTTTTTTTTTATATTATATATAATATATGTTGCTGTAGTATGTATGACCATGGAGCTCTGTCTACCTAAGGTTGTCAAAGTCTTGTTGTCTTATACAGTGCAGTTTATGCAAATCTCACAATGTCAGTTTTCAGAGACATTAATTCCCCCATGCTTTCTAATTTTGAACTCTGTGTTTGGGTGCACACAGCAGGCCGCCATATAGGAAATAGTTTGAACTGAGGAAAAGATTCCTCTCAGTGACAGAAAGGGGTCAAAGATCTTCCGGCTCTTTCTGTGAGTGACCTCAGTAAAGGCTACTGTCGTGCAGCGGTGTGTGACCTCAACATGATATCACACTCACATTCACAGCTGCACTGTTAGCAAGGGGAAACTGGGGCATCTACACTGCTGCGGGGGGTTATTAGTTTCCTTCAAGGAGCAATTGAGCTTGTATCACATTAATGTTTAGAATGTGCATCAGTCTTCGAAAACAAGCAATCAAATGAATAAAATGAGCTCTGCTTTGATTTGTTTCAGGTTGGGAAGCTGATTGAGCTGTTGTCTGGTAAAGCAGGGGTGCTGGATGGACGTTTTCACGATGGCACTGCTTTCGGGAGCAGTAAAGGGAAGGACGTGTGTGAGGATCTTATCCACTATGGATACAATTACCAGAGCAAGGATTATGTCACCTCAGGCATCACAGGGTAAAAACTGTTCTTTAGCATCACTTTTGTTCATTTGCATATTTATATTTCACTGATACAAGTTTGTTTCACAGTTCAGTTATTAATGCTTCAAGTTACACTTTACAATAAGGTTTCATGTTAACACATTAGTTAACTACTGTAGGTAACATGAACTAACAATGAAAATACTTCTAACGCGTTTATTAATCTAAGTTAATGTTAATTTCAGAATGTACTAATACATTATTGAAACCAAAAGTTGTATCTGTAATATTTTTTAATGGACCTAATCTAACATGAACTAACATTGAAACCCGGTGTGTTTATACTTAACTATACATTAACAACGTATGAAAACTAGAAACACCAAATTATTCGTTGTTAGTCATTTTAGTATATGCTTCTACACCTGGTTACTATGGAATCCTATTCTAAAATGGTTCTTATAAAGATTTGAAACTTTTAAAATTAATAGGTACATTGGTGTTAGTTTGAATGTCTCGTTAGCGGAACTCAAAGAGCCATAGAGTGTTATTCTGGCACATTACTGTAATTCAATTCATTAGTTTTTGTAATTTGCTCGTAGGAGAACCTCTGGAAGCCTACATCTACCTCGGTCCAGTCTGTTATCAGAAATTAAAGCACATGGTGCTGGATAAAATGCATGCCAGAGCACGTGGTCCGAGAGCAGTACTCGCTAGGTAAGAAAGGCAAACATATGTGTTCTCTGAAATTTGATTTGTTATATTTATTCTTTTGGATAATAAATTGTTTATTAGATGTGTTCCAGAGATGGTGGTCTCCGTCTGGGAGAGATGGAACGAGAAAGTCTTATTGGCTATGGAGCCAGCATGCTGCTGCTCGAGCGACTGATGATCTCCAGTGATGCTTTTGAGGTGGATGTGTGTGGCTTGCTGGGATATTCAGAATGGTCAGTAAAATCCATTACGATAGTGCAGGTTTATTAAATTATTAAATGGATCAAAGGGGATTTATTGGTGAGAACTTTGTCTGTTTATTGCAGGTGTCATTACTGCAAGTCTTCGTGCCATTTGTCATCTCTACGAATTCCATATGCCTGCAAACTGCTCTTCCAAGAACTGCAATCCATGAACATCATCCCCCGCCTCAAACTGGCTCGATACAATGAGTGAAGGCGAGTTGTAAACGCGATTATGGCATTTCACCAAAGCTTACGCACAGAGGAGCGTTACAGTATTATTAAGGACTACATACAACATTGAAACGTCTTAATTTCATTTTTGTTAAACATCTTGTGTGTATATATATATAAGAAGTGAATGTAGGTTTTTTTTTTTCTTCCCAATTTCAACTTGATGGTGATGAACTGATAATTGGCATATCCTTTAGTTTACAGTATGTATTTTTGCTGTCCAAAATATGTGGATTTGTTTCAGTTTGCCTTCAGAATAGTAAGGTTTGCTTTACAATAAACTAATAAATTGTAAATGTAGATTATGAATAATGTGTACATTTTGTTTTTATATTGCATCCCATGACATTTCTTTTCTTCTTAAGAGCGATGATCAGAAAGTATTAGGGTGGAAGTCTTGAGCAATCTTGATGAAGTGTTAACTGACAACGCTGACAGTAAAAAGGAGCTTGTTGTTACATTGACCACCTTCCCACTTTGCTGTTTTTTTTTTTTTGTAAACTAAATCATCCACCATTCAGAGATTGCTCCCACCCACCAAGCAGCAGTGGAAGGCTTTGATTGGAAGAATGCATCTCACATCGGTAGAATGGGCACTGACAGTGTGGCTCGCTCGCTGGTTGGGGGGGTATAAGGGTCCGAGGGTGTCTCTTTTGGCCGGCTGCACCTGTCCTAGCTAATGAGGGGCTAATGAGACTTGGAGTAGACAAACAGAAAAAGGAAGTCTTCTGAGGAGAGAATGCAAAGATTCTCTTCCTCCTCCCTCCTTTCCTTCACAGCCTTCATCTTTAAAACTGTAATTAAGGAAATTTCATTGATGTTTGGCTCTCCCTCACCATCCACTTCCCAGCTTGTTAGAGGTGCTGGTTAATCCATACAGTTTCTAATGAAAGCTGGGATATTTGCCTTTGGATGAAGCTTTCAATTTGTTATTTTGTTATGTTTCTTTGATGGTTTGTAGTATTAGTTCCGTTTTATTTATTTATTGTTTCCTTATTTTTAATATGAAAGGGACACTACTGTTCAAACATCTGGGTTTACGTTTTTTTTACATTTCTAAAAGAAGTCTATATAAGAGTACAGTCAAATAACTGTTTTCTATTTAATATATTTAAAATGTAATTATTCCTGGAAGGCAAAGCTGAACTGTCAGCAGCCATTACTCCAGTCTTTAGTGTCAGATTAGCGTTCAGAAATCATTCTAATATGCTGATTTGCTGCTCATGAAATATTTCTCATCAATGTTGAAAATACTTTGCTTAATATTTTGTGGGAACTTTTTTTTTTCTGGATACAAAAAAAGATGTTCAAAAAAACAGCATTTATTTAAAATACAAATGTCTGGTCCCTTAATGTCTATAACTAATGCAGCCTTGCTGAATAAAGTTGCTGATTCATTTAAAAAAAAATTATTGACCCCAAACCTTTGAATGATAGTGTACATCTAGACTGCAAACTGGAATACTTAGCCATGGTATAGCCACTGTGGACCAAAAAATATCTGTTGCTAACATAAATGCTTAAAGTGTATTACAGTTAGCAAGTAATGACACTAAGCAAAGATGCATTGCTGTATCAACTGATGGCTCAGTGCTGGTTTGCTTACGGCCCCCCCAAATTTCATTGTATTAGTCGATAAAATATCAAAACACTGGCATCTGCAAACTAAATTTAACTACTTTGAAATCAATTAGAAGAGTAACATTCTTCAATAACAATTTAGGTAGTCAGTTGTCAAGTTTGCACAGGTGTCTTAGCAGAGTAATTAATCACATTAACTATTCTCTATAGACATTCTGCATTAATATTTAACAACCAGAAAGCATTTTTAACAAATGTTTTGCTCAAGTTGGTTTGATATTTTGTATCGAATGCAATGATCTAATCTTAAATTAAGTGTTCTAACACATTTTGGGGGCCACCGTACTCTAGTTTTATCTAAACCTCAAATAACAAATATCTCTAGCTGAAGTCCGACTGCCACGCAGTGAGGAGCCCGTCCTGGCATCCTTACGCCTGCGCAGTCGATAGGTGTAGGAGCGAGCGTTCCTCTGCCATCCAGCAAGTGGGGAGCAGTTCCACCATAATCCCCCTTTCTCCTACTCACGCTCTCTTTCCCCCGTGGTTCCATTCATATTCTAATCACAGCTTTCCCTTCTGCAGTTTGTAGGCACTCCATCAGAGCCCTCCCTGCCTCAGACTCTACACTTTTACTTCCCCCTTTTGTGGCCGCGCTCTCCTCCCGGCACACTAAAATAAGGTTGCATCAAGGAGAGGGCGAGAAGGGGAGGGGGGTTCACCAAACTTTCTCTTTCCAGTTTTGCCAACAGCCTTAATGGGCATTTGGTGTCAAAAGCATCCAAAATGACGATGAACACATTTGTGAAAGAGTTCGATGTTTTTTTGCATTGATTTTGAATGAACGCAACTTTGACGTTCCCATTTCGAGATCTATTAACGGCATCAAAGACATCAAAAAAGTTCTGCAATGGGCCAAAATGTGACCCTTGGATGTAAAAATTTAAAACTAAAGCAGTGGGGGCAGAGTGTGTATGTGTGTGTGAGGAGAGGGTACGAAAACGTATTAAATGCTATAATGGGAGACGGGGAGGCCATAGTGCTGGGATTGCGTAGATCTAAGCCTCTTTTTTTTCTGGGAAGGGAGCTTTTCTTATTCAAAACAGCCCCACAAAAGACTTTCAGTGAGCCTTGCCACATCCCCATCTGACTCGAAGCCATTCATCAGCCTGCCGAGCCTATCAATGACATGTCCCCCATCAGGGCTCCTATAAAATCATCCCCTTTCCCATGAAACATCAGCAAACATTTTGACGGCTCTGGCTTTTCCCCCGCTGGATCTCTGGAGTCTGTGACCCCCTCTCCACCCCACCCGCTCCTACAACCCACACCCCCACCTCCATCACCACCGCCACCCTCTCCACGGACCTCACATCTTATGCATCTCAACGCCGGGCTGTTCTCTCGGAGAGACGGAGGGGGAGTCCTGCACAGAGCCATTTTCTCAGAGGAGCCCCTGGAACGTGCATGGGAAGAGGATGCATTGTGGGCTGCTGGAAGAGCCTGACATGGATTCCACAGGTTGGTTCCTGCTGTACCGCTGTGGCATTGCGACGCTTGGGATCTGGGCTCTTTTGGAACGCGAAACGGGCCTTGGGATTGCGTGACCCGAGATTGGCATCAGAAAAAGTTTTTTAACCTTCCGTAAGGGAAGCTCTTGAATCTAGTTCACCAAGAGATAAGTTGGCATGTTTTTTTGGCCTCATTTTTAATTGCTCATGATGGGTGTTCTTTTGCTGAGATTATGGTTTTACACAGTTTTGGGATTACATAAAGTGGATGGTGGTTTTACGAAATAGCAATATGACCATAAATTTTGAATAAACTTGCATAAGGTACTGAGTTTGTCGTAGTTTTATGAAAATGATGCACCTGCTCAAGCCAGGTTTTGACTTGAGTGAAACTGCAGTCTGTAATATTGGTCATTATAAAATGGCTTCTTCTGAAACTATAAACTCTGAAGAAAACATTATCATTCGTACAAAATATTTAGATAACAGATGTCTTGCTGTAATGATTTAACAAAAAAAAATTGTATTTACTCATTTTGTTTTTAAAACATATGTTCCATGTGGCCTCAAAAAGCAGTTACTCCGTTCAATTCTGTTCAATGCCATTCTTTTGTGAAAAATTATTGAATAAGTTAATTATTGAATATTTGCATATCGGATGACACTTTTCATGATATCAGTGCATGAATATACAGCGCATGAGTACTGTACTTTCAAATTAAGCACCGGTACCCATAATGCCCTCTGTTTCTGCTCCAGCAGCTGCAGAGGTCAATGCTCTCCGGCCCGTCTCGAACGGGCTCTCAGGATATTGAATGGGGCAGTGAAGCCAACACGATGGAACATTGTGTCAGTTAACGCAAGGGCAGCGTTTCAAAGGAAACATATTTTTCATTTCTCAGCATCAGCTGCCAGTGGAAGGTGACTGCAGCTCCAGAGCTGTTAACCTTTACCCCGGCATACTGAGACCGAGCACTAAACCACTAATAATAGCCATCTAATGCTACGTCACACTCGCACAGATCCCGCCTCCTTTATTGTTTGCTTTTTCCACTCCCTCCGTTGATGTCTGCAGGAATGGCATTTGAATCAATATTTCATCACTGCTAACAGAAACATTGCGCTCCCCATCATGACTGACAGTGAAGCTCCTGTAGTTTTCCTTACTATGGCTCACGCGGTTTTGAAACATTTTAATCATCTGTTTATTAATAGGAAGCTGTCACACGGCGCTGCACCCACTGCTTCAGAAAACAGATGAGAGGATGCAAAACAGGGACACGTGTTAGCTGTAGTTCCTCTGTGAATATAGTAAATAAGGCTTTGCGGTACATTCATTTGATGTATTTTTCTACCTTACTACAGTACAAAAGAACTACAAGTAATCAGTGTTTGTCTAAACATTCAGATGACATCTGCCTCAGCCAATGGTATGAATTTGGGGCGGAGCTATTGTTTGTTCAACCAATGGCAAACTGCAGGAGTGTTTCTGGTCATTATGTTTACACTTAAGCCTTATAAAGTAAGTGAAACGGTATATAATGATAAACATTTCAAAAGGTTTAGGCTACAATTAAATCACACAACCCCTCTACATTACACGTTTAATACAGTGAATCCAGTATTATAAAAGAATCCCGTTTGTACAGAATCCAGTTTTGTAAAAATGACATGGTAAAACAATCAGATGCATTAAGACTTTAAGACTTAACATTGTATTTGAAGCCTTTTTATATAAAGCATTTTAAAAGTATTCGAATGCATTAATTGTGATTTAATGCACCTTAGAATGTATTCATGTATGATTTTCATGAATAATTGTAACCACAGTTAATACATACTGATTTAAGTACATCTATATGCCGTTATATCCTGCACTCTATTCTAATTCTACTCTTAAAAAAAGAGTACTCTATTTATTTACTAACTGCTTGTTTTCTTTAAAAACTAACACTAGCTTTTCTAATCCTTTTGTATTCTATCTATTTGTTTCATTTTTATTTATTATACAATTAACAAAGCAAAAAAAGACCTCTAACACTAGCTTGCTCTATTATTTTTCTATTCTATCGGTTTTCTTTTTATTTATTATGTAATAAAAAAAAAAAACTTTAAACCCTTGCTACGTGTACTGCGCTAAGCTAACTGAGACTTGTTATAGCACTTCTATATTATATATATATATATACAATGCATTAAGTCGGTTACAATATTATCAAGATAACTTAGGAATACAACAAAACATATATCATTTGTGACCCTGGACCATAAAACCAGTCTTAAGGGTCAATTTTTTTTCAAAATTGAGATTTATACATATCTGAAAGCTGAATAAATAAGCAAATAAGCATTGTTGTATGGTTGTTAGGATGGACAATATTTGGCCGAGATACAACTAATTGAAATCTGGAATCTGAGGGTGCAAAAAAAAAAATCTAATTATTGAGAAAATCACCTTTAAAGTTGAAATGAAGTCCTTAGCAATGCATATTACTAATCAAAAATTACGTTTTGATATATTTAGGGTAGGAAATTTACAAAATATCTTCATGGAACCTGATCTTTAATATCCTAATGATTTTTTGGCATAAAAAAAAAAATCAATAATTTTGACCCAAACAATGTATTTTTGGCTATCGCTACAAAATATATACCCCAGCGACTTAAGACTTTTTTTTTTGTGGTCCAGGGTCACATATATGATGCATTTTACATAAGGATTCAATTAAGGTATTACACAATATTGCAGTTGATAATGCTACATTCATCATACTTGAAATGAAAGGTGAAGTGCATTGCATTGTGGGATACAGCATTCTGACGCAATAGCATAAGAATCAGGAGGAGTTTGTGGGAAGCTGCTTATAAACACCAACGTGTTGATGTGCCAGTCTGTGACACAGGTACTAATTTTGTTCAGGCACTAAATCAAATTATTTTCGTCTTGTTTGAATTGGTTTGGCAAGACTAATCTAAGCTTCACTGAGAACTGAGGTTGAGGATATGTCTCAGAGACTGATTTGAATTACAACAACTTTGACCTTGTTGAGTTCACCTGAGCTGGAGAACAATGTTTACCTATGAAACACACGTGAATAATAAGGGTTGGCCGCTGCAACTGGTTTTCTTGCTCACCTGATTTAGATTTTGCCCCCTGCTGAAGAGACGTCCTTAAAACTGCAGACTCACTGGCGATATGGCAGTTCAATTTCTAGAGACATACTGCATATTTCATAGAAAAATGCCTTGATGCATCTCCATTAAACCGCTGGAAAAGAAAATGATAGAGAAGTCAACCCAAAATGAACTTATACTAATGAAATATAAGTGCTAGAATTGTTTCCAATAAATACATACATAATTACTGATATGACAGCTAATTTTATAAGTCTATACATTTTTGTCTGTTGTTTTTAATAAATATTTATTATTTATTATTTTAGCTCTAATCAAGATATCTGTTAGATTAAGAGACTGAAACATTGTAACATAATTGAAAATATAGATGACAGTTCAGTTCTTGTAACATGGCAATTACTCTGATATTATCTTCTTCCAATATCAGGCAAATCAGACAGATACAGAAAATACAAAAATTAAAGCCAATGTTTCTATTATAAAAACCCTTGTGAGTTTTCGCACTGTAGCTTTATTTTCAGGATAATTAAACACATTTTACCCCTCATTTCTCATTACAATAATGAGCCTGATATTGCCTTTCCAAGCATTTTTAATGATGATTCTCATTGTTGAAATACACTCTTTTCTTTATTACAGAAGAAATATTGTTTTCCCATTTTTTTTCAATTAAGCTGAATTAATTTTGAATGAATGAAAGGCAGTATAACAAATGCTGCCATATTTTTTTTCTATGTAAAAGTAATGAGGAGACAACTTTGTTGTTTCACAGTAATGAGAATATATATATTGTCACGATGTGTCTTGCTGGAAGTACGCAGGAGACACGGGATACTCTTGAACAGTCTTTATTGACAAAACGCAAAGGGGAAAATCCAACATGGGAACTAGCACAAACACGTGTACCCAAATAGTAGACCGGATGAAGAACTAAGGAACAGACAGGAACTAATATACACAGAATAATTAAACACAGGTGAGCGGAAGAATCGATCAAACTAAACAAGAACAGGAAAATGACCATATATGGAAAACCAGGAACAAAGACAGGGGTAAAACAAGAGAAAACAAGTCCAAAACACTGACATAACTCCCCCCTCCTGAAAGGCATGTCCCGCGCCGTAACATATCCACCAGGGAGGGGGGGTGGGCGCTCTGGAGGCCATATCGGAACCATGGCGGATCAGGCAATTCAGGGTGCCATGGCGGAGCAGGCAGACAAGGAGGCCATGGTGGAGCCAAACCGTTCAGGAGGCCATGGTGGAGCAGGCCGAATAGGAAGCCTCGCGGAGCAAACAGTCAGGAGGCCATGGAAGGAGCAGGGAAAAACAGGGGGCCGTCCTCGGCAATCGGCACGGCCTCACGGACGGACCCATTACTACCCCCACCAAAAAAAAAATCTTGCAGAGAATTCGGTTACAGAGGCACTATGGAGGCCTAAACTCGGAAACTGTGGCCCTCCCTGGGCTTGACTTGTGGACTGGAGCACTCCTTGGACTGGATGTGGAAACTGGAGCACTCCTTGAGTAGGACATGTGGACTGGAGCCCTCCTTGGGCTAAACTCGGGGGCTGGAACCCACACTGGAGTGGGCTCTGGGGCTGGAGCCGACACTGGAGCGAGCTCTGGGCCGAGGATGAGGGCAGAGAGCAGTCCCTTCCTTTGATTCAGGGTGCATCGGGCCGGCGGGCTTGAGTCAGCGGCGGCCGGCGGGCTAGAGAGAGTGGCAGCCGGCGAGTTTGACTGAGAAGAGGCCGGGGGGCTTGAGGGAGCCGTGGCCGGCGGGCTCGACTGGGGAATGGCCGGTGGGCTTGACTGGAGAATGGCCGGCGTTTCTGGGCTAAGGACAGAGACGTTGCTGGGAGGAGATGGTTGGTCGGAACATTTGGCCGGGTATGTGGAGAGTCCTAGCGAGGGGTGAGCTGGCAAGGCCAGGTGGTTTTCGGGAGGGACTGGATGATGATCGCTCTGAACCTCTTCTACTTTGAGACTTACACCATTTAAATAAAGGACTTGATTAACCAACTGGATCAGGGGAAAACTGTAAGTGGGAAGATTGCAGCCGATTACGTCATCATCCCGCTCCAGCCGAAAACAGACACCGAGAGCAGCGTTGAACCAGCTCACCTGGTTGGAGAGCTCTAGGAACTCCTCTACATACCTCTCCAACTCCCGACCACCCTGCCGCAGACACCAAAGTCTGTCTTCTGCCGCAGTCAGCTTGTTTGGTCCGGTCTTCTGTCATGATGTGTCTTGCTGGAAGTACTCAGGAGACACGGGATACTCTTGTCTTTATTGACAAAATGCAAAGGGGAAATTACAACATGGGAACTAGCACAAACACGTGTAACCAAATAGTAGACCGGACGAAGAACTAAGGAACAGACAGGAACTAATATACACAGGATAATTAAACACAGGTGAGCGGAATAACCTATTAAATAAACAAAAACAGGAAAATGACCAAATATGGAAAACCAGGAACTAAAACGGGGGTAAAACAAGGAAAATATAACTCTGAAATTATATGAAATATATTCTAATTCACATATACATATATTAGTGCAGTCAATCACTTGACAACACTTTATATATACTGTATATGTATATATATTCTTTCGAAATTCTAAATATTTTTCCATTTTTCATCTTTGTTATTTGTGACCTGGGCACCTCTTCATAAGATTAATTTTATAGTTTAATTTTACATTACATATTTACTCTAAATTTTGGAACTGATTAACACTCACTTACTGTATTAACAACTGGACACTGATATTAGATGATGGCCTGGTCATTATATATGCCTTTTACTACAATAAACAAAATTTGAAAGAGAATGAGTAATAATGATAATGAAGGACAAAAAGACAAAGACAGACAAACTGAATGCTAATAATCATTGCTGAGTGTTGCTGTCTAAAACAGACAGATTTTTCATCCATAAAGTCAGTCTGGAAAAGCAAATATCCTCTCAAATTCCAGCCATTCCTCTCATGTCACAAGCACTGGACTCACATCACAACCTGTTGTGTGGGAAGAAGCCATTAGATATGATTACTGCCACACACTCACACACTAACACGTCTCTCAGACGGATGGTGTCATAAGTATGATTTGGGATCAAGTCCAGAAATGCCACTGCTGTCATCCGTCTTGGAGCCACGTGCCGTACATTGGTTTGCTGCAGAGTGGCAGCGGCACATCGGGTTCTCAGAACAAATATTGTCTGGGATGAGTCACAGCCTGAGTAATTAGAGTTGGTGTCTTCCAGAGTCACACATGTGAGTATGCAGCTCTAGCGGCTCTTGAGTCGCTGGATTGTGTTCACTGAGGTTACCATGGTAAACACACTCCCTCACAATGGGCGACCGGTTCAGCTGACAACGGTACAGCAACACTGAGAGTCCTGAGAGAGAAATGCATTCTGGATTAGATAACAAGACAATGGAAGTCTTGATGTGCTCAGCTGCAAATGAACTTTTCTCTGTCTCTCTAGGTGATGGAATAGATGATGTCGGAAGTACAGGGCACTGTGGAGTTCTCGCTGGAGCTGCACAAGTTTCACAATGTGGATCTCTTCCAGAGAGGGTAAGTACTGAGTTCTTCTGTATGTCTAATGAAGGCTCCGTTAAGCGTCTGTTCTCTAAACAACCTGTTCAGGAAGAGCACATGGTGACAGCATCACCTATAAACACTACGAGCCGCTTGAATCAGTTTAATTGTCACATTCCAGGCATTTTTCCATGTTCTTTTTGGATGAATGAATAGACGGCATTGTGTGACATTCATTCTGTGCTATATGGCATAAAGACCGGAGCTGGAAATCAAAACTATGCTAACAGTGAGTTTACTCCAAAAAAGCTGACAAAATTAACTTTTAGCAGATATATGCATTGTCTCTAATGGAAAAAAAAGGTTTTAAGATGTTTTTAATGTTTTTGAAGGAAGTCACTTCTGCTAACCAAGGTTGAATTTATTTGATCAAAAAGGCAGTCAGAGCAGTAATCTAGTAAAATATTAGTAGTATAAAATAACTGTTTTATAGTTGAATATATTTTAAAATGTAATTTAGCACTGTGATGGCAAAGCGAAGTTTCATTCATCATTACTCCAGTCATTCAGTGTCAAATGATCCTTCAGAAATCATTTTTAATATGCTGATTTGGTGCTCAAACATTATTTTTTTATTATCAATGTTGAAAACAGCTGTGATGAAGCTCTGATGTATATCAAGTTAAAAAGAACAGCTTTTGTAACATTATGCATGTCTATACTGCCACTTATTTTCAATCTAATGCGGAATTAAACTATTATATTAAATGTAATGTAGTAAGTTAACAGAAAAGGAAAATGTGCTTCACGTACAATTTCATATTTATTTATTTAAAATGTTTTAATGTGTGATTTCTGAGGCATTATTGGTAACAGACAAAATGTGTAAAGTATTTAAGCATCCTGATTGACTCAGACATAACATTCACCCAACCAATGGCGTGAATTTGGGGCGGGACTATCTGTCTAACCAATAGCACATAAGAATCCTATTTGGAAACAATATATTTGGTACCACTAGTGATGCAAAAAATGACACACTTCTCTAAATGTGGATCCGACACCTATTTTAGGATCATCTGCATCTACTGTATGCACGTTTAATCTAAATAACTTCTATAACAGAGACAGCTTGTGTTGATTGGGTGTTAAACCATGTTTTCATATACATCTCCCCACTAAGACCATGAGGTGTCACGTGAAGCTGTTCGCTTCAGTAGACTGGTAGATTAATGATTGATTTTTGCTGTTTTTGTACATTATGTTCCTGTCATCGGTTCAAGCCAAATCAATTACAGTCTTGCTGCGAGCAGCAGGTGAAGCCTAGAGGGAATTCAATGACTTTTCAGGTCACTGATTTTTAACTATGCAGCAAATAGGAGTCTGACTAGGAACTCATTTGAGATTCAGGGACAAAACTGTGCTTCCATGACCTTTGTGGTGTGAGTTTGGTGCTAGGTCCAGTGTCTTGACATTCCATAACATTGGATGTGTACTACACTACCGTTCAAAAGTTTGGGGTTGGAAAATATGTTTTTGAAAGATGTCTCTTATGCTCACCAAGGCTGCATTAATTTCATCAAAAATGCAGTAACAAACAGTAATATTATGAAATGTATCACAATTTAAAATAACTTCCATGGAACATATTTTAAAATGTAATTTATGGCCTGTGATCAAAGCTGAATTTTCCGCATCAGTACTCCAGTCTTCAGGTCACATGATCCTCCAGAAATACCATTCTAAATGATGATTATTGATAGTTATTTCAACAAATAGCAAATCTTTTTAACAATATAAGTGTCTGTATGTCATCTTTTGAGCAATAAAGTGCATTATACCGAATTAAAGTCAAAACAAAAATCTACTGACTACAATGGTAGAATATAAAATAATATACTAAATGTAGAAACATATTAAATAGATACACTAAATCATATATTTATAGTTGGTGTACTTTTTGTTAGTAGTACATTTTAATTAATTTGAGTTCCCCCACCCCACCTTTTTCTTTTTCTTGAAATGGAATGAAATGATTCCTGCCACAAATTGATATCCCAAAAAAGTTTTTTTTTACATGGATACTTTCCAATATACTATATCTAAAATGTAACCATCTTAAAGTTGAATGAAGAAAAAAAATAAGAAAATAAAAATATCAACTTCCAATTTAAAGACAACATTAAATCAAATTCTATCCTATTTACTATTTATTTAATAAATTCTTCTGTTTTACTGTAAAAAAATTTGACATTTTATGGAAGGAAATAAAAAATGCTATTAGTCATAATTATGGTAACTGTATAATATGGTAACATTATGTTAAAAGTACATTAGCATTTGTTGATTAAAAAAGGGATAAAAAATTGAAGAAAAAATCTACTAATTCAACTTAATTTTATAATACAAAAGGCTGGCAGACTAAAAAATAAAACTGAAATCTGGCTACTTTATTCTGACAAAAATCACTTGAATGCACATCACACTGTAACTATGATTTCCAAACTCATAGGTAACTTTCCCGGGTGTACTTGAAGACCGCATAAGTTTGAACGCATTGTTTACTACAAAGAGAAAGTTCTTGTTGTCTTAAAAAACCGGGTCAGTGCTAACACAAAGCGTGCCAGTTTAATCTCAAGAGAGATCAACAAAGTTTCTGAAAAAGCGAGTCTATAAAGCTAGAAACGCCAGAGACTCCCACAGCACATCTACAGTAGACAGTCTCATTAGACAGCTGTCTGTCAGCAGATCTAGTCTAGAATTTCCTCTCTGTCCTTCACTGTTCTCCTGACAGCTGTGTGAAGCAGAGGTTGTGATGCAGTAGAGGTCACTCGTAATGTTGTTGAGCTCAGCCCGTCTGCTCTGAGATTAAAGCAAGGCCTTTGGCTGAAACATCAGCTTTGCAGAGATTTGACCGGCCCTTCCCCCTCCATAAAGCAGAAAGCTAAAGCTCTCGTCTGAAATAATCCCCACAAGACACACACTGCTCTAATATACTGTTTGTTTTTAACAGCCCTGTATGTAGTTCCTGCTCTGAAGAGAAGCAGCTAACAATAGAACGGGGCCGAACTTTGGCCTATATATGTCTGATGGAGCCAAACCGTATGTGTTATAATGAGCGCTGAGAATATGTTTGGGAATAATTCGTTGGGCAGTGGTTCACTGGGCTGTGAGGTAGTGGTTTGAAAAATGTGTGTGGATTTAATGAAACAGAAAAGAACAAAATCAATGCAGATTTCTCATATTCAACAGAGCATGCTGACAAACAGAGATCAAATCACTTACAAATAGAAGAAGAAGAAAAGAAGAAGAAGAAGAAGAAGAGAAGAAGAAGAAGAAGAAGAATTCTCTGATTCATGTCATGTGACATCATGTTGTTCCAAACCCTTTGAAAAAGAGAAATTGTAAAACAGTTTTCCATTAAATTGAGCTGACACTTAAAAAGGACACAAAGGCACCATAAAGGTATCATAAAAGTATTCCAAATGACTCATTATGTTTCAAGTCTTCTTAAAGGGATAGTTCACCCAAAAATGAAACTTCTGTCTCCATCGACTTACACAGTATGAGGGGAAAATACTATGGAAGTCAATAGGGACAATCAACTGTTTTTTTTTTATGTTCACAGAAGAGAAAACTTATACATGGTCATGATTAATAAGTTGTGTTGTTTGTTGTTTTTTCAACGCAGTTATCGGATACATTTGTGTTGGGAACTACACAAATAATAGTGTTGCATTAACTGCAACTGTATGGAATATTTTGTAGTTCCCAGGATGCTTTTACTTTAAAATGTATGTTTTATTCAATTGCTACTATCGGTTTCGTTGTCATAATTGTGAAATTACTACAATGTATTAATCAAAAATAGTTTCTACACAATTTTCTCCCGTGGAAAAAAAAGTAACATTTATTATTGAGTATTCCTAAAGATATGTACTTAAAAGCCACTTTCACAAGTAAAAAATTAACAAAGTGAATAGAAGTTTTATCAATTTTTCAGGACAATGTTGACACAAACCTAATTATATTATTTTAGAATGTTTTGTATATATTTTGGTACTGCTGCCACTGCCTGATATCAGCACAGCATATGTTTCACTGACGTAATCATCAAACACAGTCATTCATTAACCACTACAAGCAAACCACAAGCACGTGGTTTTGGGAACCACAAAAACATAAAACCCTGCAGCAGCAGCAGCGATATCATGAATTTCCTGATCTGTTAGCTTGTGCAGGCTGTATATGTGTACTGTGCTACTGACATTTTAGAAGGGGCTATTCATTTCTTATGCTTGTGCTTCAGCATTGCTACTGAAATATACAGCATCTGGAGCCGGGCTTAAATACAACTAACCACTGATTTCTAGTTGTGTACTCTTTTGGAAGACCAACAAAGTAGTTCGCTTTCACAACGAAACACAGCGACTCCACAACATGGCAGCGCCGGCAACAGCAAGAATTAAAGTTACGTATTCTTTCTTTGCGTGAACATTTGGGCGGCATTATGCAAATCTTCCCACATCGTGATGTAGACATGTGGCGTGTTAGAACGAGGGCTTTTTTTTTTAGGGGGGGGGTTTAGGTGGTTGATCTTAAACTTTTTAAAGAATATCTCTTGGATTTGAGAATTTGTCTTTGCACGGTACAGATCTCGTATGCACCAAGAGCTTGTAAACACTTCAAAGAGAAAGGAAAAATGTAATCATCATATGACCCCTTTAAAGGAACATTTCAGGCAAAAAAAAAAAAAGCCTCCAAAACTTGATGGTTTTTAGAGAAGCCAGTTAAAATAGAGACAACAAAAAAAAATTTTTTACTGACCCTTGACTTGTTAATTTTAATTGACTAATTTTAAATTTTTGGTAACGCAATATATCGCCCATTATATTTACTTAAAAATGAATGTCACCATGTTTTGTACATTCCACTTGCGCCTGTGTCTTTGCAGCTTCTCGTATATAATGTGGTGTAGTCATGAGGTGCTAATTCAAATTAAAAAAATACTTCTACAAATAGAGTTTAATCTGCAGATATGGTCTTGTTTAGAGATCTTTGTCTTTGTGCATACGGACATCTGAATCCTGAATTAGTGATTGTGTTTATCAGCAATAGTGTGCACCCTTCATTTACAAAGAAAAGAAGGTCAGGGGAAAATCTGAAGATGGAAAAATCTCCATACAAGTTCTTTGTGCATTTTTCTTTTTTTCTACTTTTTACTTTGCACTTTTTGTTAGAAAATGTTTATTTACTATTTATTCTGTTTTTTAAGGTATCTAATATTTTGCTACTTAATTTCCATGATCTAAATATTAAAAGTTTGTTGTCATTTGGAAGAGTGTAGGCCTTCTTTGCATTATTATGCTGTTACATTATCATTATACATTCAGTGGCATAAAATGGTCTTTAAAAAGACAATAATATCGCTTATCGCAATTATTTATGGGGCAATATATCGCACAACAAAAACTTGTTATCGTGACAGGCCAATCTCATCAGTTAAAATGTTCTATCTAAGTGTGCGTTGTATCAACGATAACTGGATTCCCTTTTCTGGAGGTGGCAGTAGAGAGCCTCCGGCTTCCAGTATGAATAAACTTCTTTACATTAGGGTTTATTCATTCATGCTCAACATTTGGGTAAAAATAGGAAAGAGAATCTTTCTCAAAGAAGACGGATGCACGGAATATCGTCATTGATACCGTTTATCGTAATACTGCCAGAAAATCATGATATATTTTAAAGCACATACGCCCATCCATAGTAAGTAGTTAAACATTCACTGTCTCAATTTTTAAAACAACACAAACGGAGCAAAAATACGTTTTAAGTTTAGACATTTAACTCCAGCAAACCACCTAGTCCCCCCTCCCCCCCAGACGAACTGTATTTCTTCTGTTTTTCAGTTGTTTAACTGTAATCTTATATGAAAATGAATCTTTTTATAAATGATTTGTATTCCACTTTGTAATCTGGGAATAAAATCTATAATAAGTCAACCATTCTCTGTCAATTGCAGCTTTTATCAGGTGAGGGCAGGTCTGCGTTTGTCTCCTCGGATTCCCCACAGAATCACTGCCACAACCCCTGGATACACAGGTGAGAACTTTATATATTTACTTTCTTCATCTCAGTGTCTCTATAAACCATGTGTGTAGCATTCACACGTCAGACAACAACACGCAACGAATCAGTCAGCGACATCGGTTTGTGAGTGTGTCTAGATTCTTTTCTTTTGTTAGACCTAATATTTTTAGAGGTGGTTTAGATTCAAGATGCATCATCTGAGAGAGGGTTTTAAACTGTCGGCAAGCTAAAATCCTCCCTGAGGAGATGCATCTCTGAATTCATTCCTTTTAAAGGCACATTAAAGCAGCACTTTTGAAACTAATTTAACTTCTTAAACAACAATTTCAGAGACAATTACTGTCGAACATTAAATCGCTTGCTGTGAGCAATGCTCCTGTTATTGTACACAATGCATTAGTTTGTGAGGACTTCATTTTGGTTACAATTATACATACCTTGTTTTGCCAGATAGAGGATGATAGTGAAGCCCATCGGATGAACGCGAGCATTCGAGGGCTCTGTCCCAAAGGCTTTGGGAGGATTCCCCTTAGTACATACTCTGTGCTCAAAACTACAAAACTACAAAAAACTACAAAACTACAAAACTAATCTACAGTACAGGCTGCTTTAGTTTTATTGCCATCTGATGGCAGTCAGGGCACCATGTTTCCACAGGTCACGTTGCGTCAGGTGAAAATATAGTCTGTTTTCACAACATTGACAGCTTCTTTTATCTCTCACACACGGGTTACCTGCACACACACACACAATTATCAGTGTACACACTGCTGTTATGACACCTGTTTAAGATCATGTTCGAAAGAGCCAAAATAACTATTTTTGAAAAACCCACCGAAAAGCCCCTTATAATCTACTTGTACTGTCAAGAAACCATGTTTGTAATATCTTACCACACACAATTTGGAGAATAAATCACTCCTATTCACCTGTGGGACTGCTGTTTACTTCCAATTTTGCATTCAGTTAGTGTGTTAGCATGCTTCTGAAAGTGACACTTCAGGTTTATTCGCTGAGGCCTCAGATACTCGTCTGAATCGTGTGATTTCTGACTGATATCACTGCACTATAATGAGCTTCTGGGCAAACTTTCATCTGCTGTTTATGTGCGAGGAAAAAACAAACTGACAAGACTACACATTTTTTGTTGGATGTCTGCTGTCTTGTTGTTGTTGTTTTTTTGCTGACGCACTTTGGTGGTTGGTGCACTTAGCACTTTTCTCGCTTTTTTCACTTCTTGCATATGGAAGGTGGAGGCTAGATTTTTGAGGGACCTTTTTTTGGTCAGACAGAGATTTTTTCAGCGTGGGGAATGGTTTAGCGACTTGTTGGATTAAAACTTTCTCCCTTTTGTTCTACGCACCTGGAAACGTATTGATCTTTTTGAGCGCACACAATTCCTGTTTGCCTAATTAATGCTGTACAGTTGCTTTGACAAAATCTGTATTGTTAAAAGCGCTACATAAATAAAGGTGACTTGACTTGAATTGGCAAGACTATGGTTCTAAACAAAACTATAAGAAAAAAACAGACACTTAATACACTGTTCATTTAGAAGTTTAGGGTCAGCAGTCTCTTATGCCCACCAAAGCTGAATTTATTTGATCAAAAATATTCAGAAAAAAAACAGGAATATTGTGAAATATTATTACAGTTTAAAATAATTGTTTTCTATTTGAGTATATTTTAAAATCGAATTAATTTCTGTGATGTAAAGCTGAATTTTCACATGAATTTTCACATGTCACATGATCCTTCAGAAATCAATATAATATGCTGATTTGCAGCTCAGGAAACATTTATTATTATCAATGATGAAAACAGTTCTGCTGCTTAATATGTTTCATGGACAACATGCCAGTCCCATCCACCACATTGAAATTATAAAAATAGGAATCTTTAGTTTAAAGCCTGTACTGTCACTTTTGATCAATTTATGCATCCTTGCTAAATAAAAGCATTAATTTCTTTAAAAATAAATAAACAAAATAAAATCTCGTTGACTCAAAACAAAGCCATAATCAATAAAAGCTTTTTTGTCTTGTCCCTTTTACATTTATCCAACTAGCACATTGATAAATGAAGTATTTCCTGTTCACCCAGTTGCTCATTTTGCTCGAGTCATATGAGATAACGCAGCAGTTTTCTTTGGCTATCGTATCTTAATGTCTTGATTGAGGAGTTGTGTGTGTATGAGTGTGTATTTGGCAGCAGAAGCCCCGTGGCCTCTGTCTGACATTCAGTCTTGGCGCTGCTCGTTTGACTCAAACTCACACACTCACTGGCATCAGCGGCCATTTTGGATCTGTCAGCCATTCTGGCTCTTATGAGATTTCATTATCAGTTTCAAAATGTCATCCGGACAACTGGCTGGCTGACTAAACTGAAGTGTTTCAGCATCTTTGTGCTCTCTACTAACTCAAATGGTTAAAACAGTACAACAGTGTAACCAAAATCTGTTGCGTTCTGCCTTACAAGTTTTTCCTCATCCTGACCTGTTTTGTGTTACTCATGTACATCATTTGGTATGTTTAAGCAGCACTGTCACACTGTCCTGATCCACTATCCATTACTGTGTCCATCAAACACCATCAGCATTTGCTTGATCAAACGAGAACTGCGAAGTACCTAAGATGTAACAAAAAAGTACTGAAGTTTAAACCCCCCTAAAAAAATTTCAGATTATTTTACATCAATTTACAGGTAGAAAGCACTTTTATACAAAATAACAAGTATACTTACGACAAATGTTGCATCACTATCTGCACTAGAACAATACAGCTAGATATATAAGCTTACCGTTACATTGTTCCAGACTTTCTTTCAGCACTGAAACACAAAATAAGACTTTTGCAATGATAGAGAACCATAAGAAACAAAAAGACACAAAAGACTATACAAGTAGTCCATCTCTCAGAGACCCAGTGAATTTCAATGTTTGTATAAATCAATTAAATAAACTTTTCATATTCTTCAAATATGTGTAAAACACATAACAGTACCAATTTTTGGAAGAAATATATTTTATCTACAGTATTTACAAAGTAAGTATTTGCCACCTATTGCTTTTAAATCTATTTATTTTTATTTATCTATATATGTTTCATTTTTTATTCCTTTAAGTGTTGTTGGGAAAAGTCTTAAATGTCTTGAAATGTTAAACATTCATACATTTGAGATAATTTTTTCTATGTGTAGCAAAAATGAAACTGGAAATTAGGGCTCAATGTTTTTTCTTGTTCACACAATCAAGTCTATTATGCAAAATGAAATATTTGCCTTAAAGGCATTTTTTTTTTCCGATCTAGTGATGTAGTGAAGACATTTTTAAGGGTGAAAAAAATAACATCATGAATATCTATACTTGGTTCTCATGACTCATGCACTATATTCCAATTCTTCTGAAGTCATATGATAGCTTTGTGTGAGGAACAGGAGTGATTTAACTTGTGAAATCAATCAGTCCAATTTGTAACTGAATCATTTAGTTCAAAACTATGAGTATGTTGCATCTTCTCCCATAAATGTGCAAAGGAAAGTCTATAACCTGCAAAAACTCTTCCATTTTAATTCGTTCGTCACACAAAGCTATCAATCGACTTTAAAGGACCGGTGAACAAATCATACAGGCTACTTTTGTGTAATCATTTTTATTGTGTAATTTCATTATTTGAGAGCTAGACAGGTTTTAAAAAATCCACTTTTCATGTTTTATGGACATTTTTGACAACATGAGATTGATTAACTAACTGAAATGTTCATTTTTGGGAGAACTACCTCTTTAAAAGGTATCTTATAGATTATCCGATATGCCGCATTCCAGTGCAGTGGTGTAAATTTCCATACTGCTGACTAGAAATAGTGGTGTTCATCAGAAACACACTGAGCCGATCCATCATCTTTTTTCTGGGTTTCTGACTCTTCCTCTCCATCAAACACACACACACTCCCCAGGACTCCTCTGGCAAGATCAGACTGTACGGCTCTCTCTCCAGGTCTCTGGGGCTTCGGCACACTGCAGAACTGTTTTTGGTGACACGCAGAGAGGAAGAAAGACATAGAACGAGAGAGACAGACAGAAAGAGGCAACCAGAGGGAGATGGATGCAGCGGGGGTCTGTCTTTACGCGAGACCCTCACCGTTTCACTCAGCACCTCTCTGACACGCACTATCATCTTCTTCACTGAAGAGAAACCCCGCTGAGGTGCTGTTCTCCGTCACAGACAAGATCTCGGTCTCTCTCTGGCTGGAATTTGTGGTTTTGTTTTTTTTGTGGAGCCGTGGAGGATTGGGTGATGCCTTGGACAGCCTTCATGGTGGCTGTGTCGTGTCCAGGAATGTAGTGCAAAACGGCAAGAGTGATTGTGGATTTAGAAGGGACACATTCTGATTTTTCTGACCTTAGAGGGAAACATTTCATTGCATCACTTGCGGTCTTTACACTTTTCTCAGAAGAGATCTGCTAAACTTCAACTGGGAAATGGGAAGCCAAATTTATCAAACTAAGAAAGAAACAAAAAAACCAAACAAACTAGCACTAACTAGCGTGAACAGTGTTGTTGTGGGAGGTCAACTCCTGCTGGGAAGAGCGGGGATTATGCAAATGTGTACACAGTGACGTATACCGGTAAAGTCAGGCAAAAGATTCAAGAAAAATATGACGAAGCGTTAAGGCGGATTCAGAATAGATCTCTCTTTTGAGAGGACAAGTATCTTATTTATAATGCGAACTTGTATTGAATTCAACTTGCAGATTGTTTTCCTTTAAAGATAGCTACGTTATAAATATGCAAAAGAAGATGATATATTTCAGGAAAGAACCCATATTGACTGCTCTTTAAACGTAACGCAAACGGGTGCGGCAGCATGTGGATTTGGCCAACCCACTCACCGCTGCTGCTTCTGTCTCTTTTTTTATTAACAAAAATTGCATTTATTTAGATGCGGAACATCTTCACAAGCACATCAAATGGGAGACTTTTCAGATGCACACTCCAACTTCGCCTCAGCACCAGGCGCGAGTCAAACGAGCATGGAAACGGTACAGGTGACGAGGCAGCTTCAGACAGTAGAACCTGAGTGGCGCTTGCACAGTCAGATGAGATGTTGTCAGGCCATATGTCAGTAAAACTAATTTTCCTGTCCTGTCGTAACTACGATTGCGTTGTGTGTCAGATCGTGCATCCATTCAGTAGCGACATTCTCTTAAGTAATAGAGCCAAAAACCTTAAAAAGAACGCCATGCTGCTGTTAGGGTTGTTAATCAAAGAAAACAAAAAGAAAAAAGAGGAACCATACTTTGTGGTTTTTTGAGGATTCATCTATATTTAATTTAGTGTTGATAACTTTATTCATTTTTTGTATATTTCCTACTTGCTGAAGGGCATAAGTAAATATGACATTTATTGTGATGGGTTTATGTGAGGATTGTTTTAAGTTCACTTAAATTAATAAATTTTTGATAGCTCTCAATTCTACTGTAATGTTGAATGGCTATAGTCAATGGTTAAAAATACTAAAGGAAAATAAAACTATGTTCATGAGACCTCAGTAGTATTGTATCGGGGGATATCGCTTTCAGTTCAGGAAAAAAGTACTCATAAACTTTAATATTTGGTGGGATTAATAGTGATTAATTTCAGAAAAATGTGTGATTAATTAAATAAATTTTTTTAATCGATTGACAGCACTAATTTGTAAATTCATTGTTACTTCATTTTTTACGGGACAATTTATGTTCACGGTTTAGGGGAAGGTGTCCTTGCTCAATTAAAAAAAAGTAATTTATTAAAAAAAAATTACTTCCTCATTCTGCACACATTTGTTGCCGAGATGTCCATTCGATTTATACAATGTCACATCGGCATTCAGCATTTTTAAAATGTTTATTTATTTATGTATTGGACATTTAAGATTTAGAAAATGTCAATTTTTTTCAAATTTACAAAAAAAATTCATTGATAATGAATTGATTAATTTGTTGAAAACGTGAATAAATGCACTTAGTGGAAATAAACATGACAATACACACTAATAGACTTATACGTGTTAACATATGAGCAAAGCTATACAAATTTCAACACATAACCATGCAAAGCCATGTAAAATATAGATGATACACACAGAAGTACGAGCTGTAAAATTCAGCTTTATCTCTTGCCTCATAGCCTTCCTTTGTAAATGCATTACGGTTTTTACAAATTGAAGAACATTTGAAAATATTTTCTGGGTAGCCACAAATGCTCTCAATAGATCTTAACTTGTATTGAATCTTTTAAAATGGCACTAGATGATTCTCTTCCCCAGATGTCTCATCGTTGTATGATGCTTACGGCACTATTTGTGCTCTGCCTGATTAGCGACTTGGTTTAACTCTACTCTGGAGGGTTTGTTTTGGTGATGGCCGAGAGAGAAACGGTGAAAGTTCAGGCTAAATGAGAGATGTGTGAGGTAATCTCTGAGCCCGGCAGAGCTCTAGTCTTT
>JADLZN010007616.1:300000-325605 GCA_018155175.1 Sinocyclocheilus anophthalmus | reverse complement strand
CCTTCCAACAAGACAATGACCCTAGCACACAGCTAAAATAACGAAGGAGTTGGCTTCACAACAACTCTGTGACTGTCTTGAATGGCCCAGCCAGAGCCTGACTTAAACCCAATTGAGCATCTCGGGAGAGACCTAAAAATGGCTGTCCACAAACGTTTACATCCAACCTGACAGAACTGGAGAGGATCTGCACGGAGGAATGGCAGAGGATCCCCAAATAAAAAACTTGTTGCATCTTTCCCAAAAAAAAACTCATGGCTGTATTAGATCAAAATGTGCTTCTACTAAATACTGAGCAAAGGGTCTGAATACTTATGACCATGTGATATTTCATTTTTTCTTCTTTAATAAATCTGCAAAAATGTCAACAATTCTTTTCTGTCAATATGGGGTGCTGTGTGTATCTTAATGAGGAAAAAAAATTAACTTAAATTATTTTAGCAAATGGCTGCAAGATAACAAAGAGTGAAAAATTTATATATATTTTTTTTCTTTTCCTCTCTCCCCTCTCTCGTCTCTGTCTCTCCCCATCCTTCCGTCTCCTTTTCTCTCGCCCCGTCTGTCTGTCCTTACCCCCAGGTAAGCCGCGGCCGCCGTGATCGGCTCCCCAGGAGGGGGGAGCGGGGGGAGTAGAGCGCAGTCTCGGGAGTACCCACCGGCCTGCGAGGGGCGATGGGGGTACGTGACGAGAGGGGCGGGGCCGAGAGCCATGGGAACGGAGCGAGGTCGGTGGAGTAATTGATAATGAGTGACACCTGCGCCACTCACTGGTCTCGAGTCCCACGGAGGAGCTCCGGAAGGATAAAGGAGGAGTTACGACAGTGTCGGACAAGAGAGGACCACGCCTGGACTTTATTTTGTGTTTTGTGTGCGGCAATTTTTTTGTCTGCGAGGGCTGCGCTTACTGTCGTTTTGTGTTTGTGATTTTTTTTTTATTAAATTGTTTAAATGTTCGCCGGTTCCCGCCTGCTTCTTCCCGACCTACGAACGTTGTTACAGCCATCTTCAAGAATCGGCTAAAAAAAACATCTCTTGCTCCGTCAGACTTGCACTCTATTTATTTACTAGCTACTTGTTTTCTTTAAAAAAAACTAGCTTCTCTATTCTTTTTGTTTTCTATCTATTTGTTTTCTTTTTATTATTATACAATTAAAAAAAAGCAAAAAAAAAGCCTCAAGCACTAGCTTGCTCTATTCTTTTGCTATTCTATCTGCTTTCTTTTTATTATATCATTTAAAAAAAAAACCTTTCTACATGTACTGTGTTAAGCTAACTGAGACTTGTTATAGCACTTGCTTATCATTGCTCTCTTGTTGATTTTGATTGCATCCGTTGTTCTCATTTGTAAGTCGCTTTGGATAAAAGCGTCTGCTAAATGAATAAATGTAAATTCTGACATAGCGAACATTAAACCCACATAACTAATCAGCTGTTTCCGCTGATGGTGTCTTTCTGGTTTTTAATATACTGCTGGTTACTAGGTTACCAATACCACCATCATCCTCTCGAACAACTTGATGGAAATGCACCTAATTCACATTTGTTTTTTGTTTTTTTCTTTGAAAAGATTCACTTCACGTTTGGATGGAAACCCAGCTAGTTTCTCACACCTTCTGTGAAACTTAGTGGAGGATCGGTAGTGACCTGGGGTTGCTTCAGCAAGGCTGGAATCAGGCACATTTGTCTTGGTCACATTTTGATGGTCACAAGCCATCAAACAAAGCCAAGCTGCTTTAATTTTTTGCGCCAGGAGTGGCATAAAGTCTTTTCAATCTTTGCATTATCTGAGGTCTGAAAACACTGCATCTTTTTTGTTATTCTGAACAGTTGTCCTTTTCTGCAAAAAAATACTCTAAATAACAATATGTGTATGTGGAATTTGGAAGAAATGTTGTCATTAGTTTATAGAATAAAACAGAAATATTCATTTTGCTCAAACACATACCTATAAATGGTAAAACCAGAGAAACTGATCATTTACTGATCATCATTTCCATAGCTGTGTATAAATCTTTTAGCAGAAGTGATGTGACGTGTGGCCAAGTATGGTGTCCCATACTCAGAATTTGTGCTCTGCATTTAACCCATCCGAGTGCACACACAACAGTGAATAGTGAACACACACACACACACACACATATTCCTGGTATTTAGTGAGAGCCATTAATGAGCGGCACGGCTAACTAAAGCCTCCTTTAATGCATGTTTCAGACCCCTTTGCAAAGGTTAAATATTTTTCCAATTTAAATTTTCCACAAAAAAAGCATAAATAAAAAACAACAACAACAAAAAATGGCACAATACAATCATGAAGTGTACAAGTAATTTGTTAGATTTCACAAGCTAAAAATCATACTGTCCTTTGATTGTGATTTGAGTAAATCTAGGCCATGTTGAAGTCATTTGAGCACAATTACCTATTCCGGTAAGTGGAGGTTGGGCTGTTTTGGCAGGTTGGCTGGGGACTGCTTTTGCTCCAATAGCAGTGGCAGGGGTGGGCTCTGGTTTAGTCTATTGGAGACAAGAGACACATGGTCATAAATAACACCTACTGTATTCATATCTTAAAACTGTTTTTTATATTTTAATTAAAATCATAATGTTAGCTATATTTTGAATGCTGCACATTCTATCAATGTACATCACTGGGAGATTTCCAAAATTTAATGTTACATTTCCCAGCTAGAACTGAAATTATCTACAAAACCAATTTTAATTTCTAATTTTAATAAGCAAGTTCTCAGATTGATTATTTGGTGTAATGAAATATGTTTATCCGGTTTAAGGTTCAAAAAAACAATTATTTTCCACATACTGTACATTACTGTTCCCTTATTGCCCCGCCTTTCTGAAACGCGATTTTACAAAGCTCATCGGTCTGAAAAAGCGAGGTGTGCTGTGATTGGCCGAATACCTCAAGCGTGTGACGGAAATGTTACGCCCCTTACCACATTGTGATCGATGCCTGTCAGGCGGAGCGAGGAATTTTTTTCCAAAAAAACATGAAAACCATATAAAAAGGGCCATTCGTTGAATCCAGTGGGGACATAATTACGGATTATTATGACTTATATTGTCTTTTTACACGTTGTGTTGCATCACGCCTCGTAAACATAAAACCAGTCTGCATTTGTGATCGGAGAAATGACAAACAACTAGCCCTACTCTACACTGCCCAAAAAAAAAACTCGCTTTAAATATAAAAAAAAAAAACTCGCTTTAAATATAAAAAAACAGTCTTTGTCAGAACAGCCGGCATTGTAGTCTACTCTACCAGGATCAAGAAACAGTCCTCCGTAAAATGTGCTGCACACGTCTGAATATGTGGGTTGAAGTGTTCTGGAACGTGTTGTAAATACAACTTAACCACTAAATTCTAGTTGTGTCCTCTTTTGGAAGAACAAACAAAGAAGTTTCGCTTTCACAACAAAACACACAGCAACACTAGAGTGAGCGCGGCGGCCTACATGGCAGAGGCGGGGGATAAAGTTGAGGACACGGCGGCCTTGAGTGAGCAAAGGCGGCGGATTCGACGAAGGAGCGTCCGGAGGGCTTGCGGCAACCACATGTGACGACCCCGGGCTGGACTCCACTACGTCCACGGTGAAAGCCGATCCAGCGATCCGGCAGCAACAATACAACAGCCAGAATAAAAGTTACGCTTTCTTTTTTTGCGTTAACATTTGGGCGGCGTTATGCAAATATTTCCACATAGTGATGTAGATATGTGGGGGTGTGTAAGAACGAGCCGTTTTAGGTAGGTGTGGCTGACTCTTAACTTGTATAAAGAATATCTCTTTGGATTTGAGACTTTAGTCTTTGCAACTTTACAGATCTTCTTTATGAACCAAGAGCTTGTGACACTCCAAAGAGAAAGGAAAAATTGAAATGCATCATATGACTTCTTAAAGAAATGCAGGATAAAAGTTTCAATATTTAAAAAGAAGGGTATGTACAAAAGAAACAGACCACATGTTTAAATATTCTACATAATTAAATATGAAATAAATTAAAGTCTGTGACACTTTACTACAAGCTTTAATAAATCTCAACCATAATGTTAATTATCGATTAAGATCAGGAACATCCAGAATAGGAGAATCCACTTTTAAGAAAAGATTTGGCTTTTCAGTTAAATCTTTTTAAATCTTAAAATATTTACTTACTATAGCTGGGGATGTTTGTGCTGCTGAGGTGGGTTGTCGAGGCATTGGACCGGTCTGGCCAGGTTTAGCTTGCAGTTGCTGGGCTTGTACTAACTGTGGTTGAGTTGTGCCTGTGGCAGATGTCTGAGAGCCTGGCCTGGCAGCTGATATCTGTGCCTGCTGCTGAAGCTGTGTTCGCTGACCTTGCTGCCCATCAACAGGTGGCTGAGAGACAGCTTGCCTGCTTGAACTTGAAGGTCCACCTGGTCCCTTCTGTCCAGGCCCAAGAGATCCTGGCTGTCTGGATGATGAGGGGTGGTCCTGTTGCTTCCTGCTGGAGGACTCTTGATGGTGGGAGGACTGTTTACCAGAGCGGGAGCTATGGTGGTGGCCTGAGGTGTCACGGGAATAATCTGATGAGTGGTAGCCCTGAGAACGAGATTCTCCCCTCCTCTCTGAAGATGACAAGGAGCGGGAGTCATGTCGCATGGATGGATCCTTTGAGGAACGTGATGATCGAGAGGAACGAGGCTCATCCGAATGGCGTGAGGAGTGCCTACCGGAACTTCCACTGCTGTGATGGCGGTGCTCTCTAGAGGAAATGTGGCGGGTGTGACCATAATCATCTTGTGGCCAAAGATCTTCTGGTGGCTCATCATAATCATGGTATGTGTGCTTGACATGGCCTCGCCTCCCAGAATGACCACTACTTTTTTTTTTTTTTAAAAAATTAAACAATTTTTTTTGTTTTTTTTTTTTTTTTGCTAGCTTTTTTTTAATGTTGTTTTTTGTTTTTTTTTTTTTTTTTCTTTTTTTATTTTTTTTTTGTTTTTTTATTTTTTTTATTTTTTACACGCCATAGTGACGGGAACCACGGACATCACGCGGCTTCTCAAACCAGTCTGTCTCCTCTTGACCAAGATGGTATGCTTTGGAAACCAAAAGCAGATCACAATCAATCTCCATGTCTGATGGCGAAAGACGATTGCACACTGAGACCATGCAAAAGAAAAAAAATAAATAACAAAATAGCCAAACTTAAAAGAAAGTCATGCAATGTGTTCAAACTCAATATTCAGCATATAAAAATAACCTCAAATAAGAGATTTTTTCATTAAAGGTTTGGAAGTCAAAACTATTCAATATCATACATTCAGTACACACACAAATGAAGCACCTTGGAAAACATAAATAAAGTGGGTAAAAAAATAAATAAAGAGACCACACAACAACTCATGCAGTTTTTGGAACTGAGCACAACATTGAGAGTCAGATTTTTTTTAAAGCTGCATGTTGCCTGAAGACAAAACATGGGCATGCACTTGGTTTTCATTTCTTTACTTCAGCTATTCACTGTCTTTCTCTGGGTGGGTGGGGGATGTTTAAAGTGGGCAGTAACACTGGCATTCAGCTCCCAATTACCTTCGCTGTCAGAAACAGCACAATGCATATCGTCAATTATATACATATCATCTGGTTTGTAGACATGGGTCCGGGGCAGGTCTCGAATATGGTCCTGCACATCAGGTAGAGAGTGACTTGAACCATATGAATTTGATGGATAGCCGAAAGCCCTCCCAACACTCATGAGCTTTGTCATGAGGTGGGAGTTCTCCTTTTCTGAATTTTGAGAATGCAAAGCAGGGCGCACACTGTGGCCATAGTTGCTGTGGTATGACCGGTCTATACGGTCCCGTTCATATGACCTGCTTCTGTAGCCCCTCTCGCAGGGAGAGATTTTGTCCATGCCATAACCAGCTGAACGGGACCTACCATAGCCATAGAGATGTTCATCATCATAGTAGCCCCGTTGTGGACTGTAAGTACTCCGTAGCCCATAGATGCCATCCTGAAGTTTATGGTAATGGGAACCTGAGCCATAACCACTGGGTGTAGAGGTGCTCATGGTGTAAGAGGCCAGATCAGCCTCCACATCATGAGCTTCCTCAATTGGGGAAAACTTGGATATCTTCTGCTCAATGCCTTGTTTACGATGTTTGCTGCTCCTGGAGGACATGACGGTTGAAGGACACAGGTTCTTTGAGGAGTGCCTCTGGGCTGCCCATGTTGGTGTTGAGTGACTGCAGTCATCATAGTAATATGATAATCCCCCACCCATGCTACTGCTTCCCACTACCCGGCCATGCGTATGTGCCCCTTGTGCTTGGAAGCTGCAGGTGCTCTTACCCCTGCCATGATGCTGGTCGTACAGATCTGCATCACGTTCATCCTCTGGTTTGCCAAAGGAGCTCCCCCCTCGAGTGTGAAGTCCATCATTCCCATATCGTCCATGACCCTCATTGCGATGTGAGTCTGAACTAGTGCCCATGCCTTCCTTGGTCAGTTCACAGATGTCATCAATCATGACATAGTTCCTTGGGACATTTTGCTCGAGGCTGGATGATCCGTATAGGCCTTCACTGGTGTACATAGAGGGGCTCTCCATTGAGTGTATATGGTCAGATAGTATTGTCTGCCCATATGTATTTGTAACAATGGTATTATATTGCCCACTGGAACTAGCTGTAGTTACTGTATATCCATAAGTATTTGCAATAGTTGTTGTGTACTGCCCATAACCACTGGATGAGATTGTTGTGTATGGCCCATAACTAGAGGCTGCAGAGGTTGTTAAAGACCCACCATATGTATTTGATACAGATGAGGAGTAGGGGCCATAAGTACTTGCCATAGTTGTACTGTATTGGCCATAAGATGGACCCAAACCAGACTGGCTGTAAGTGATATCTTGCACAGTTGTTGTTACTACAACTGTAGGATTGCTTATAACCTCATAATTTATGGGCATCTTGTGTTCAAGGTCAGCAAGCGATGTCTGTCGTGGCTTTTGGTGAAAAGTGAGAGTGTATGTCTGTGGCTGATAAGTGCTTGCTTGACTGACCGGATAGGGGGGTGCCTGGCTTGGGTATGGTGTACTGTGGGTTGGATAAGGGATTGGGCCAGTAGGTGGTAGGGTAGGCTGAAACCCTGGTTGGCTTGGCTGTGCTGGATGTGGCACTGAGGTGTCTGCTGGATATGGAGGCTGGTTCTGTGGGAAGACTTGGGAAGGAAATGTCCCTTGGACCTGATAAGAACTAGGTGGAGACATTGACAAGGGGGTGGGTTGGGGGAAACGGAGGCTGCGATGAGAATGGTAGCCTGAAGCAGATTGGGGCAGGTGAAGTTAGCAGACGAGGAATTTGGGAAGGTGAGCTGGTTACGGATGGATAGGGAGGTGTGAAAAACCTGTTTTTTTTTTTTTTTTTCTTTCTGCTCTGGCAGTGTAGAGGCCATGGGTAGGGCGTTTGGATACTGTGGGTATGGTAGACTGAAAGAGGGAGTGGGGAAATGGGCAGCAGTGTTAGCTCACAAGGTAAACGAGAGTGGTGCTGTACTAGGTCTTGTCATTAGCCCGTTGCTCTCAAAGGATGTGGCTGCAGCTGTCAGGCGAAGATTGTTGAGCTCAGAGTCTGACATATAGTTTCGCGAATCACCCATGCAGCGCAGGTATGCTAGCTCCCTCCTGTCTCTGTCCTTTGCCAATGATACTTTTCGCTGTGTGATGCCCAACTCCAGGTATCTAAGCTTGGCATCAATTTCCTTTTCCTCCTCCTCCAACTCTGCCTGCTGCTTACGTAGCTTTGTAGATTCCTGTTCAACAGCCTTTAGCTCATGGGTCAAGTCCTTAAGTAGACTGGCCTTTGCAGCTAAACGAGAACCCCTTTTCAGAGATGGTAGAGAGGGCATAAGCATGTGGGATAGGTTAGGGGTGACCATAGGCAGTTGAGTCTCCTCTGGTGGGGGGCTGGGCAAGGTCCTCTTCACCTTCCTTAGGAGGGAGCTCTGCTGCAGGGCTACCAGCTGCAGAGACACATGGTCCAGGATGAGTGAAAGAGCCAAGACCATGAAATACAGAGGACAACACAATGATATATATTAGAGTTCCACACATAACTACTAGCATTGCTCAGACTACTGGTTTATTGTGACAGAAAACTGTAAGGGCATGCATTTATAAAGATCAAAGTGATTCTGACCACGTATATTATCTTGCCTTGATGGCCATATATATGGCAAGGCAATACATTGCATTGCTGCTGTAACAATTTATCTCAAAACAAGAGGAAACCGTCTGTGACACAAGCAGACAAAAAAGTAATTTATTCCTCATAAGACATGTGACAACATATTTTGAATGTATATTGTACAACATCAAAACAATCAACAACACAAACTAAATAGAAACAATACCAGAAAAAAAAGAAGAGTCCAAGGGATATACAAACTGGCCATTTCTTAGCATCTCAGGCTTGCAGACATGGACAGAATACTTCATATCACAATGCAACCTCATAGTCAAGAAAGATAACTTTAATAATTCAACTGTCTGTATATGCAATATATAAACTGTGGAAACAACACCACCTGAGTCATACTGTTCTAATCTGAGTCACACTGTTCTAACAAGTTCATATTATCCTTTGTATCAAACCAGTGCAAGTTTAAAATCAAAGAGATAATGAATTACCCATACCTGACTCTGAAGAGCTTGCTGTTGATAAAGTGAAATCCTAGCCTTGGTGCTTTCGTCTGTAGTTGGGCTGAGAGGCTTAGGGTCTGACATAGATCTCTGAATATTTTTCATTGGGCGGGGTAGGGCCTGATGTCTCTGTGATGACTCAGCAATACAGGACTTCTGCCGCAGGGTGACATATGCTTTATTCAGCCTCTCACTAGAAGAGAATGATGGTTCTATGATGTGTTGTGGAGAAGAAAGAGGAGAAACAGGAGAATACAGCACCTGTGGAGATTTAGGCTGTTGCCGGATCAAGCTGGACAAAGACTCATTATGCAGGTGATGCTGCTGGTAGCCAAACTCCAAAGGGTCAGGTCTCTGCCTCCCAAACGTCACAGCACTCTGTTGACCTGGAGAGAGTGGATCTGCTGAACCAACTAACTGGACACTGGTGGGACTGACAGTGGTAGCAATGCTAATCTGTGGAATAACTATGCTTTGAGACTGTGTCTCGGGGTCAGTTTGGCAAGCTAAGCTTTGACCATTCTGTGTTCTCTCAGGACCAGAAATATAGTGGACAATTTCAACCTTGCTGGGGTCTGGCATGGTGACATGTATGCTTGGAGATACTCTAACCAGCTGCTCTGTCTCTGTTTGGCAAGAACAGTCTCGAATTGTCTGGATGGCAATGCTGGAAGATGCTGTCTTAGCAGCTGAAGTGGTAAAAGGAGGTGCTTCGGATTTATGGTCTACACCAGATTCACCAGAATGCCTTGAGTAACGGGAACGTCTACGTCTAACTGGCTGCTCCCACTCTGCCTTGTCTTCATCATCATCTGTCTGAACACTGCAGTCCACGCTGCGCCTAGTCCGCCGTCTTCTTGATACCAGGTACCTCTCCTCTCCATCTTCATCATCAGTTTGCACACTGCAGTCTACAAGCCTTTGGGGCAAGGGGAACATTGTCACTTCTCCCTCATTTCCATCTTGCAGTCGAGGCATTGATCTTTGTTTACGCATAGACCTGATTTCTGTCTGATCTTCTCTATTTCTCAAGCATATCTCTGATGTAGAATTTGCTAGTGGTCTTAGGAAAACCTGAACATCACTATACAAATGATCAGAGGCCAATTCCTGTGGCTGAATAATTCTGCCAGATTGATCACTGAGGATTTGAGTATTTGCACTGGTTGCACCAATAGCTGTGGCATTCTTTTGTCTCTTTTGTTCTTCAAGCTGCTGCTGTAACTGTTGTTGCAAAGATTGAATCTGGTTAAGCTGCTGTTTTTGTTGAGCTAGTTGCTCTCTCTGTAGGACCAACTGGCTTTCTCTCTCAGCTTGTTGCTGCTGCAAAACGTGTTGCTTTATAGTCTGCAAACACCCTGAATTATCGCTGCAATAGGAAAGGCACCATCAATGCTGCAAGGTATATCCAAGTTCGAGAACAACATATGCTCCCATCCAGACGTCGTCTCTTCGAAGCCCCCCCCCACAACCCACACCCCCCCCCCCCCCCCCCCCCCCCAACCCCCCACACCCCACCCCCCCCCCCACACCCCCCACCACCCCCCCCCCCCCACACCCCCACCCCCATGGAATTTACGAACATGACAATGCCAGACCACATACTGGATCAATTACAACATCATGGCTGCGTAGAAGGATCAGGGTACTGAAATGGCCAGCCTGCAGTCCAGATCTTTCAACCATAGAAAACATTTGGCGCATCATAAAAGAGGAAGATGCGACAAAGAAGACCGAAGACAGTTGAGCAACTAGAAGCCTGTATTAGACAAGAATGGGACAACATTCCTATTCCTAAACTTGAGCAACTTGTCTCCTCAGTCCCCAGACGTTTGCAGACTGTTATAAAAAGAAGAGGGGATACCACACAGTGGTAAAAATGGCCTTGTCCCAACTTTTTTGAGATGTGTTGATGCCAGAAATTTAAAATCAACTTATTTTTCCATTAAAATTATAAATTTTCTCAGTTTAAACATTTAATGTCATCTATGTTGTATTCTGAATAAAATATTGAAATTTGAAACTTCACATCATTGCATTCTGTTTTTATTCAAAATTTGTACAGTGTCCCAACTTTTTTGGAATAGGGTTTGTAATATTGTATCGTCATAAGCCTTAAAGGGATAGTTCACCCAAAAATCTGCTTACCCCCAGGGTATCCAAGATGTAGGTGACTTTGTTTCTTCAGTAGAAAACAAACAAAGATTTTTAACTCAAACCGATGCAGTCTGTCAGTCTTATAATGGAGGTGAATGGTTATCACGGCTTTGAGAGTAAAAAAAACGTACACAGACAAAACCAAATTAAACCCTACGGCTCGTGAAGATAAGTTGATGTGTAAAGACACGGAACGATCGGTCTGTGCGAGAACGATCCGAACCGTCCTGAGCGCCTTCTCAACAGCCGGCACGTGACGCACCACCTTCTTCTTGCTTTACGGCGGATCGCAGACTTAAGTGCATTACTGTCACCTATCTCTCAAATGGACCATTGAAACTCCCAATTGAGATTGTAGATAGAGCGTCAAAGGTCCTTTTGAGAGATAGGTGGCGGTAATGCATTTATAAGTCTGCAGTTACGCGAAGACGCGACGACGATGCGCACACGCCGGATGTGGAACCGCTCGGAATAAATACTGTTCATTTTCTTGCACAGACCGATCGTTTTGTTTTTACACATCAATGTATCGTCACGAGCCGCAGGGTTTAATTTGGTTTTGACTGTGTATGTTTTTTATACTCTCAAAGCCGTGATTCCATCCACCTCCATTATAAGACTGACAAACTGCAACGGTTTGAGTTAAAAAATCATCATATGTGTTCTACTGAAGAAACAAAGCCACTTTCCACTAATTTCGGGGCCGAACGGTTCTAAGAACTGTCAGGTACGGTTCCAGTTGTTTTTCCACGTGAGCCTGGTACGGCGCGGCACGATTACAAACCGTTCTCGGCCCGGAATTCTCGGCACGGTTAGACAACCGTGCTGAGCCGTGCTGGTAGAGTGCGGATGTCACTTGTCTGTTGCCTGGCTGCTAGTTTCTCCGTAGCTTGCTAAGCGCGTTATTTTGAGCAATGTAAACACAAATTAGTAATAACATTAAAGAAATTTCTGATCATCCTCCATAACGCAGTGGTTATTTACACATCTTATATCATATGTAAACACTTGTGTTACCACGGCAACGACTGATGCATTTGAATTGCATTCCAAAGAGATCCGTTATCAGCCCTGCAGTGGAAAACTAAACCATAACTGTACCGGCTGGCGCGGATCGGCGCGGAATGGAACGGTTATGCAAAGAGTTGAGCGTTCAGCGCGATGGTGGAAAAGCGGCTAAAGTCACTTACATCTTGGATGCCCTGGGGGTAAGCAGATAAACATCAAATTTTTTTTTTGGGTGAACTATCCCTTTAAACTATGCTGGTATGAAGAGATCAGCCAATCACAGCAGAGCTCATTTGCATACAGAAATCTTAAAGGTACAGTATACAAGCAAAAACAGCCTCTCTAATACTAAGGGTCAGAGAGAAGGTGGAAACTTCAGGGACCAAATAAAAAGTATAGAATATGACCTCTAGATATATCAGTTTAAAAACAACCAGGTACTGGTTTATTTGGTTAAAAGCAAAAGGAAAAACACAGTTTAATGCAATATCTGCACATCATTTTGTCATGAGCACAGCAAAACTGCAGAAGAGAGATTATGTGTGCAGTTTCACTCCCATTCTCTTCACATTTCCATGTGACTTCATTGCTGGGATGTTTGAGTCAATATAGATTCCTGAATAAGCATGAGAAAAACATCTTTATAAAACACACTCAGATGCACCGCTGAGGTCCTGGATGCTGATCTTCAGGAGAAGAATAATAAGAGTCTATCCTCGACAACAATTTGTCTTAATATTTATTCCCCCAAATAACCTCAGATGAAGAACAGAAACATTGGTTAATGAATATGGTATGATGAACTTGCATAACTCCTTTCAGATCATGCACACAAGTCAGGTCAAATCTCACCCAAATATGGCACTTCAAGACCAGGGTTGATGTCAATATTTCGAATATATATGTTGATGCAGATATGAGTAATAACTTGTTCTATTCCTAACACAAAATTAGAAAATTGGTTCAAATGCACAATATATTGGTCACATCCTTTTTTATTATGATTTAATTTATCTATTGTATATTTAATTGTGCATTTGCCCCATTTTTATATTTGGATTATGGGAGAATATTAGAATGATTTCTGAAGATCATGTGACACTGAAGACTGGAGTAATGATGCTGAAAATTCAGCTTTGATCACAGAAATAAATTAGCCTACATTTTACAACATATTCACATGGAAAACTGTTATTTTATATTGTAATAATATTTCACAATATAACTGATTTTACTGATTTTTTTTAATCAAATAAATGCAGCCTTGGTGAGCAGAAGAGACTTCTTTCAAAAACATTTTAAAAATATTACAGACCCTAAACTTTTGAATGCTAGTATACATTTGAAGAGTTAATTTGCAAAAACAGATAACTCCATTTTTAAAAATGTTCAAAAATCATGTTTTTTAAAAGAAAAAATGTATCCTGCATTCCAATTAATATCAATCAAACTGCAGTTAGTTTTTTTTAATTAAATAATAATAACTAAAAAAATACAGCTAACTAAGACAAGAAAAACACAAGAAAAACACGATAACACAATACAAAATATGATTTACGAAAACTAATAAAAAAAGTTCTGTTTTTGTAAATAAACTCCTCATTTATAATGTAAATTCACTCTTTGCATTGTTTTTAGTGTTTTATTTTTAATTCATTTTGAAAAACACTAAAATAATTATTGACTTAATATCAACCAGTATCAGTGCATTCCCGGTATTATTCAACATGTGGATATGATTTTAATTATAGTTTTATTTAATGCTTTTAGACGAACAATGACAGGCAGACAGACAGATTACACTTTACCTTGTATACATTAACTTTCTTCACTGCAATGTTATTTTAATATGATTGAGATACTATACATTTTTATAGATTTTTTAAATTTGTTTTTATTTTTAATTTTTATTAAAGTTTTAGTAATTTTGTGGTGTGTGTCTGTCATTTTTATGTCATGTCATATTTTGTCATGCATGCATGTATGTATGTATGTGTTTGTTTATATTAATGTCTAGTGTTGGGTGCCATACCAATAAATAGAAAAGTGTCAATGTGAATAAAAAAAAAATTATACAAAACTAATACTCTACTACTATGTTTCTATTCATCAACAAACGTATGACTAAATATAGTCTCAACGCACCTTTATTCACGTGCTACACGATACTGACGAAAATGCTGGTCTTGTGACGATGACTATAATTAAATGTATAGTGCAATATCGTTGACGAATAAAAACGAGACGAAATGTGGCTTACAAAATAAAAACTATGCTAAAATGTCTCTTCATTTTCGTTGACCAAAACGAGACGAAACGAAATGTTATAACGTTATTTCGTCTCATTATTATTATTATTTTGCAGTATTTCTGTTTCCTGTGTCTCACTTCAGGACTGCTCGGGTCGCACTGCGCGACCAGGCGACGTCACGTTCCTAAGCCCCCCTCGCACAGCATTATTTAGAACAGTGTTTCCAACCGGGTCGTCGAGAGTCAGGGTTTCCGTGTACAAAATATTTTTTATATATTTTTAAATGGCTAACATGTTTGGGCGAGTCGAAAAAGCGATGCTATCTTATATTATCCATTTCTAAGGCACGCCACTAATTATAGATGCACGAATTCCAGCTGCCTTCCGAAATGAGTTCACCGCTCAGGATTCACTTGTGTGTATGTGCGTTATCCCGCTCTATGCGTGTGTGTATTATCCATAGACTGTATGGTATTATCCCGCTCTGTGTGTGCGTTATCCCGCTCAGTCGCTCACGGCCCATGTGACTGCTCCACTCGTATACCGTTCATGCTCATTGGAACTGCAAAGTCCACTCAAAAATTTAGCCGATAGGAAACATCGATGTAGTACAGTATTTTTTCTGTCTGCAATAGCCCTACTGTGTGTAACAAGGTGTGGTATCTCTGGTAACGCTGCCCTCTCATTCATTGATCTGCTAACCGTTATGCTCATGTGTCCTCTGATAATAATAGCTTTGTAAGATTAAACATTATTTGGATAATTGGTAAAAAAAAATAAAAAAATCTCTTAATAGCCCTACAAAAATACACTGAGTGAGCAAAACTTTGTTTAATTACCATTAAACCTATCTCACAATGTTTACATATGAATAAAAGCCTACATTAAAATCTGTCATATAAATTGGTCTCTTCATTAGAAATTAGCCTACACAATTTGTTTATAATATTAAAAATATCTGTATGACATTATATTCTGCAGTTCTTCTCTGTTGTACCAAATATCTATACTTTTCAAATTATCATATCGAAGTTAGAAATTCAAATATTGTGACCAAATTAATTTTGTAGGGTGCCACAAATTTGTAAAAATTTCCAAAGGGTGCCGCGACTAAAGAAAGGTTGGGAAACACTGATTTAGAAGACGAAAACCAAACAAAGTTGAGTCTGACACAGAGAAAGGGACCGATGGCCGGCCAGCCGGGGTTCGTCTTTATTTAAATTTATGTGTGTGTACTTCTAACATGTTTGGTTGGTAAAATAAATGTTGTAAATTCAAATCAGAGCATCTTCCGTGTCTGGAATGGGTGTATTCTTGAGTCTATAAGGTAACAATAATATAATAAGAACCTTGTTTGAAATGGGTTTGGCTAAAAGAAAATTTTGGTTTCATTTACTAGGTACTTATACTATATTGACTGGGTTAAATAGAATTGCATTTCTAAAAAGAGACTAAGGGTGTTTTCACACCTGTAGCTCGATTGCTTTGTTCCGAAACAGGGATTCAAATTATTACAGTGTTGCTTTTTATTCCTGGTGTGGTTTGCTTTCACATGGCAATGTTTCTAAACGGACAAAATTTGTTAATAAGTCACGCGCGAGTAAACTGTTCTCATTGGTCAAAGTTCCACGGTTTACTTTCCGGGATTCCACTGAGCTGTCACAACTGTCATCTGTCAGAATGGAACAATAACAGCTTTGCGGGCTTATTGTTGGGTTTTTTTTTGTAGCCGTCTTATATTAATTTATCATTTTGAGCAAGAGTCCATGATTCATCGGGAAAACATTTTTAAAACGCACCTACTACAAAGAAGAGCAATAAGACAGCATTATAAAACAAAAAAGTGCGCTTTAATTTTTGAATGGCAAAGACATGCTCTCCCACAGACATTCACAGGTTAATTTTGAGGTATTAGCAAAGCAACAAAGCTAATGCTTTTCACGGAAGTTACGTAATTACCCTTTATACATTGTGATATAGCCTGGTTCGTTGGTCCGTTGGATCGGATTCCTTTCTCACTACAACCGAACCGCTCCAGAGTTCATTTTCAATCGAGCCGAGACCACCTCGTTCAGGCGATCTCGGACCGATTGTTTTGGCGCGGATCCGAGTGCGATTGCCGTGTTCACATATGCCCAAACGAACCGTGCTAAGGGGGGAAACGCGCCAGGTTCCGAAACAACAGGCCATGTGTGAAAACACCCTAAAATACAATTTTCGTCGACTAAAACTAGACTAAAATGCTCAGACTTTTAGTCGACTAAAACTTGACTAGACTAAAAAGAGTATGAATGTGACTAAAACTAAAATTAAAACAGGCAGCCAAAAACAACACTAACTACTACTACTACTACTACTACTAATAATAATAATACAATCATGTAAGCCAAGTAACGTTTGGTTTGGTTTGTTTAGTCCATTTTAAATCAGGAAACAGTCATGATGGGACATTTAACACAATCTTCCACTATACATAAATTCATGAAGGGCCCAAATTACACACTATTTAATAATTTGGAAAATGTTTTTCACACAGTATTTTAAGCATGCGGCCCAAGAGCGTCAACTCTGTTCTTCATTATCCCACACACAGCTAAATTAAACCTCCTGAAACACATGTCTATATTCAATCTATAGTTAATCAGCTGAGTTACGACTCTGAAGCACATCTTCCTGACAAAACGTCTGCTCCTTATTTTGGTCCCAGAGATTTTCCCAAAACAGCTCTGGCTGGAGCCGATGGTTGGGAAAGTGCTGACCGCAGTGAAGCGGGCTGCTGCTAATGAAATCTAGGCCATTGCCACATAGACTGAGAGCTGGAGCAGATCCAGAGACTGTGAGTCATGAGGAGGAACACATTCAACAACACACTAACACATCAAACATCTGCCTCCAGCACGATTAACTACCTGTCCAACGGCATATCAGTCAGGACACCAAATAATCCCTCCAAAAAGACTATATATGAGCATCAAGCACTTCTTAAAAGAAATCTTACAGGTGCAGTATGTAATATTGACAGCTACCGGCTGAAACTGGTACTGCGGTCCAAATTAAAAAATATTGGAGAGAGTTTTTCCCGCCTCATCTGCCTCAGACTCGATGCTCATGCAGGTTGCCAGGTTAAAGACTAGGGCTGGGTATCGTTAAAAATGTTTCGATATCGTACCTTGACTTCGAAACCGGTTCCTGAACGATACTTTTTCCGATACCAATTTTATGAATCATTTTAAAACACGATTACATACAAAAAAAAAAACTTGGTTTAGTTTTTCAGTTTGTTGATGTTTATACAGACTCAAAGACTCATCTCCTGAGTGCCACTGCTGGGATCTCACAAAGGAACAAAATGTAACCAACACAATAAATCAGTGCAAAATAGTTTTAATAAAGCTCAAATAGTCTTCAGTTTACACATCTGTTAGGCTACATTTACACTAGTTAGTGTTAGTTTTAAAACGCATAGCTTAGACAGAATCATGATTTCTATTTATTTTCCACTGATTTACTGATGAGCATTAGCAGCTTCCAGCGCTGTCTGCTTGTGTTCTCTCTTCCATGATCGCTGCTCTGACTCAGAGGTAATAACAGATTTCATTTCAGCAACATTACATGGCCAAAACACACATTAGATTGCAGGTCCGGATTTACCTATTTTCGTGACATACAAAAAACTAATTTTTGGGCCCCCTTCCCTATTAATATAATAGACCTAATATTACCACTCAAGCAAACAAAAATATTTCTTAATCAGTGGAAACCGATACAGTGTTTTCTATCGGAATAAGCACTTGCGTTCAGTCAATAAAAATCTAATAGTTCTTAATTTGTTTGAGAACTGAGAAAGACCATACCATATAGTCGTGGCCACATAACCACCTCCGGGAGTGCATTATTTCTCAAATAATTTTAACGGCCTGGAGTCACAACCACACCTCAAGACATTGTTCAGAGGATTTATTTTAAGACATTTGTCATGTTTCCATCCTGAAATCTTGTGTGTTGAACTAATTTTTTTACGCACCTCATCCAAAACCTTCCGTTGCAAATTCCAAAACGTCATTTTAGAACTGATAACAGAGGCTTGAGCCATTGATATGCAGGCTAACGCAGTTATTAATGCAGTTATTAGAGAGAGGGAGAGAGAGAGATTAAGTGCGTGTGAATACCTGCGTCTATGCGTCTCAGCAGCGTCTACTAATAGCGAATCTTTAAGTTAAACTTCTTCATGAACCTCGCTACTGAGAAATGTCATGTAGCTTTTCAGCTGCGAAACTATTTTACTGAAATTTGCGGTGCAGCGCTGACAGAAGTTGCTTTTTTTACCCTATTGTTTGTTATATTTATTTGCTCAATGTCTTGAGCAATGCGTAAATCTGGCCTGTTAGACGGCAATCGGAAGTTATTACAAACACTCGATGGTGGTTTAAAGTGAGTTTTGCGTAAAAGCGGAATATAAACCTTATTTATTGTTTATGTATCATGATGCTACAGTTTTGCATGAATGGTCACCTAACACACTTTTTCGTCAGTACCGTTGTAGGACGGTACATCTGCATATGATCGGAACTCCACGCAGCTCCCGCGCTACTCTATACTGGTGGTATTACAGTACCACGAGAGCTAACAGACTACAGAACAGACTGCTCCGTGCGCTTTCGAATTGCTCTCACGGATGATCGATCTGCGCCAGTCACCTCTTCCTCAGTCGAACACACCGGCTAGTGCTGCGGCTTATTGGCTCAACTGACTTTGATGAGATTAACCCCTAGGTATCGAAATTTGTTAACCTTACCTGTACCGACGGGCTTTTTTCAATACTCGAATGCAAGCAAGGCATTCGGTCGGTGCCTAAAAAGTATCGAACTCGATACTCAGCCCTATTGAAGACGCAACTGAAACAAGTGCAACTGACATTGTATGGCGACGAGCCTTACAATATAAGTTGGGTTAATTTATCAGGGTTTTTTAAATACCTCTCATACAGATTTTTAGATGGACGCCAAGGCTTTTTAGGTCAGATTTTGTTTACTGGCTTCCATGGTTGCAATATGCGGTGTTTTCCATCAACTGGCAACCCGAGGTGTCAAAATACTATTGGTTAAACTGTGAGTGGGCGGAGTCACAGACCAAAACAAAAACAGACATTCCAACACGGAACACACATTTCAAAGTAGAATAACTGAAAAGTAGCGTTGTTTGCTGTTTTTATGAATTAGTACAATTAAAAAAATAGATACAGCACCTTTAAGAGACTTCAAACAGGGCAATATGGATAAAACTAAAACCATAAACAAATTTAGAATTTAAAGTTGAATTTTAGTTGCCAACATTTCTCATATTTCTTCAATAAATATATTAAAACTAATAATTAAAACTTTATATCATCCTAGACCTTTTTTTTTCAAAGAAAAACCTAAAAAAAAAAAAAGCAACAAATTAAAACTTTAAAACCAACAAAGGAAAACAAGTGAAATATCCAATAAATTCACCAAAATATTGACACAAACCTATATAAAAAATATATATGCTAAATGACAGTCGCAAGGAGTCCAAAAGACTACTTACTTAGAAACATTTCCACAGCAAGTAGAAATATGTCAGATATTTTTCAGCAGGTACTGAAAATCGTTTGGTTATTAACGTTTTAAATGAATATTCTAAAAAATAAAAATGGAAGTCAGTTATAAAAAATTCTTACATATTGAATGCATGTACTGTACTGTGTGTACTGTCTTTTCACATGCAAAGTGTTTATTTTAAGAAATTATTTTTTTAGAAATAAAAATTATTTCATAATATCATTACATTTTATGGTCATACCACATGCCATTTTAAAGCATAACTAACCGTGCCTTGTCAGTAAAAGATGTCAACTATGACTCAATCTTTTTTATTTTAGTTTAGTTTTTTCTATTACTAATAATTGATATCAAATAATTGTTAGTGGTTTCATGAATGGTCTTCCATATACTGAACTTAAACACATATTGGGCCTCATTCATGAAACATGAGCAGAACACATTTGTGTGCAAATTGTTCGTAAAGAGGTTCTGACGTAAATTTTCGGATTCATTAAAATGTTCGTATTTTGAAAATGTTAGTTGGTATGAAAGAAATGTACACCTGCTCCCTACCACGTATAAATGGTGCGCAAAACGTTCGGTGTTCTTTTTGGCAAACTGATGACACTGAATTTTGATGCACTGCTATCACAACATTTTACAAGTTCGTTTGCTAGTTTTTTTTTTTTTTTTTGCTGAGATTGAGAAACTGTTTACTTTGGTAAAACGCAGCGCTTGTCAATGTCACTTTTTACCTAACCCCGTCCAATCAATGGACAAATACAACACCGACCAATCATCCTACTTGTACAACAACTGAACAACAACAGAGAAGTTAATATTGCTGGTTACTGCATTTTTGTATTCAGTAATATTCTACAAAATGAGATACTAGTAATATGTTACTGCCATGGATATTTCAAATCATAGCAACCAAAGCGTCTCAGCTGGAAAAATGCTGTCCCACCAAAGTGTTCAAGCGCCTGACATTTTTCAGCAGGATAAAAACTCTTTGGTGGACACACGTTATTGAATATTTATTGTTAGGCATATAGCCTATTAGTCTTTTTTGCAATATACTGGAGCCAAACCTGAGAAAGTGGACAAGAATATTCCACTGCGTTCCTGGACACGCAATTTGCGTAGCTGTAATTCATGCTAATTGTGAAGGAGCGTGCACGAGTGCCCTATTTACGAATCATTGGAATTCATTTACATACACATATTTAGCTATCAAATTGGACGTTTACGAAGAGTTTGTGAATCCGGAGGAGAGTTTTCGGGAAGGTCCGTTTTACGCACAAATTACTCAGAATTGACTCCTATATTTACGAATGTTTCATGCATGAGGCCCAATGGACTTAATACAGGCTTAATTTTCTTTATGCAAAGTACAATTTCTTACTTCTTTCTTTTGATTTTCGAGTGGCATACATATAACCTGTTATGATAGGTATCATGGAACTCACCCAGACAGAAAGAAAACATTGTTTGGTGTCTGGATAACCTCATCAGTGATGTGGGACCACATTAATAAAATAACCAGCATCAAAGAACAAGAGGCAATACAGACGACTAAACAACGGAGAAGCAGGAAACCACATCAGACCTCTACTTGTCAACATTGATCATAAAAAGCAGAACTATTCCTAAAGAGTGGACGGGGATTTGTTTATCCAGCTGGATTTCGTGGAGGAATCACACACCCAACTTCCTCAGATTTTGAGAATGAAAACGCAATTAACTTTCTACCAGGAGGTAGACGTAACAAAAGATCTCGAGATGAGTCTTCAGTTGGCTCAGCGCCAGTCTCGAGGATCACGGGAAACGAGGCTGAGGTGAGATCAGGAGACGAAGCAGTAGCAGTGGTCGGCCCCTCTGTTGTGAATCTCTTCCTGCAATTGTTGGGAAACAATTCTGGGATGAAGGGGGGGGGGGGGGGGTGGGGGGAGTTCCCGATGAGCTAAACCTCAGATTTTTAGAAAACCAATACACAAACAATGGATGACATGGAGAATTGCTAGGCTAATCATTGCCAACTATAAGATCTGCATATTCTCCAAACTCAAAGTTGAACTCCAAACCACTGGTTTTCAGACCCCACAACAACCACAAAACTACAGGGACAACTGACAAATAATAGAGTCCAAACAAGATGAAAGGAAAATGTTGATTTCATGGCGTAAAAAAAAAAAAATTATTTACATTTTCAATTATTAATTAATTTAATACAGGTTATAAAAGTCATGTGTGTAGCCCCTACACAAAACAAGATGAAAAGGAAATGTTGGTTGCTGGGTTGAAAACATTACATACCATTTTCAATGAATGAATGAATGAATGAAAACGTTTATAATTCAATTTAAGGAAAATGGCATGTGGTGTAACCATAAACAAAACAAAGATGGAAAAGAAAATGTTGTTTCAGTGCTTTTTAAAGTGCCCCTATTAGGATTTTTGAAAATTACCTTTCATGCAGGGTGTAACACAGCTCTAAGTAGGGCTGTGCAATATATCAAAATTATTGAAATATCGCAAATGTACATATCACAATATGCATATCGCTATGGCTTGCAATATTTGGGGCCATGAACAAACAAAGACAAAGAGAAAATCACTCACTGCTCTTACCTAAATAACTTTTGTAGCTTAAATAAGAATCAGTGCATATTGAATTCATAGAGTAAATACTAGGGCTGCACGATAAATCGCATGCGATGTTTAACGCGCATCTTGTCAGAAAGCCTATTCTGTAATCAGCGGTAAATCTCCATCACGTGCGGGCTTTCACATTGAGCAGCATTAACTACACAGAGCCGTTGTTCACTGACGAGCTGCACAAAAAATCGCGCGAATATGAACGTGGTTTTGCGCAGCTCGTCAGTGAACAACGTCAGCCAGCACGTGATGGAGATTTACCACTGGTTACAGAACCGGCTTTACTGACAATCCCTCGTTAAACATCGTGCGATTTAATCGTGTACCCCCAGTAAATACTAAGCAGTGTTGTATTTTTCCTTTTTATTATTCAGTTCCTAACTCATGTTAAAATGATTACACTAATGTTAAAATGACTTTTTTTATGTAATGCTAGAGTAAAACATTGTTCACTTTCAGAAGTTGTTGTAGGGGTGTTTTCTTCTCACAAAAAGTGAAACATGTATGCTAGTTATATTAGAATCAGAATGAGCTTTATTCACCACTTAAGTGTTGCCAAACACAAAAAAAATGTTTGTGGTTTTACAGGAACTCTTGGTATATACATACATACAAATAACCATATATTTATGACACAAGATAGTTATAGAAGTTCACAGAACTGACTCAGCAGCAGCTGAGTAAAACGGTTTCATCTGAGCATGTGGCACTTTAAGCATTATCATATCGCATTATTTAATGAGTTATAGCATATCGCATTTTTTCTTCAATATCGCACAGCCCTAGCTCTAAGTGAATGAAAACATCCAGCAAAGTTTTAAATCTGAAAGTGCACCATATAAAGTTATTGTCTCTCAAAAGAAAGAATTGAAACGATCGCTTTTGAAACAAATCACAAGCCCAAGCCTTTTCATGTTGACTTCAACATGAAACATTAGCATATTGCCCTCCCACTTGTTGGTCTTTTCACTTTGGTCTGAATGAAAATGCTAATTCACAAGGTGCCGCTTTTGGAGCGGTAAAAAAATAGCTGTTTCCCCGGTAACGCCGTACACAAAGCAGCACTGCGCTCACAAACGCTGCTTTATCAGGCATTACAGTGAGATTAAATGAAATGAGGCCAATCGACCAATCACTTGCAGAGTAGCGTCACGCCAAGGGGGGTTTTGGAAAATGTATGTTTGGGCGATTGTTTGGGAGTCGTTGAGCAATAAGTTAAAAAATTGCTAAAAGCCATATTATAAGACAACGACAGTGTTTTTTGACCTGCAATGCTGTCACCTTTTTTGGGACCCTCAAAACATGAACCTTCTTTAACCCATAATAGGGGCAACTTAAAACCTTTACATACCATTTTTACAACATATTAAAATTTTAATATAATTTTAATTAAATGTAAATTCATGTGCTGTAAGCATAAACAAGACAAAGACGAAAAGGAAAACGTTGATTTCATGTGGTTTTTAAAAAACTGCATTCTATTTTCAATAAATCAATAAATGAATTCATTAAAAGTTTAAGGCCTATTTAATTCAATTTAATAAATCTGTCATGTGCTGTAACCATAAACAAGACAACGATAAAAAAAGGAAAATGCTGGTTTCATATGGTTTTTGACAGTTAGCAGAAGCTAGAGATTACGGTTTATACCATTTTAAATATGAATATTTTTCTTACACAAATGCATCAAAATTTCACTCTATAAGGCCTTTATTCACCCCCGGAGCCGTGTGAAGCACTTTTTATGATGGATGGATGCACTTCATTGGACTTACACGTGCACTTTTTACTTTAGCCCATTCACTGCCTTGTCGAGAGAGAGGATAATGAGAGAGAGAGAGAGAGAGAATGAGAGAGAGAGAGAGAGATATATGAGAGATGAGAGAGAGATAGGATAGAAGAGAATGAAGAGAGGAGAGAGAGAGAGAGAGAGAAAGAAAAAGAAAGAAAGAAAGAGAGAGAGAGAGAGAGAGAGCGAATGCTAGATAGAGAGAGAGAGAGAGAGAATGAGAGAGAGAGAGAGAGAGAGATAAAGCACGCAGGGCCTTCTACGCCATCAAACGGCAATGTCCTATAGAGATCCCTATTAGAATTTGGCTGAAAATATTAGAATCAGTAATTGAGCCCATTGCCCTCTATGGCAGTGAGGTGTGGGGTCCACTGACAAAATCCACTCAGATCACCAAATGGGAAAAACAGCCGATTGAGACCCTGCATGCAGAACTCTGTAAAAATATACTACACGTTCACCGGCACACAACAAATAACGCATGCAGGGAAGAATTAGGCAAATATCCTCTAATCATAAAGATATAAAAAAGGGCAATTAAATTCTGGAAATATCTGAAGCTCAGTGACCCCCAATCATAACATTATAAAGCCCTGCAATACCAAGAGATGAGCAAAGAAAGCAAGCCCCTCCCTCAGCTGATCCAGAGCTTCAGTCCTGATGCTTCACTAACATCTATTGCTGCTCTGCATCACAGCATCAGAATCAGTCAGATCACTGCACAGATCAAACTGAGCTACATCACTCACTGGCAAACCCAAACACAGCAGCAGAGTAAAGTGCAATGCTATCTGGCCCTAAACAGAGAGTACAGTACGGCAGAGTATCTGTACACAGTATCAGATAAGAAACTGAGAAGCACGTTGACCAGATACAGACTCAGCGGACACAAGCTGAGGATAGAGACGCACAGACACAGAAAAACATGGCTGCCACTGGAGCAGATACTGTGTTCACACTGTGATCTGAATCAGATGGAAACAGAGCTGCACTTCCTAACAGAATGCCCCAAATACACAGATATACGGACAGTGTTCTACGAAAAAGTACAGCAGATCCATCAGACATTTAAAACTATTTCAAACCAGGAGAAACTACCGTATCTGTTAGGAGAACAGAAGAACTGCCGAGTGTTTGCTGCTCAATATGTGTCTGCCTTTCACCACAGAAGAGAAAACACTCACCCTGCCCTGATCTGATGTTTCCAGACAGCTACATTATATTACGCCTAATTACTCTATTATATTACTTAGATGTAAATTTTGCTTCTGTAAATCTGTCTAATCACTTATTTAATTTTATTTCTAGTTTATATACTTATACATTAGTAACTAATTTTACACTACATGTTTAATACTTTTTATATATTATTATTATATTATTATTTTTTTCTTTCTGTTAATAAATGGTACTATTTGTGAGCATCCAGCTGCAATTGTTTGGCAATACACATGGATAATTTTTGTCATGCCACTAAAGCACTCTTAAATTGA
>JADLZN010007616.1:45000-297500 GCA_018155175.1 Sinocyclocheilus anophthalmus | reverse complement strand
CGGCCAAGCATATTTTTTTCAGAAAATGTAAACATCAGTGGTTAAAAAAGTACTTTTTCACTTTGCGTAAGAAATAGCATGATTCAGTGCAACCGTCCAGCGGTTTCACATCCTCTCAGTTAAACCCAGGGCGTCTCTTTGACCGAGAAATGAAGAGATTCAAACGTCTTTTTCCATGTTTTCCATGAACATCTGCTCCTTATTTCTGAGAGGATGTTGTTATGAGAGAGGAGGGGGAGATGAAGGAACAGAAAGCAGAAATAATTCTTCCACAGAGATTCACTCGAGCTACAGGGTGTCTATATGAACAAGTTCAATTTAAGACTTTTTAATACCACCTTATGTGAAATTTAAGACCAAGCCTGTGATGGAAATACACATTATATTACCTACGTAAATGTATTTTACGCTGTAAATGTAAAAAGATAACAAAATATCATTTCTGTCATAAATGCTATTTATTATTACGATATACAGTGAACTTTTCATATCAGCAGACAATATCCCATACAAAATATTCCCACGAAACAAGTGTCACATCACCGAGAAGCAATATTTTCATCAGTTTTCTCTCAGCTTTTACATACTTAAATCTGCATGTTTTTAATTTTATATTTACCACAGGATGTCATTTACCTTTATAAAGACCAATATTTTTTTTTACCTTATTAAATGTATGCGTCATCTTTCAAGTCAAATTCTTACAATTGATCAAGAAATTTAATACACTACAGGGCTGTTACCAATCAAATTAAATAATTACAACAGCAATAAATAATGTTTAAATTATGTTGTAAATAAAATTGAACATACAATAGAACTGCTACTTTAAGCTTGATACTCACCAACCAGTAGGTGGCGGTAAGTCCCTTATTCATTCAACCGATTCCTTCAAACCTCTGAATCATTCAGTAACAAAAACGCAGAGTGTTGCTCGGAGAATGCGCAATACTTCTGGTCTGATCTTTGTTTGGAACTATTTTCGTTGGTGAAATAGAACAAAACAGTGAACTGTGTCTAAAATCGTAAGTAACTTCATATACTTTACTAATTGTTTGTTGAACTAAAATCAGTGTAACATTTGCAATCGTGAAAATATTCAGCAAAATAGATCCCTTGTCATGGTATGTTACTTGACTATATCATGCTATAAATAAACTAAACCTTTTGAATTTTTACCTCAGTGTGTTTGTTCTGTGAGTTTCTTTATGTGTGCCGTATGCTCATGCTCGTAGGCAGCACGAGCCTCAACAGCGCGATATTGATAATAGAAATACACTATCAATTGCTGTTTAAGCTGAATGTGATCAAATCAGAAGAATAATTTGCACGTTTTGATGCGTGATTATATTTAGTCAGTTAAGTTTTAAGTTTGTCGGGCAAGTACAATTCTCAAGCCATTTTTCAGTAAACTTGCATGAACCCATTTAAAGGAGGCTGGACAGCGAGCTGGTGTTCGACTGTATTCTGTAACCGCGATTCTCTCTGATGGACACTCACTGGGTCCGTCAGACTGGAGAAATGTTTGTGGTAATGTGACCAAAAATATTTAAGACCTACTGAATCTAAGACTTTTTAAAGCCTTATTTTAAGTGAAAATTATATTTTAAAGGGGTCATATTATGCTATTTCAAGTTTTCCTTTCTCTTTTGAGTGTTACGAGCTGATTGTGCATAGATAAGATCCCTGAAGTTTCAAAGACTACAGTCTCAAACCCAAAGAGATATTCCTTTATCAAAGTTAAGAATCTGCCACGCCCCCCTAAAACGGCTCAATCTAACACGCCCCCACATATCTACCTCACTATGTGGAAATATTAGCATAATGCCACGCAAAGAAAGAAGGTGTGGTTTCAGTAACTGCAGTTAGTGTTGAAGCAGCATGTCAGGGCGACCTGGTGTTTTTTTTTTTTTTTTTTTTTTCTGACAAAGCAAAGCACTTTATTTTGGCCTTTTCCGAAAGTAGATGCATTTAGGAATACTTAAGATTACTTACAACAGAACAGCAATGTATTTTATGGACGACTGTTTCGTGAACCTAGGAGAGGAGGTAATTCTGACTTTGCTATGACAATCTGGCGCTTCTGAATCAGCGCTTTTTGTTACTATTTTAAGTATTTGCTATTGACTGTTCAATGCGGAGTTTTGCGCATCGTGTGTGTGGGTGTGTGTTGAGTGAGAGAGAGAGAGAGGAGAGAGAGACAGGGTCAGATCACAGTGGAGTCAGCTGTCTTAACCGCAGTTTGTGTAGTGCATCATTATTGTGTCTGTTCCCCTTTCGGGCTTGAACTTATGTAAAACTAAGACATTATTTACTGTCTTTACCTTTATTTTGAAAGATGAAGCTCACGATTATGGTAAGGGGCGTTACATTTCCGACGAGCGCTTGTGGTGTTCGGCCAATCACAATACACTGGGTCAGCTTTCCATCATAGCAACTGCGCTTGTCGAAGGAGGGACTGTGTAGAAACCTCGCGTTTGAGAGGCTGGGCAAGAGGACCACATATGTACAGTATTTGAAAAATAATGTGTTTTTTTGAGCATTAAAGCATGTCAACATATTCTGTATGTTCACCAAATACACAAAATAATTATCTTAAAAAAGCATCATATGACCCCTTTAAGACATTTTAAGGACCCGCGCGGCCACCCTGTAGATATAAGGACGGTTACTAAACAGTCATTTACAAGTTCACTTAATATATGTTTAGCATTTCTGGAATAACCTGAAGTAAGAATAAATGGAGTGAATGGAGAATGAGGCAGTCAAGCTCAAAAAATAGCTCAATTTAACTTGCGTCCTATAGTCTAAGCTTTCTAAAACTTCTGTAGCATATTTGCAATAGTACGGACTATTAATTACGGCAGGTTTTTGGTATGCTTTGCCATTTTTAGACCTTGATGGCTCCAGTCCCCATCCCTCGCGTTGTATGAAAAGAGGAAAGAGCAGCATGAACATTCTGCTAAAACAGTCTTCTTCTTGTTTTCCCACAAAGAAATACAGCTGATACAAATAAGTGAATTCAATTAATGACAGGTTTTTTTTTTTGGTGAACTGTCCCTTTAACTGTCTTGCTCAAAGGCCCAGACCTGATAAGTCATTAATCTTTGTTTGTTTGTTTGTTTGAATCTACAATCTTTCAGGCAGCAGCCCAAATTTCTAGCTAATAACAGGACCCACCACAACCAGATGCAACAGAAATTAAAAATTAAAGCCAAAAATATTAATGTGGCAATGAATCAGGAAGACAATAGGAAAACTGACCAGTTTAAATAGTTTACATGGAATGAAACACACTTCTATCGTCTCATACATATAACGTTATATATACATAACTCCAAAACAAACACATCAGTATTAAATGAGCTTAAGTTGAACGTCTTTCTCACCTGAATCTGGGAGAATCCTTCAGACATTCCTCGAAGTCTACAGCAATCTTCATCTCGACTTGATCTTGATCAGGTTTATAAACACAGATTGAGAGCTAACAGGCTAGCGTTAGCTCCTGCTCAAACACAAGCAGCTCAAACTTCAGCTCAAATCACTCCAGAATCCCGAATAAACCCCACATACGAGCGCCGCTCGTGTCAGAGGGACAGCGCTGTGGAAATGGGACTTAAGGGCTGTAGCGTTAGCTCCTCCAGCATTAGCGAGTGGACTGATCTGCGGAGAGTAACGTTAAATTAGGCAGTGGCTCGAACCCAAGTGCGCTGCCTATCTAGACTGCAGGTTTGGCCATGGGCTTCGTCCTGAAGAACAGAAACGAAACCAGTGGAGTAGAAAGACGTTTTGAATCCAACCGTAGTGTCATAGTGGGCGGGGCTTAGTTTGAGTTCGCCTGTCAATCATCTTGAGCCTCACATCGGATTGGCTGACGTGTCTTTGTAAGGCGGGGCTTTGTACACACATGAAACAATACTATAGTGTTTTTGAACAAATGCTATAGTAAAGTACTTGAATTAATTTGTTGTGGTAATTCTATAGCTGCTGTGGTCATATAACAACTGTAGTAATATTAACAAATTACTTCACTCTGCGTTTTCTACAACTATAGGGTATATTATACTACAATACACTACAGTTTACTGTAGTAAAAACTAAAGTAAACTACAGTATTTATTACAGTTTATCAGTTCACTATACAGTATGCTGTAGCATTCATTAACAACGTGTTGTAAACACTATAATATATACAGTATAATACAGCATGGTTCAAAAACACTATAAATATAAATTACTACAGCATTTTTTTCATGTGGGGAGAGGGCGCGTCTAATTATTATTACAATTATCTGTCCTGCAAGTTAAAGGTGCTCGGTGTTATTTATCGTCCAGCGGTTAGCGATGGCACGCGTTACTTTTCTCAGCGCTGGTCAGGATTGACCAATCACAGCCGTTTGCGATTAAAGCCTCAGCGGTTTCTTTAACGATTGTGGGAGGGTTTGCATCTGTCTCCGTTTTAGGTTTCACTCACTGAATGTAACGGAGACATAATTATGTTACTTCGTAGTGTGCAAATGTGGAATCGGTCGTTTGAGCCGTCAAGCGCCCCCTGGAGGGAAAATAAATAAATACATTAAAGGGGTCATAGGAACGGTGACATCTGCGGTCTGAGATTTGAGACGCGGCCAGTAACAGGCCAGCGAGTCCAATGCGCACTTCCCCTCCTGCCAAGTCCTGTCTGACACTCCAGTCTACACCGGATAGTTTAAATGGTGCATGTACATATCGACCACGCAGATGTCGCGGTGTGATGTTTTCAAGCTCTTAAGAGTTCCTTCTTTCCTGCGAATCTACTGACTGGATCAAGTTTGTGGTCGCTGCGTGTACTCATTGTATTTCCATCTAGTGGTAGATTTCTGCCCTGCACTGCTTTAGGCGAGTCATTTGTGCTTCAAACTGCTGCTGTGCATGTACTGATAATACTCAAATCTGCTAAAACCTGCTCAAAAAATAATAGACACACATTTTCTGCCACAGTTACACTTATTACTGTAAAATAATTTTTTATTTTTTATTTTGGAGGCTCTGCCAGTATAAACATCCGCTTATAACAATAAAGGGTAAGTATAAATTAGACAACTGCGTCTTCCAGACGTTCATGGGACAAGGCAGGAGCTGATGGACACATCTTGACATCTTTATGAATCCAAGCAATCTGCTGTAATGGATGGAGAAGTTACCAATTACTTCATTATAAACAAAAACATTTAGATTTTTTTTTATTAATTATTTAACATTTTATAATTTTTACTTAAAATTTATTCATTAATCACAATTTAATTTTTTTTTTATTAATTCTTTTTAATTTTATAATTTTTACTTACTTTACTATATCAAATATATATATTTTTTTATTATTTTAAATTTATAATTTTTTACTTAATTTAATTATCAAAAATTTTAGATTGTTTATTAATTCTTTAAAATTTATAATTTTTATTTAATTTATTACTAGATCAAAAATATTGTAGATTTTTTTTTAATTAATTATTTAAAAGTTATAATTGTTACCTTCATTTATTGTCATATCAAAAATATAGATATTTTTTTATTATTTCGTTTAAATTTGTATCATTTTGCTAATTTCCTTACATTATATCAAAAATATTTGATTTTTTTTTAATTATTTTTTTAAATGTTATAATTTTTTTTACTTGAATTGCTTACATATCAAAAATATTTTTGATTTTTTTATTACATTTTTTTAATTTATAATTTTTACTTAATTTATTTCATTATATCAAAATATGTAGATTTTTAATTATTTTCATTTTATTTATTTACCATAATGTTTCTATAAACATATTTTATCTTTTAAAATGTTTGATCATTTTTATTTATTTTAAAATTTCTAAAGAAAAAGCAGGGCGAAACGTATCACCAGAATAGCATTAAAAACTGACTTATGCTCAATAATTTCTAGACTATTTACAGAAAACAACATTTAAAAATATTTAAATTATAAAATGATAAATTAGCATGCAAACCCACATACGATAACGCTCTGTTTATTAAAAGCACGTGCCTAAAAGGGGCATTTATATCAACGACAGCAATAAAGTTTTTATAAAGTTTTATTTCCATGGGAATAGACCAATTTGGAGTAGACGTCACAGTTGCAGCTGCGTGCGCTTAGTGGTGGCATAAAAACAATGGGAAGCAAGTGGAGGAAAATGGATAAAAACCATGGAATAAGAGGAAAAAATGTATTGTTGTGTCTTTGGATGTCAGAATCGGAATGCAAATAATTTTTATATAATACTGTCGTCAAAGACGCCATTTGAAGCTAAAAGCAGACGTTTAAACAGACAGACTATGGATGAAACCTGCTATGATTACCCTACTTTTAAAGCATACATTTGATTTAAACAATAGGTCTATATAATATTCATATAGGGGACATATTGTATTAGCCCTACAGTTGAAATACATGCATGAAATACTATTTAAACCTATAACATTTTACATAACATTTACATTTTATTTCATAATTTTTTATTTCAGACTTTTTTTTCTTGCAAATGCAAGTTTATATCTCCTAGTTCGGACTTTATAACTTTATTCAACTCATCAATTGCGAGTTTGTCAATTCTGAGGAAAAAAAGCCAGAAGTGTGGGATTATAAACTAAAAAGAAATAATTACTTTTCTTACCAGAATTGTTAGATATAATCTCGGAATTGCAAGAAAAAAAGTCAGAATTTTGAAATATAAACTCAAAATTACATTTTTTATTCTTTTATTCCGTGGCTTGAATGGACTGCTACTTTTTTATTCCGTGGCTTGAATAGACTGCTATGTTAAAACCAAGCGGCAACCTCCCGCTCTCTCTCATGAAGCCAACAAGGAAGTGACTTAAACTGTAATTCATCAACTGGCCGCTAGAGGCTGGCTGCAAAAGGGAGTCAATCCCTTAGACTCCCCATGTTATAATGCCCAACTTTACAGCAGAAAAAATGTGTTTACAAAAAGTGGTTTTGGTCTATATAACAAATTTTGCCCTTCATGACAACTGTGAGGGGGGCGCATTTTTTTTATAACTCATCCGTTTAAATTATATTAAGCCTTAAAGTTCTGCATAATTAAGGGCGTGGCCACCTGAGTGACAGGTGGATTGCTGCTGACACTGCCGTCGAGCTAGGTGGGCGTGGCTTCAGCAACCTGCTCCCGCCTCTTTGCCCATTTTCGATTATCCGGGAGTGACGCGCTGCCAAGATGGCGACTGCCGCCTCCGCCCACTTTTGAGTTTCAAAAACGGAAATCTACGGGTGACGTCACGGACACTACATCCATGTTTTTATACAGTCTGCCACCAGATAGGCTCCGCCCACAAAAACCAGCCATCACTGTTTGCAAACACTGAAATTGGTCTATTGAATCCTCCACACCACAGCTATAACGGTGACAAGAAATTATATCGCTAGAATCGCTTTTGAATTTTTAAATGATAAAAACAGACAACCAATCTGAATCCAGCTGACTTTAAAAGCGTGCGCATCTTAAACGGCCGACAGATATCAGAACGGTATATCAGTGTTGCCAAGGTCGCGGTTTTCCCGCTACTTTAACACTGTTGCCGCGGGTTGCTTTTCATGTCCGCGGGTTGAAGCAACACTAATAACCATATTTAGTCCCTGAAATGCGAATTTTACCGGGGAACCCCACCAAAAAAACTTGTATTTTACCCCCAGAACAAGATATTTACTGGGGAACCCCCCTCAAAACACAATTGGGTGGATTTTGTTGTGCAAACCTGGCAACCCTGGATGTCGTCCGTTGTTGGTGCGGACGCGAAAATAGTTATAGTTGTTTGTGTGATATTAACATTATATATTACCATTATTATATAGCAAGTTCACGGTAATTATCACGGTATATTTTGTAAGAGCATGTGGCTTTCTTTACTTAAAAACAAATTCAAAAGAACAAGCTCATACCAACATTTTAATGACTGACAAATATGCATATTTTCATTTGAAGAACATGTACATCTATTTAGGAAAAGAAACAAAAAATCTTGGGGAGGAATACAATGGACACAGAAATTGTCAAATTACTCAAACCGCGTGAAGAAGAAAAAAAGAAAGTTCAACACAACGATAAAATCAAAGCACTTGTGCTTGCGAATGTATAAATGTAGGATTAAACTTAATATGACTTGATCATAAGAAGCCAGTGAGTCAAATATGAGTGCAATCCATGTCGAAGACTGATGGGACACTGCAGGACCAAACCAGACCATTCATCTTTTTCATTAAATATTGGTAACCAATTAAGAAATATGCTAAGTGCTTTTATGTTCAATGTGTCCAGCACTGTTTTTGAAAGATTACAAGAACTCGACACATTTCCTGACATCCCTCAGTCGAGGGCAGGCCGAGTGAAAACACATTCACAATGACAGGAACATCTCAAAAACAGACCTCTTAAAGCCCAAACTCGGTCCTGGAGGGCCAGTGTCCTAAAGAGTTTAGCTCCAACCCCAATTAAACACACCTGAACCAGCTAATCAAGCTCTTATAGGCATACTAGAAACTTACCAGCAGGTGTGTTGAGGCAAGTTGGAGCTAAACTTTGCAGGACACCGGCCCTCCAGGACCGAGTTTGGGTACCCTTGTCTTAAACTAATGACTGTACTGTCTTTTATGTTGTGGGTGAGAATTAAACGTCGCCAGAAAAGGGTCTCAAATGCATTCAGGCAGAAACACTGCATCGAGATATTTGGTGCATTCATAAAACTGTCACGACTTTAAGATTGTTATTATTATTATTAATGTTGTTTTCAGTAAACCAAAGAACAAAACATGTTTATTATTTGGTTATTTCATTAAAATTATACACAAATTAAGTAAATAAAGTTTATATGAAATAATGTTTTCAAATATTTTATTATTTATTCATTAATGTAATGCATCTGGATGTTTTATTTGAGATTGTACATTTTAATCTCAGTTTTCCCATTACAGTAAAGACGTGCTTTTTTTGCATTTTGAATTTTGGTAATTAGTCAGAATTATTATTATTTGCATCTTGGTAATGAGTCATAATATTATTTACAGTACATTAGTCAGAATATATTTGAGTATTTATTTTTGCATTACTGTAACAAGCCTGAATATATATTTGTATTTATTTAATAAGAGTTTATATTTATTTATTTTCCCGATTACAGCAATGAGTCTGATTATATATATATTACAGCAATGAGTCTGATTATTTTTTTTAATTACAGTAATGAGCAATTTTGCATTCAAGTAATGATAATTTTGGATTAAAGTAATTAGCAAAATAAATGTCATCATATATATTCTCCCTTTTGATTTTGAAGCCAAAACATGACCTAGACAAGTTCTTGTCAGGTTTTGCAGTATTCACCTATTTAGCTTTTTTTTTAATACAACCTACCATATATTGTGCGAGTATTCATGACTAGAAATTGATAAATACACCAGAATAACAACTGCGATTTCAAGCTGGGCCAATATATAAAAATTATTATATTTTTCTTTGATTTGGTACTAGAGGATAATTATATTCTTCAGTAATCATAGAACCAAATAACCCCATTATAATGGCGTTTAGAAAAAAAGGCAATCAAAACAAACAAAGCTCAGTAAGGATGCCAGGTCAAAAACCGCCAGAACTCTTCAGCATCTATTAAAGCAACAGAGACAACCAAAGGGTTCAGTCTACTGATCAGTAGTTTTCTATCTAGTTTTGTAGTACTCACCTGTTATATATTATTAGTGCCAGTGTAATTAAACATGGTTTTCAGAAGCCATGCATACAGTAGAGCTCATGTGAGCGGTGTGTGTCAAAGCCCAAGACCACATCTGCGCCCCTTTACCAGAGCATGCTGGTCAGATCGCATTAAACCAATAGCGGCGAGTGGGGAATCAGAGCGAGTGTACACTTCAGTGTGGAAGTCGCTGGTCAGTGGCCTCCCACGCTCTCGCCACAGGAAGAGGGTGGAGTCCAGGTCTGGTTTCTAGCGGTATGACAGTGAACCTTTGGCAAATGAGGGAGCTGGATGATATGCGTGGCATTGCGGTGTCGGTGGGAAACACGGGGTGGAGGGGAATCCCGGAGCTGAACAGTCTTCCAGACGTTCATGGGACAAGGCAGGAGCTGATGGACAAATCTTGACATCTTTATGAATCCAAGCAATCTGCTGTAATGGATGGAGAAGTTACCAATTACTTCATTATAAACAAAAACATTCAGCTTTTTTAAAAATTGATTCTTTTCAATTGTTTTTTTTTTTCCATTTAAAATTCATTTCAGTATATCCAAAATACTCCAAGCTGATTTTCGGAACGCCAGTCTTCAGTGTCACATGATCACTCAATCAATATTTTTTTTCCCACACGTTTGAAGTGATGATGTAATTTATCACACGGTTACTCGTTTTGCTGTTGACGAGTTATCTCGTCTTTTAGAAGAAATCGCTTCCCCGCCAAAGACGAGTTTTTTACGGCTTTTCGTGTTTTCACTATTATACACTTGGGGGCGCTATTACACATCTTCTGAACGAGAACAAAACCTCCCGAACAAAAAAACACGTGAACAGGATGGAGAAACGAGCGATCTCTTATGTAAACAGATGCATATGAAAAAAATAATGCGATCATCAGCAATAGACAACATATAAATGATAACGTTACAACAAACGTTAAATGTTACGGAGTAAAACGTTGATCCAGGAAGTGGTATATGTCTGTGCAAGCTTTGGAGGTATTGATGGAAGCGATTTACTGGATTTATGCTTTGATAATCATACTGAATATTACCCAGATGTAGTTTTTGATTTTCTCACCTTTCTGCTCACAATTATGCATTTTTTTATCAAACCTACCTATATTTAAGTGTTGATAAAAAAAAAAAGAATGCTTTACGCTAGAATAAATCGGAATAAAAAAAGTTTTGTTTAAAAGTAGAGGCTCTGATCTTTATTTTGGGGTATTGTATATTCAAATATCCATACAGCAAAATATACTGGAGGCCATCAAATTTGAGTGAAAATCATCAAAATCGCATTTTTCAAAATTGCTGGCAGGGAACGAGTTAATATACATATATTTATATTGCATATTTGGAACTTAGAATTTAGTGTGATCTTTTGTTGGCACTAAAACTCTGTATTTGACCACCTAAAAACAGAACTAGAAACTTCCTTTATGAAAATAAAATAATTACTATTATTCAATTAATTGAAATGATTCCAAGATCATAAATGCAATGAAAAATAAATTTGATCCTTTTTTGTGACCAATAAATTGGGCGATAAAAGCCTAATATTCATCAAATATGATACATAAAAATGCAATTTTTGAACATATTTTGTCTGAAGGTTCAATAAACAGTGATTGAAAAGAAACTTTTTTTTTTTGAAGATGCATACTTCCAAATAGACTTCCAAATGACTATTATTTGATATGTCAAGCTCTCCAGGGTTAAATAGGGTAAATATGTCGGATTAAGTGTTTATTCAAATCGCTAACCCCAAAAATGAGCAATAGCAATGCCCGACTTATCAAGCTCTGCTAACAAGCAAAGTTTCTGCTCTATTTTGAAATATTTTGTCCTAAACTGATCTTAAGAGAGCATCTGGAAACCCTTCCAGCATCTCAAGGGACCTCTAGTGGTCAACAGACCGTGCTTGAAGAGAAAGTGAAAAAATCTTCACACAACATGCAATCGATGCACCATAGTTCACTCAGAGCATGTGAAAGTTTTTGTTTGTGTGCAGATTTTCAAAAAAAAAACATTAAACTACATGTACAGTACAATGCAGCGCAATAGAGTTAAGGGGCGGTCACGCTGCACTTTTCGTTCCATTGACTTCCATTCATGTGCTGTGAATGCGTCAGACCGGAAACGCAAGCCTGTGCGAAAAGTTTCGCATTTCGCTGCATTCCAAAGTTCAAGTTTTAGCTAATTCGCATCATGTGACACCGTATGACCAACGGCAGACTGATACGTCACAGCATGACCTCCTATCTGAATTAAAAGAACATACATTTTAAACCGCAGCACTGCAGGAAAGTGGACTAGATTGTATGTTTTTACATTTTAGATGTATTATAATTTGTTATGTGTTGAATTTAAGTTTTTAACAATTTCACATGCTCAAAGTCTAGTGTGACCGCGGCTTGAATCACATACGGCTGATTAACCTACTGTTCATTTACCATCTTGTGGGGGGTCGACGGTGATGTCCTCGGTCTCCGTGTCATCCATCTCTTCGTCCTCGTCTTCCTCCTCTGCCAGCTCACTGGCGATGAGTTGTCGAGCTAGTTTAATGTTCATACCTTCATTATAATGCATCTTCCTCATCATCTGAAACTGCTTCTTTCTGGCTGAAGAAAGACAAAGCACGTACAGCTCTAAACACAAGAATCCACTTCTCCTTCAACACAAAGCCGGAGGAAAGCAGTGCTACATCAGTACATCAAACTCAATACTGCATGTGCTTTTATTTCACATTAGAATAGATGCTTACAACCCCGTTATCAAAATTTCACGCATGTTTCTGTTTTTCTCTAGCGATAAACACTGGATTAACAAAAATAATCAAATCTTTAGTAAAATTATATTGATTAAAAAAAACATACAGTGCTTTCTTTGCATCTTTATATCAATATGGTACATGGTTATCTGATTTAAATCAATGTGATAAATGACTTTGGTCAAAAGTAATCTAAAAGTAATCAAAAAGCAGTCTGATTATATTACCTAAAATGTGTAATTTAATGGATTACGTTACTGACTATAATTTTTGTCATGTAATTTGGAATCTGTAACGGATTACAATTTGTAAGTAATTGTAAGTATACATTAGAGCTGCATGATTACTCTTTAAAGATGTTTGTGCTGCCACTGACACAGAGCAGACAGCTACCATGTTTGGGTAAGAAACAGCTTCACAAACAGTCTTTTCAACTACACAGTATTATTTCTGTCTTGCAGTCATTCCTATTATCACAGAAATAATGGGATGAAAGTTTATAGTTCAGATATAAACTAGCGATCAAAGTAGAGCAAATCCCCTTTTGAAAGTAACTGGCGCTTCAAATAATGCTTGTCTATTGCATTGTTTCGCCACTAGGTGGCAACAAATGACCGTTTAAAATGTATTTGTCATTGAATCATTCAATCGAGATTCGTTCAAAAACGCTGATTCATCCAGTAATGAAACAAGGGAAGTATTTACGAGTGAGTCATTGAATCATTAATTCAAACCACTTTTTCATAATTTTAATATAAAAAATTGGTGATTAAATATATTATTAATTTTAAATATATATTACACATTTAGATTTCTAATACCTCAGGCAAATTAAACACTTTTAATTAATTTAATTAAACGCACAGCTGTCAGGGTCGAGGAATGAGGACTGCAAACGAAGATGCATACTTCCAAATAGACTTTACTGAGAATACAGGTGTAGAACCACACATAACACAATATAATAATTGACAAAGAACAGAATCAGGACTATAAATACACACATGGTAAATGAGGGAATTAAACAGGAACAGCTGGACAAGGATTAACTAATCAGAAACCATGGTAACTAAAGAGCGCTCAAAACAGACATGACAGGAACTGAACTAAACTGACCATAATTGTGACATTAGCTCCCCCTCTCAGAAGGGGTGACCTCACGCCACAAGAGTAGATGATAGAAAAGAGGAAAAAGGGTGGAGGCTTAGGTGGAGGGCGTGGTGCTGGTGAAGGACAGGAACCTGGAGAAGTCGGAGGAAACCAACACCATGGTGGAGCCGACGGTGGGAGGAACCAGGGTGGAGCTTTGGCAGAAGGACTGGGCGACACCCAGAAGCCGATCCACGGAGGCGGAACCATGGTGAGTGGAGGAACTGGCGGAGCAGAGAGGCCGACGGACCCGGGCGACATCGAAGGCCTGGAAGCCCAAGGTGGAGTGGCTGGCTCGCGTTACTGAAGTGTAGCCGAAGGGGTGGAAGGTTTGATGCGCAGCCGGAGACCCGGAAGTCCGTGGCGGAAGCTGCGCGATGACCAACCAAGGTTTGTCCGGATGTACGAGGGAGCCCAGAGGAGTCCTAGGGCAGACGGGGCTCGGTGGAGACGAGGGAATGCAGAGCCAGAGCGGCAGAGTCGGCAGGCTGACAGGCCGAGGTGGAGACATGGGCCTGGAGGGCCGAAATGCAGCCGGGGACTCAGCGCCATACCGAGCTGGTGGAGAGGAAGACTGAGGCGAGGCTGATGAGCCACACGGAGCTAGCGGCAGAAGGCAGAGCCGAGGAGCTGGACGACACCAGTGGGGCCGACGAATCCAGGGGACTGGCTGAAACCAGCGGAGGAGATGGGACCAGGAAATCCGACAGGGATATCGGAGGAGGAAGGTCTCCGGACGGGACCGGCGAAGAAGACATAGGTTTGAATGTGGGTACTTGGGTAGGAACTGGATCTGCGGACCACAGATCTATGAGGTTTATGCCTGCCTCTGGCTCTAGGGTGGACTGATTAGCGTGCTTAGCCTCCAGGGCTTTGGTGGCATCTGGTTCTGGTTCCTGGACAAGCCCTGTTGGTGTCTCGGGCTCGCTGACTGTGAGGGAGAGGCTGCCGCTCTGGAGAATCCAGCCCAAATATCCCAGCCACCTTCAGCTTTCTGGTCTGAGGAGGAGACGTAATGCTGGTAGGTCCATCTTTCCTGTTTGTTTTTATGCGGTCGGTTATTCTGTCAGGGGTTGTCGAGGAATGAGGATTGCAAACAAATATTCATACTTCCAAATAAACTTTACTGAGAATATGGGCATAGAGCAAAAACTCTATTCATTACTTTGCTTGCTGTTTTCTATGTTTACAGCCGCACACACACGCAGAGAGGCGTGCTTGACTGCATGCGAACACCGAACTGAACCCTTTTTCGTATCTCCTTCACTCCTTGCATTATACACATAAAATTGTCAAAATATCCATCTCGACAATGATTGTGGCAAATGCAGTCTGTTGTGTCTTAAGTGAACGAGAACAGCTGAGAAATAAATCGGATGTTTATCATTATGTTGGATCCGTGCATCAGGTCTTAAAGGGGCAGCAGCCTAATAATACCTTGGTGCTGTCATTATGCTCATCAAACAACAAAACATTTTTTTTACAAAGATTAATCTACATTTCATTTATGTGAACACTATGCAGTGTTATTTTACACTTAATGATTAAGTACTTATCTTTAAGTAATAAATGGAAAGCAAAGTTACATTAAAATATTTCAAATTTTCTTGCTGATCTGAAAAACGATCCAGTCCGTGGCTCAAAAATCATAACATCTGTCTGATATTGTGGAGTATGTTATAATGTTCTGTTTTGTTGGACAACAGGTTTAGAAATGCTCCGCATTACAAGTCATGCTCGGCTTATGTTGCTTTTTCAGATGCACCATGCACATGTTTCCTCATCTCTGCTCGAAAAATACGGACAACACAAACAGAGCCAGTTTGGAGAGAAATAAAACAGACGGAAATTATTTAAATGCAAAACCGGAAAAAACGCTCTGATTGGTTGTTTACTGCGCGAGGACAGGTCACCAGATTTTTGCGTAGTTTGAGTGACAAATCGTACCAGCGTACTTTAAGGTCAAAATGTGTACCCGCTATGCAAAATGCGTACAGGTTGGCAGGTCTGCCAATGTGGTCCAAGTAAGTCAGCTGATCATCAATCATAACTCCAAGGTTTCTGGCTGTTTTTGAAGGAGTTATGGTTGATGTCCCTATCTGGAGGGTGAAGTTGTTATGAAACGATGGGTTTGATGGAACCAAAAGCAGTTCTGTCTTGGTAAGGTTGACCTGGAGGTGATGGTTCTTCATCCAGCAAGAAATGTCTGTTAGACAAGCTGAGATGTGAGCAGCTAACGTCAGATCATCGGGATGGAATGAAAGGTAGAGTTGAGTGTAATCAGCATAGCAGTGATATGAAAAGCCATGTTTCTGAATGACAGAACTTAATGATGCCATGTACACAGAGAAGAGAAGTGGTCGAAGAACTGAGCCCTGAGGCACCTCAGTAGTTAGATGATGCGACTTGGGACACCTCACCTCTCCAAAATAACTTGAAGGACCTATCTGAGAGGTAAGACAAACGACTGGAATGTGTGCATCCTGAGATGCCCTTTGTCAATAGGGTTGACAGGAGGATCTGGTGTTTAAATGTGTCAAAAGCAGCGGACAGATCCAGCAAGATAAGTATTGAAGATTTAGAATCCGCTCTTGCCAGTCTTAGGGCTTCAACAACAGAGCAAGGCAGTCTCAGTTGAATGTCCACTTCTGAAACCAGACTGGTTGCTGTCGAGGAAGCTGTTATGTGTGTGAGAAAGGCTGAGACTTGGTTGAACACAGCTCTTTCAAGTGTTTTTGCAATGAAAGGAAGGGAAACCAGTCTGTAGTTCTCTAAAAAAGTTGGGTTAAGAGTGGGTTTCTTAAGAAGTGGGGTTATACGAGCCTGTTTAAATGTTGAGGGAAAAACACCAGTGTGAAGAAATGTGTTAATGATGTGAGTGAGTGCACGTACAACTGCAGGAGAAATGGCTTGAAGGAGATGATGGAATAGGATCAAGCGGACAAGTAGTAGGAAGATTAGAAAGGATAAGTTTGGAGACTTCTGCCTCAGAGAGTGGAGAGAAGGATAAAAACGAGTATATGTTTGCTGGTAAGATGTGCTTGACAGATTGTGGTGTGGAAAATTGTGCACTGATGTTTTTAATTTTATTAATGAAGAATGTGGCAAAGTCATCAGCTCTTAGAGTTGATGAAGGAGGGGGAGGAGGAGGATAAAGGAGGGAGGAAAATGTTTTAAAGAGCATGCGAGAGTTAGGCGAATCGTTAATTTTGTTGTGATAGTATGTACTTTTAGCAGTGGAGACATTAGCGGAGAAGGAAGAGAGGAGTGACTGATACACATTAAGGTCAGTAGGATATTTTGATTTGCGCCATACCCTTTCAGCAGCCCTGAACTTAGAACGATGTACACAGAGAACATCAGACAGCCACGGGGTTAGAATTAGAAGTTAGAAGGGTTGGTACAAGCTGGCAGGGAAGACAAGGGGCAGACAGTGTCTAAACAAGATGTAAGAGTGGAGCAAAAAGTAACAGTAGCACTGTTAGCATCAAGAGATGATAACTGTTTAGGGGGAGGAAGCGAAGAAGAAACCATAACAGATAGCCGGGAGGGTGAGAGAGAGTGTAGGTTACGTCGAAAGTGACATGTGTAGGGGTATGTGTTGTGTCAGGAACCATGTTGAGGTCAAGAGTGAAGAGGAAGTGATCCAAGGTGTGCAGTGGAGTAACCAGCAAATGATCAGTGGAGCAGTGTCGTGTGTAAATAAAGTCCAGTTGCTTGCCTGATTTGTGTGTAGCCGTAGTTAATACTCACTTGAGGTCAAAAGAAGCAAGCAGCGTGTGGAAGTCTGCAGCCTGAGGTTTATCTAGATGGATGTTGAAGTCTCCAAGCATAACTAGATGAGTATCATTCTCAGGAAAGGTTGAGAGCAGCACATCTAATTCTCCCACGAAGTTACCTTGTGGTCCTGGGGGTCGATAAACAACTACAAAATGGATTTTAAAAGGGTGGGTAATAGTGACTGAATGTGAATCAAAGGAGATGTTGATACCTAGAGAAGGTAAAGGAATACATTTCCGATCATTAGAGATAAGCAGACCACCTCTGCCAGTCAGATGGGGGGGGAGTGGGAAAATTTGAAATTATTGGAGAGTACTGCAGGAGTAGCATTGTCCTCTGGTTTGATCCACGTCTCTGTCAGGGCCATGAGGTTTAGTCTTGAATGACTAGTAATAGATGTAATGAAATGTGCTTTGTTTACTGCAGACTGACAATTCCAGAGATCAATAGAAAAAGAAAGTAGTGTATTAGTAGACATAGGCAAAGTGCGCAGGTTGTTAGGATTGTACTCCCTATAGTGTGTGATACGTGGTTAGCGAGTGGTAGTAATAGTAGAGATATGAAACACACAGTAAGAGTTGGTCACAAAAACAAAACAAAACACTGAAACAGAAGAGCGAAGCAAGGTGTAGAAAAGAGGATGAATCAAAAGCGATACTTATGTCCCTTGTCTGTGTACCTGCACGGTGGAGTCGCACGGTAGAGTTGATGGTCTTTACACTCTTCGGTCTTCACACGAGGGCTGTCGCAGTATACTAATCTTTTTTATACCCGTCTGACAAATCGGAAATTGAATGGACACAATTTACTGTTTATCACAACAAAGGGCTAAGCAAGCGCACGACACTGACAAGGTACGCGACACAGTACGAGACCAAACGCGATTTCAGCACGTCTCACAGTAAACAAAACAAGCGTTTCCTAGCAACGACAACTGCGCTAAACACTAATAAGACAAGAAATAAATACACTTATGAGCTGCTTTTAACTTCTGCTGATTGACTGCTTCTCTCAAAGAGTATTTCTTTATACTGTCTATTTAAATGCGCTCATATATTTGTTTTATATATTACATATTTGATTAAATATGTCCAATATTTAATGTTCTATTTAAGCATTCAATAGGATATTAGTTTCTGCTATGTTTTTAAAATTATCATCAAGAATTGTGAGATTTCACCTGTATTAATATATATTTTGGACTTTTACTAGACAACGCTATATGTAAGTATTTTACTGTGTAACACTGCATAAGACTGAGAAAACTGAGGAAAAGAGACAAAAGACAAAAGAAAGGGTTGTGGAGCAGTGTGTGTTTGAGCCGCTGGCTGACGGTGCGGTGAGCTGTGCAAATGTGCAATCAGTGTGAGAGGAAACAGAGGTGAATCTGAGGTCAGGAGAGACAAAGACACGTGTCTCACCTTGCTCCTCCGGACTCAACTCCTCCTCCTCTTCCTCACTGCTCTCCTCCTCCGGCTCCTCCATGAAGCGAGATTCTGCGCCTTCTGCCGCTGCCGCCAGCCTGAGACACACAGAAGTCAGAAAGAGTTTGGTGTTTTTAATTTTGATTCAGATATATTTGTATTTAGTATCAAGATAATATTATATTTTTTATTAATATTTTGAAATAGTTTTTATTTTGTATTTTCTGCTTCTTTTTTTTTTTTATAAACATTTTTAAAATATAATATTAAATTCATTTAATTTTTGTTGTGTTTTTGTCATTATTTTTTTGTAGATATAGTTTTTTTATTACATTTCATTTTAATGTTGTTTTAGTTATTTTAGTATATCAAATTAAACTAAACTATACAAATAAAACAAAAAATAGAAAACAAATGATTAAAAGTATATTATATTATATTACTATCATAATTTAAAATGCATTTTCTGTCACTTTATGAAGCCACAGGCATGTGCAACAAAGCTTAATTTCTCATAATTTCCTGTGGCAGCATAGTAATGATAAAAGCATCAATTACACACCTAATGTGCATTGCTGTTGCACTAATGCTAAAAACCTTGCTGTCTTTGTCATGAAGTGAAAAAAAACAACAATAAATATGTAATTGCCCAAAACATCCATTTAAGTCTAACCAAAATCACTTTATGCACATCATACTGTATCCATATCGATGACTTAAGTAGAAACTAACCAGGAGGACTCAACGGCAGCTTATAAGGGAAAAAACAATAAGTTCTTCAATTAATTTGACTCAGATGGCCTTCTCATTGCTAATAGCTAATGTTAGTAAAACACAACTCCGTGCAGCTTAAGAACGTTTTTCATTAAACCTGGTGATCTTTGTAGTATTTTCACTGTTAATGTGACCAGATCTCTAAGGAAAGCATCTCTCAGGAGTAACCAGCCGTACACACACATGTACACACACACACACACACAAAACAACACACACACACAGTGGCCCCAGTGAATTCTGGGTAGGAGAGCATAAAATGCATGTGCCTGAGGGAAACACAAGATAAAGTGGTGAAAGAATGACACAGTAGGAGGACGACGATGACAAAAGAGACAGCAGAGATACAGCCGGAGAAAGAAAGTGAAGGTGAAGGTGAGCGGGACTAAAGCAGAGCAGTTGTATTACTAGGAGGTTTGGGATGCTCTTCCTGGCAGCGAACATCAGCTTCAGATTCAGTTACAGGCCTGCGGCAGACAAACCACTCACTCACATCCATCTCAGAGCTTTTAAAGACATGGATCTAGATTTAACATCCAAATCCTGCATTAAAATGGACCTATTCTATTCATTCAAAGACTTTAAGTGCCTTTCTCTCGGAGCAAGAAAATCTATAAACATTCTGGTGGGAATCCTTACATAAAATCAAATAGTGGCTGCGTTGTTTTAAAGGAATAGGTCACCTAATAATACAAATTCTAAATCAAACAGTGACATCGCAGCACACTTGTTTTTGCGTTTATGTCATAACACAAGCTCCAGTGCAGTGTTGTGTATAACACATTACAAGTAACGCGCGAGTTACGTAATCAGATTACTTTTTTCAAGAAACTAATAAAGTAACATTACGTTTTAATTTACAACAAAAATATCTGAGCTACTTTTTTCAAATAAGTAATGCAAGTTACTTTGTTTTCCCATTATTCATTGACTTTTGGGGTTTTTCGTTAAGCAAGCCCAGCCTAGGTGACAAAAAGTAACGTAAAAGTAACAATGCATTACTTTCCATGAAACGTAACTAAGTAATGCAATTAGTTACTTTATGGAGAATCGCGATATCATAATGCATTACTTTTGAAAGTAACTTTTCCCAGCACTGCTCCAATGAGGTTTTATTGAGGTGACTGTAAATTGACCCTAGCAAAAGACCACCCCCTTCGTTACGGTTGTACGTCCCCTTCCGACAAGCCCATGGCAGTTCTGCTCTCACAGAGTGAAAAACATACATGCAAAATAGAGATCATGATTCTCCCATGATTCTGAACTAAACAAAATAATGTGTGGCACAATATTATTGCTGCAGTCTATTTATAAGTGTTTAATTAATTTGAATAAATTAATTTTAATAACAGAACATTTAGAACATTTTAATATACAGTGGGTACGGAAAGTATTCAGACCCCCTTAAATTTTTCAATCTTTTGTATATGCAGCAATTGCTAAAATCATTTAAGTTATTTTTTTCCTCATTAATGTACACACAGTACACCATATTGACAGAAAAACACAGACTTGTTGACATTTTTGCAGATTTATTAAAAAAGAAAAACCTGAAATATCACATGGTCCTAAATATTCAGAACCTTTGCTGTGACACTCATATATTTAGTAGAAGCACCCTTTTGATCTAATAAAGCCATGAGTCTTTTTGGAAAAGATGCAACAAGTTTTCACACCTGAATTTGGGGATCCTCTGCCATTCCTCATTGCAGATCCTCTCCAGTTATGTCAGGTTAGATGGTAAACGTTGGTTGACAGCCATTTTTAAGTCTCTCCAGAGATGCTCAATTGGGTTACGTCAGGGCTCTGGCTGGGCCATTCAAGAACAGTCAAAGAGTTGTTGTGAAGCCACTCCTTCGATATTTTAGCTGTGTGCTTTGGTCATTGTCTTGTTGGAAGGTAAACCTTCAGCACAGTCTGAGGTCCTGAGCACTCTGGAAAAGTTTTCGTCCAGGATATCCCTGTACTAATTCATCTTTCCCTCGATTGCAACCAATTGTCCTGTCCCTGCAGCTGAAAAACACCCCACAGCATGATGCTGCCACCACCAAGCTTCACTGTTGGGATGTATTGACAGGTGATGAGCAGTGCCTGGTTTTCTCCCACATACCGCTTAGAATTAAGGCCAAAAAAATCTATCTTGGCCTCATCCGACCAGAGAATATTATTTCTCACCATCTTGGAGTCCTTCAGTTGTTTTTTAGCAAACTCCATGCAGGCTTACATGTGTCTTGCACTGAGGAGAGGCTACCGTCGGGCCACTATGCCATAAAGCCCCGACTGGTGGAGGGCTGCAAGTGATGGTTGACTTTCTACAACTTTTTCCCATCTCCTGACTGCATCTCTGGAGTTCAGCCACAGTGATCTTTGGGTGCTTCTTTACCTCTCTCACCAAGGCTCTCTCTCCCCCGATAGCTCAGTTTGGCGGACGGCCAGCTCTAGGAAGGGTTCTGGTCGTCCAAACGTCTTCCATTTAAGGATTATGGAAGCCACTGTGCTCTTAGGAACCTTAAGTGCAGCAGAAAGTTTTTTTGTAACCTTGGCCAGATCTTTGCCTTGCCACAATTCTGTCTCTGAGACTTTAGGCAGTTCCTTTGACCTCATGATTCTCATTTGCTCTGAGATGCACTGTGAGCTGTAAGGTCTTATACAGGTGTGTGGCTTTCTTAATCAAGTCCAATCAGTATAATCAACACAGCTGGACTCAAATGAAGGTGAAGAACCATCTCAAGGATGATCAGAAGAAACGGACAGCACCTGAGTTAAATATATGAGTGTCACAGCAAAGGGTCTGAATACTTAGGACCATGTGATATTTCAGTTTTTCTTTTTTAATAAATCTGCAAAAACGTCAACAATTCTGTGTTTTTCTGTCAATAGGGGGTGCTGTGTGTACATTAATGAGGAAAAAAATTTACTTAAATGATTTTAGCAATTGGCTGCAATATAACAAATGTGAAAAATTTAAGGGGGTCTGAATACTTTCCGTACCCACTGTATATGTATTTTTGGATTGTTTCATTACAGGATGAATCAGCGTTTTTGAACTAATCTCATGAATGAATGATTCAATGACAAATACGTTTTTGTCAGTCACTTGTTGCCACCTAGTGGCGAAACAATGCAATCGACAAGCGTTATTTGAAGCGCCAGTTACTATCAAAAGGATATTTACTCTATTTTGATCACTAGACATCAATGTTTATATCCGAACTATAAACTTCCATCCCAGTATTTCTGTGATAATATGAATGACTAAGACAGCTTTAGTCTTTTCAACTACACAGTATTATTTCTGTTTCTTACCTAAACATGGTAACTTTCTGCTCTGTGTCAGCGGCAGCACAAACAGATTTGAATGCAGATTTGTATGACTTTTTCAAAGGTTTAATGGTAACGAGCAAATCATCATTTAAAAATGGGATCGCATGGGTGTTTGAATCGAGATTATGATCTTTTAACGATTAATCGTGCAGCTCTATTACAGCACTAAATAAACATGAATGAATATCAGAAGGTATCTTGTTTCAACTGCGGAAAGATGTCAATACACAACATTTTTCAAGTTCAAGTCCACCAAAGTTAATGTACTCTCCTGGTTGGTGTGTTTATCGGACAAAATGGCGGATTCAGCGTTATGATTGGTTAGACTTCCTGCGAAGGTTCAGTTGGGCTCTGTATAAATGAGGTTGGTTGATTTAAATGTGTGGCCACATATACTATTGCTCTACGAAATTTAAATAAAATTGAGCAGTCTATTAAAAATAATTCTACAAAGATACATATCGCACAAGGTTCAAGGTTTTTTGTGAATTTTCCATGTTGACCAACAGAAAGCTGCTTGGTTTGAAAGCAAGCACTGCTAAAATGTTGTACTTAACCACTTAAATTGTTTTGTTTATCATTCAAAATTAATAGGCCTAGATCTTTTCAGAAGACTTCCTTTTTCTTTAATAGCAAGCTGCCTAGTCTATCTGTAACACATTTTAAGAAAGGCAATTTCAAAAATGTGACATTCATGATGTGTTGCAAAACATCATGAAAAACAAGATACAATGCAATGTTTAAAGATCTTCATCTGCAAATTTTAAAAAGCAGCGTTATAGTTTTAGATTAGAGGGGAATCTGTAGTGTAAGAGGGAAGCACTAATAACATTTAAATTAAAAAAACTAAACTTTTTTTGTGTGAAATACATTCTCAATAGGAATCGACACAATGTGCCATACCCCCACTATGCCCGCCCCCAATAATCTGTGCTGCCACATGAAAATGCCTGAAAAATTGTGAATATACTGTGGACGGTTTGCTTTACCACGTAAAATACAATAAAGGTGTAAACATGGCCACAAAATCTATGCTAGTCATAGTCTTAAAATGATTTGTTTGTTATCTTTGTTTAGCGGTAGCTCTTTTGACCTTAAAATCAATGTGACATGTTGTTTGCAACTTGGCAAACGTTTCCCCCCCCCCCCCTCCCCCCCCCCCCCACCCCCCCACACCACCCCCCCCCCCACACGGACCGCCCCAATATGTTCGAGTTACGTGCCAACACAGCCGCCCTGACCTTGCACAAAACTAATAAGAGAAGCCGGCAGACCGTTTTCATCCCGCTTGCCAACTTTCTGTGGTGGACAAGGCCTTTTTTTTCAAAGGTTTCTCTTCACTCCACGGAGCGCTAGTTTTGTGAACAACCCATGGGGGATAACACATATTCCACGTTGCGTAAGGGTTAAAGTTTTAGGGGCTCCATGTGCATGGCTTTCTGTACCTGACAATTGTTTTTTATGATACAGAAGGAACATGGCGGCTTTTTTTGGTGGAAAAAAACACTGTGAAATGAAGGCTAGGGAAAGATTAGACGTAGTGCTAGCGGTACGCAGGCCTTGTTTGCACGTCGTTGGTTCGAAACTAACAACAGAAGCAGCAGTCAGACAGACCCACGCCCCCCCCAAGCTGGGGCCCACGACAACTACTGTGGAACCCCCCGCCCCCCCCCCCCCCGCCCCCCCCACCCGGTACAGCTCTGCTTGAGTTGATGTGACCGTTGATTCGCCTGTAGGCTGTGACGTGACATCTGTTCGCACTTCTGATTGCTCGTGTATTGTTAACTACATTAAACTAACAAGGAGGCAGGAAACCAAAAATAATAGAAATACTCTGTTCTCACAGCTGTTGTATCTTAATGAGCTTTCCTTACATAGGTTACTTAAACGCACTCCATCACTGTAAATCCACTGATGTCAAGGCAGACTTGACTGACGTCACAAGAACGTGGCAGGAAAAATGCAAAGGTTTGGGACAGTTGTGATCCATCATGTTACCAAACATTGCTTTTAGAAATCGATTTTGCTGCATTTCTGCTTGATTTTCAAATTGACTCTTTTTATAGCTTTCAATGAATATCGTGTTTTTTTTCCCATCAAATGCTCTGTCAAAGCTTTATCTAGTGTGCAAGCAGCCTAATCTTTGCGTGAACAACATTTCCTTTTTTCAGAAAAGAGGGCTCTGTGCACAGACTCCGTTTCATCCAGTGCAATGTAAATAGAAAAAAGAAAGCACCACTATCGCAGTGTTTTAACACACAAAAAATTTAAATGGGATATATTTCAGCACTTTGAAAGTACAAACCACAGTTGTCCAGTTATCAGTATTACAATAACAATAATTAAAAAAGCGATGTGCGTTTCTTTAATTAAAGGCACTTTTATGTCCCAGAAATTGATTTTGATTAAATGACTCTGCATTTTATTGATATTTTGTTACTTTTTTTTATTATTATTTCAAATTAAAATGATTTTAGAAGTTGTTTTTCATGCCTTTATTTATTTATGTATTTATTTATTTTTTATTTCCTTTCAATGCATAGATTTTTCTTGGCCCAAACACAGACTTTTGATCTAAGAAAACCCATAGTAAAAATTACAAAAGCATTTCTATTATATGTGGTTTCATACAAATTATGACTATTCACCACTACTACCATCTTGCCACGTTTTTCCAAAAGTACTACTGCGCTTAGAATGCAAACTCGGGTCCTTTTATAATCCCAATAGGGTTTATAATTTAATTGAATTTTCTTTTTCTTTATTTATACAAAAAGATCAAATTTTCATTTGCATAAAGACTGAATACCAATCCTAAAGATGCGTGCTTTGAACTACTCTGACACACTGCACCCCAAAACACTTGAATAAGACAGGGTGCCAATGAGGGAGTGTCCAAATGATTTGTTATGATTCTGGTCAATAACAATAAAATAAACAACATAGTAAAGGCGAGTGTTTTGTTATTATTAAGAGAGTAGTTTGCTGTGATATTCTGTGATATGGATGGAGTATAGGTGGGGTGTCACACAAATTTTGGAACCCAAAACATTTTGAGAATCCCTCCACTACCCTTCCATCCAGATCAGAGATAGCAATCATGCATCACTTACTTCTTAGCAAGGTCATCTCCGGGTAGGACTGTGTTCCCCTCCGAATCACTGAGCGCCCCCTCATCCTCGTCATCGCCGACCATCCTAAGAGGGACAGGAGATTTTTGGCCGATAGCCCGAAGGGAGAAAGACAGCATGACCTTTTCCGCAAATTTGCCCTGTCATATTGAGTTGCACCCTCAGTGCTGCTCTTGTATTTTGCAGACAGGGCAGTAACATATCCAGAGAGTAGAGCAAAGCTTTGAACTACACATATTCACAATCCATAGAGCCTCAGCAAGAGATCAAATCTTTAACAATTACTGTTCTTCAAACTGTACCTTAAATGAATGCAGTGTAATCTATGGCTTATCGTCCATATCACTGCATCCCTAATTTAAAACTGGACTCCCTTCTGGACATTTTCTCTGCACAGAGCAAAGTCCTGACTACTCGAAAAAGTAATTTATAGTTTATTTTATTTTTCTAAATGACCGTTTTGTTCATTTAATCACTCCTTGGAAAATGCACTCAATCCAATTTGTTCTAACAAGCACATTTTTATTTTCTTATTACATTTAATAGGGTGGCGGCAGCTTCACTCCTGAATCCACGCAGTAGCACAACCACATTAGAATTCATACATTTATACAGTTATAGTCTAAACAGCATTAATGTAAATTAATAATGTCATTAATGCTTACCTGTGGTATGGCGTGCTGGGCTCGTCTATCTTCATCAGCCCATAGTCCTTATCTGCCGGGTGATATGTGGCCAAAATGTTCATTTCATCCCATTTCTGTGATTTCTTCCTATAAGAACAGACAGAAACACAAAGCTTAGCACACAATTATAGATTAGTTATTAGCCCTGATGCAAATATTCCCACTGAGATCTGCTACTTTAAATGAAGGACTCTGCCCCACTTTGAAACTTTAAGAAGTACCTTGGAAACAGCGGACACAAAAAATAGCACCAAGTGGCATACATTGCCAAATATACCGAGCCTTTAGTGACATAATTGAAAAGACTGGCAGACAAGGCCCTCATTCATATCTCAAGTAAATGTTTCCCAATGCATTGAACGCTATAGTTGTTACAGCGCTACACCTAGTGCAGTTTTGTAATGCAAACCACAAAGTACAATTAATTTCAACCGACTGCCTTTCAAACCGGTGGACAATGCATTTGATGCATGATTATGTGGCCAATACCAGCAATAAGTCAGTGTTACAGCAAAGCTAAAGTATGACCTCAATCAATCAATAGCCTTAGCAGCTGCAATCAACACCTACTCAACGCAATGACTGTGCCACTTTACAACACTTCAAGCAGGTTAAACTCTTAAATGCTACAGAACCGTAACTAAACCAATGACTTTCGTAGTCCAAATCTATTCCTTCTGTGTTCTATGGTCTGATGAAAACCCTGCGAGTGCGTTTGGTGACATGAACGCAGCAGACTGGATCACTAACGCGTCTGCAGAAGCAGTCAAATGTGCCAATCCACATGGAAGAAGAACAGTTACACAACCAGTGTTTGGATGAGGTGCTGCGTTACAGAGCCAGTGTGGAAATCCACTCAAACCTGTAGCATTAACTATAGCATTTCAAAGAACCGTTGTTTTGACGGTATTTTTTAGGTTTCTTTTATAGAGGTCTTGGATGAAGTGAGTCTTGGATGAAATCAGTGCAAGATTTACCGACAGAAAGATGAACAAAGCAAGACCAAGGACCAATCGAGCAATGCTAATCTCTTTAGAATGGATGTTCATGTCCCCTCGCTAAATAATCAAGAGATTAGTTTCATTCATGTTTGACTGCAAACAGCGGTTTTGTTTATTTTTTTATTAACAAAAAAGCACCCTTTCTTTTGGGGTAGGGGCGTGTTTGTTTTGGTGATTTCAAATGTCAACATTGGCAACCAGAAATCGCTTACCCCGCAACTGTCACCTGAAATCGACAATTGGTTATATCTGTAAAAAAAAAAAAATTTGATCAGAGCATGCTTATTAAATTAGTCATTTTGATTTGATCTGTTTGTTCTGTAGACATGAATGAACAGATCTCTCAAATCACGCTGGTTGTTGCTTCATGCATCGCTGCTTTCCTGTTACTTACTATTTTGCCTTGTTGCTGATTTAAAACTGAAAATCCCGATGGCACGGAATTGGAGGGACCCGCCGACGTGCATAGCTCGAGCAAATAATCAGAGACTTGGCGGTTGTTGCCGAAACAGAAATAAAAGCCCCTAGGAACCGCATCCATACGCACCAGAAGCATCAACAACACACCTTAAATCAAATGCCCCTGGCAACCACCCACACGAAAGCATTGTGGAGGGGATTATTTGGCAATAAGAGGCAAACACCTATTCTCAGTTCTTACACCACGCCATATTAAAGTCTGTTATTACAAACCAAGTTGGGTTTTATAGCAGTTCAACAAATTATTTTCTAAAGAAATCACTTGACTGATATTTCAAACTAAAGTCGTCAAAATTAAATTAAGCAACATTTGTGATAAAAAGTATATAAATTTGTTTAGTTTTGAGTTCATATCCCGACCGCTAGAGAGCAGTCTTCATCTCTGAACTTAGACAGTGACAGGAAATACTAGCATTAGGGCACGCCCCTATTGTTAGTGTTAATATAGTTTGCTGCAAGTAATGGAGGATGAAAGAATTGTTGCAGTTCCTGTTTCGGTGTACAAAGCTGAAAATCCTGTGATATCCAAGTGGAAAGGTTCTGAGAATGTTCAACATCTGTATTTATTTTATTGTTTTTCAATTGTTTTGTTTTCTTTAGGAATCCTGCAACCACTTTTTTTTCATTGATATTAAGCAGATGTAATTCTTTTGTTCAGATCAAAATGTTATGACATTGTATGTTACAATTGTAAACTTAAAATTTTAACCTTTAAAGCAGGGTCTAAAAATACATATGGTCTTTTTATAAAATACATTTTATACGTATTATACATTTAACTAAAGGACCCTGCAAGCACTTTAATTTTCCCCCTTGAACTCGTATTGCCACAAAATGGGGGTTCATAAACACAGAAGAACACTGTTAGACATTTCTGTAATTTCTAGTTATTTACTGTATATCACCCAGTATAATAATGCAAATTCCATTTACAGTAAGTAACTAATACCCTTTGCATCATGGGAATTTTATGTGACGTCAAACTACTGTTCCGCACCCACTGTAGATAGTTATAATGGGTTCTATATTGTCTTTTGTCGAGTCGAGTCGAGTTGTGCCGCGCCATTCGTATCCGAGGAAGACACGGATCCAGCGCGGCAGCGCCGCGGGTTTTGCCCGGGGATGAACCCGCGAGAGAGGAAGAGTTCCGGAGAACATCTGCACTGTGTGTCGATGCACCTTATGAGAGAATAAGACCAGTAAGCAAGGTAACAAATATATGTACGTTTGTCTGTCTGTTTGTGTCAACATTTTTGCACACCAGTTTAACCTAGTAACAATTACCCGTCCACATAGCGGTAACGAACTTTAACTATGGTAAACTGCGCTGTCATTTCAAATGACTTTTGTCAGCTTATTGAATTACCGAATTAAAATTACTTTTAACAAGCAACGCTTATCTTGTATTAACATTGTAACTAATGTGAAGTTTTGTTCAGGTGTTAGTAGTTAATGTTGGCCAGTAGCCTATTGAGAAAACAAAACCATATGTTAGCAAGGTTAAACTAGTTTTATGGCTAGCTGCCTTTCTAGTTTTAGAATTTGTTTGTTATAGTTTTTAATGGAATTTAAGATTTACTGTATTTTTTTGTATTTGTGTTTTAAAGGCAACTACAATTAAGCATCAAGAAAGACATGAGTAGGCCAGCCACCCTGAGACTGATAATTCATAGTAAGAGAACAACTATGGTTTTGAAATATTTGTGTGTTCTATATGGGGTTTGCCTTTTAAAAGTGTGCCATTTCTACTTGTTTTTCAGAGAAGAAAACAGTGTCACTAACAAAGTGGATGGTGAGCAAAGGTGGTGGCCATGTTTTGGAGCAGCACCTGGGTTTCGCAGACGGCAATGTATTCTTTGGCTGCTTATCTTTTTCCCCATTATGTTTCTGTTGCCTAAAGATTCTTCGTTAGTGTAACCAGTGATACAACATAATGCACTGCACAATTGTCCTAAGAAGTAAGACAGAGCAATGAAGAGATGCACGTGTTCAGCATTTGGAAGACTGTATTTATAAGTGTATACGTGCAATACTTTAAAAAAGATAGTTTTTGATATTTTTGTAAGTATTGTTGCTGTTTGATATTGAATGCCAGTAGAGTCGTAGTAGAGTAGTGCCCTGTAGGGTTAAAAAAATAAAAGAATTAGTATAAAAAAATTGATATAAGATTAATATAATATATAGATAAAATTATATATATAAAATTATAAAATCAAATGAAATCTATATTACAATAAATTAACTACGGTAGTATACTGATGAATTTGATTTTTACAGTAATTTACTGTAAAAAGTACAGTTTGCAACTAAACCAAATACAGTTTGCTACTGTAAATCTTAATTACAGTAACTTAATGGCAACAGTGTTGCCAGTAAGTTACTGTAAAAACCCTTTGAGTATTATCCTGATTCTACAATAGGAAATATTTTCCTTCAAATAGGCCCTTGCTTACAGTATGCATGCCTCTGCAACAATAGCGTATCGCCTCACCCACCGTTAGCCCCCCCCCCCGTAATACGTACGTATCGCCAGATTCTTGCAATACACAGCCCTATTGAAGATGACTGAATGGACTGAAAAACTGCAATTTGGACCTTCAACCCATTGGTCCTTGTTGAAGTCCACTATATGGAGAAAAATCTTGGAATGTTTTCCTCAAAAACCTTAATTTCTTTTCGACTGAAGAAAAAAAAAAAAAAAAAGACCCCATGAAACATCTTGGATATCATGAGGTTGAGTAAATGATGACAGAATTTTTATTCTGGAAGTGAACTAATACTTTAATTTGCAGAAACTGTGACAGAAATATATAACTTAATGTAATGATAGTAGAATTTATTTACCACAAAAAAGTAAACACAAAACGCAGTTTTTCTGAAAAAAAAGAGCTAAAAAAATTATATTTTTCTAAAAATTAATATAGAGATGCTTTTGATCTTAAAATTTAACAAAAGCATTTAAAATGGATCCAGAAATTAATGGGAAAACACCGAACAGCAGAATTTGTACAAATACAAACTGATTTAAGTTTTTAAAAAAAAATAATTCATATAGCCTTAATTTTTTTTTTTATATTATAATAAAGTGTTTCTTGGTTAAATTTTTCATGATGTTTTCAAGTCTTTTGTCGAATGATTTTTATTTTAGATTTCAATTTACATTAAAACCAATGAGTCTAGAAAAATTATAATGGAAAAAATTGAATATTTAATTAAAAAATAAAATAAATAAAACAGGAAAACATGGAATTGGGCGGAGGGGGGGGGTTGTTATATGTGTTTTAGTTTCTCTCACTCTGCAGTAACTCATTTAAACTTAATGGGATTGAAAAATATACTGTAGTATTCTGTAACAAACCTAGGGTTGCAAAAAGGTGGAAAATTACCAGTAAATTTTGGAAACTTTCCAGGATTTGGAAAGATCTTCCCAACTTTTTTGAAAACGGCCAATCTATTGGACAAATAATTTTGAATATTTTTTTAATGGTCAGCATCGGCCGCTAAGTTACTGTTTGTCCGATGTCTCAGAAGTGGGACTTTTACTTTGACAGCGATGTAAATGCCAAATCCCATTCTTTGTCTGCATTACTTTACTGCCTCTGTTCAACAGTTTTCTCTAATTTACACTATTATTAGATTATTTATTTATTTCATTATAAATTTTAAATTAACACTCTGACATCATTTCATTCTTTGTTTGTTGTGGGACAAGAGAAATATTATAATATTATACTACAATGAACAACACTTTAGTTATCGCGTCGTAGGTGCATCAATGAATTTTTTTTTTTTTTATAATAGGTGTCTAATAGGTCCACTGCAGTCTGCTCAGCTGTCTCACAGGACAGGAATTTAGTAATAAGTGCCATTCTTACAGTGTGTCCTATATTCCTAAGAGTGGGAGAGCTGGATTCAAGAACAATGTCTTCTGGCGAGAGAGGAATAAGAGGCAGAGGAAGCTGGCAAGCCAAAAAGCACACCTACATACATCGACACGAGCCATACGGACAACACAAGCTCTCCAGAACCAGGAGGTTTTGGACTTCCTTTATGTTTCTAAACATCAAATTTTGGTCGACCTAAAAGCACAAATCAATACATGTGCCGAGTATTGATAAAGCCAGTCGGCTCAGTTAACAAGGAAATGGGATCGGCATTATTTCGGTCGCATCCTTGACATGAGACAACTTCTCTGACTTCCAGGAAAGAAAGTGCATCAGCAGAGAGTCACACATCCATGACTCCTAAGAGCGTCTCTGGACGAGTGAATGTCAAAACGAATGAGATCAATTTATACAAGCGCCGCCCCCACTCTTCTAATTCTACAAATCTGCAGTGACTGCTGTGTTTCATGATAGCCAGACTGACAGGACAATTGTTGTTATTCCACCTTTGTGTTGACATGTTTTGGTTTGACTTAACCAACTTAACATGAACATGGTTAATATTTTCAGATTTTCTTTAATTACTAAAGAAATACTTTAAAGATGTCAATGCTGGGAATGTCGTTTCACCCAAAAGCCAAAAGAAAGAAAGAAAATATCATGCATAACAATAAGCCTATTTTTAAAAACCAGTGTTATTTTAGTATCATTGATACACTTTGTTTTTTACTTATTTTGAAACTGTTTTTTATTTGTATATTTCGGTTTTCATTTTATTCAAGCTGTTTAGCCAAATTTATTTACATTTTCCTGTTATATATATATATAATTTTTTTTTTTTTTTATTTTAAGTTAAAATTAAAATTGTTAAAAAAATGTTGTTGAAATAAAAAAGCTTTTTATTTAAAGTTGAGAAAGTGTTTTTTATGGTTTTAATTTAGTTTCAGTTTTACTTAACTATAATGCTTAGAACATACGATTTTTGTAGTGTGTATTATAATCATGAATTTAAAGTATGTAGATGGAAAAAAACAAAAAATTAAAAAATATTCTGATCACTACACTTTACTGTACTGTAGGTATATATTTATACAAATATTAAAGATTAAGTGAACATTCGAATGAAGTGGTTGCTGGCAGTAAGTATTAAAGATTAGATCGCACATAATGTGTAAAAACAACCGTTCAGGACGGTTGGCGCCCCCTGCGGGAATTTTGGTTGTGTAATACGTGATGGACATTAGCTCTATTTTTAGAAACAATTATGTATTTTAAAAAATTTTGTTCAATAAAAACCATAGATTTCTTGCTGTTGATACTGTATTTGACCTAATTTTATTGCACCTCATTGCTAGATATAGTATATTTTAAGTCAGTTTAAAGGCTATTGTTCCTTACATCTATTTTTATACACAAAAAACTAGTAAAATGTTAATTTAATTATAGGGCCCTATGAAACGAGTTGTATTTTTATTTCCAATTCAGTATTTTTTTTTTTTTGTTGCCATTTTCATTTTTTTATACTCTGTTTTAATGGTTAAATTAAATTTTATTAATCAAAAAAGCCTGTCTAATTAATTGAGTTTTTACAGTTTTATCTTTACCAAATTATTTTTTCCATTATTTTCTGGATTCCATATTAATGGCTCCATTAAATTTTAATAATCAAAAGCACCTCCAATTAATTGATTTTATTAAAAAATAAATATAAAGTTTTTTTTTTTCAGAATACTGCACAGTTGGACAGTTTTTCTCCTAAATAAATCTGTAGTAAATAACATTTTCTGCTAATACTCCTTGAAAAAGTGTTTTTGATTTATAATGTATTTATAGTAGACAAGAAAACGTGGATATGTTGTCATTCTTACACTATAATACTTAACTTTGATTTCAGTGATTTAGACTATGAGACGGACACTTGCTTCTTGCACTTTATGTTGCACTTTACTTTGCTTTCAAAAAAAGGCTTTCATAGAAAATTGGATTTCATTTGTTTTAATGAAATATAGTTTAATAAAATATTCTTAAGTGAAATTGTTGATTTTTTTGTGGGAAATTAATCGTTAAGATTAATCGATAAATTAGTCGATAGATTATCGAAGTAAAAAAAAGAGTAAAAAATAGTTGTAGTGACAGCCCCTAGAATATATCGATATCATAATATAGAACGAAGAGAGAGAAAGAGAGAGAGAGAGAGAGAGAAGTAATAAAAACAAGAAATCTAACCAGAATTTTGGCTTAAAAGCAAGTAAAAGTTTGGGGTGAAATAAGTCTCACGAATGCTCTTGGAAGTTTTCTTGAGTGTCCTATTCATATTTAACTTAAATGTCTGCATATAATAATATTCTTAATAAAACGTTTTATAGAGTTTTTAACGTCATTGTTACCTAATGTATACGTTTGAAAACAACAGCAACACTTCTGCTGCTTGTGAATCCATATTTCACACACACCACTGAGCTGTGCGTGTAGATAACAGGCTCAGAGACGGACTGTAACACAGCCGGTCAGTAAAGAGGCTGCTGCACTTGTGTTCAATCCTGCAGGACGGTTCTGCTTGACATGACAGGTCAGTGGCTAACCTTTCAGCAGCCCAAGCGCTACTAACCCAGTAATCTAACTGGAGCAAACCAGTGAAACTCTGCCTAGAGGACTGGTTAAGTGTGCTAGCTCAGGTCAACAACATGTCAGAGGCGCTACAGCCGCCCTGTCTGACTGATTTAAGCTGTTTCACAGACTAGTTACTCACTGCTGGTCGTCTTCAGAGTTGAGAGGGGCTCCTGGTTCTGGGGTGTCCTGGACTGGCTCTTCGGGTCGGGCTTTGATGCTGGATTTGTTCTTCAGGATCCCTTTAATGGGTCGCGGTGCTGCCATAACCGTCAAACCCACCCACAACTCCTCTTTCACACTGTTTACGCCTCAAACTAACGCCTCAAACACGCCGAGGCGCTTCAGAAACAACAGCCTGGCCTAACTTATGAACCGCGGGTGTGGTGCTCGCCTACAAATGAAAGTTAAACGCTGTTTGTGACTACAGTTTGTGATGGTTGACGACTCGATTTCTGCCGGAGCCCTCGCACTTACAGCGAGGAAAGGAAATAGGGCGCCGCAGTCAGGCAGTCTCGCGGTCGCTGTTATCGCGAGAGTTGCAGCGTTGCTATAGAAACGTAACTGTATCGTGTCAGGCGACCGTCGCCATGTTTGTTGGGGCTGTGAGGTCAAGTATAGGAGTCGCTCTTGTGCATTTCACCAAGGTAAACTTCATCAGTTCTATCAGTGAGTATCTCATAAATGCGTCGGAGATATCATAATGGATATGAATAGATCTCAGTCAGGGTAGCGCTAAATTTAATATTTGACGGGAATGAAAACGAGGCTGTACAATGAATTGTGCTCAGTGTTGCCAAGTCCGCCGTTTTCCCGCGGAATTTACCTATCGGTAAGCCCCGCCCCTATAGGGTTAGATCTCTGCCACAATTCTGTGGCGAAAGATCATATTTCGAGTGCACAAAAGTGCAATTTCCACGCGCGGGATCTGACTTTGTGGAAGGCAAATGTTTGGGGGGCGGTCATTCTAAGAGTCCTCTAAATTATCTGTCTAAAAGCCTATATATATATAGATAAAGATATAAATCAGTTTTCAAGTATTTTACTACACTTCAGTATGTTATTCTTATTAAGTAAGGGTTATTTTTTAGGATTCTATACTTAACCTAAGTCTCTGAGAACCTGACAGCTTGTACTTCTGGAGACTCCAGGTAGGTTGCAGTTTTGGAAAATGGTGGCACTGGAGACTAAAAGGTTCCTGATGATTTCACACTTAATTCTTCACATTAATTCTTAATTCTTTTGCAGCCACAGTTAACATGCATATTTTCTTCTCCACATGTTTTTGACTGACCCTGCTGACTCACTGAGCATTTTGTTGTCCAATGGTTATGCATTAACTTTGAAATTTCTAGTATTGTATTAGTTTTGAATATTTCTCATGGGCATTTAATAATTTTTGACATTCAGTCTGAGTTAAATCTCTTTTTTGGCTCATTTTATCTGAAGAAAACCTGCTTAATAATTATGCACACCTGAATTTTTTTCACTTCCAGCCTTCATGAACAATAATGTATAGATTATAAATGATTAAATACAAGATTAAAAGTAGTTATTAAGATCGATGTCGTTTTGGAATTGGTAAAATGTGCTTGAAAAAAAAATATATGATCAGAATATCAACTTGCATAACAATTATGCATGCACTGTATTTTCCCTCTTCTGCTGTCAAGGTAATGCAAGGAATATTGTGATTGGTTGTCAAGGCAGCCAATCAGAATTTAGCAGCCTATGTCTCTGATTAGCTGGAATTATGGCACATTGTAACGCTGGGTTGTGTTGAGCAAGCGAGCTGTTGGCATTAAGAGAGCACTGAGGGCATCAGGTGAGCAAGCTAGTGAAACGTTGCACGCGCTAAAGAGAAGGTCTGCACGCATCCAAAAACTTATTTTAAATGCAAAATTGATTTCGTGCGCTCGAAATACTTTCTTCTTTGTGAGACAAACATTTTCTCCACAAAACTCAGTTCGCACGCATGCAAACCCCTTTCGCTCGTGCTCAAAATATGATCTTTCGCACACGGAATTGTGGCAGAGATGTAATCCCATACTCCCCTCGAACGCAGAGGAGCCAATGGCAGTCGAGTATCAGTTGCACGGGGAGTGGAGCTCGGACATCTTGGAGAAACATTGGAAGATCCGAAACTCGCATCGGTTTGATGGTGTTTATGCTACAAAAATGGAAAAACGGTGTGCCTGGGGTACTTGTAACACTGATTCCAGGTATCTTTTATTCCATTTCCTGAACCCGAACAAAACAGAGCAAAATGTCCATAAGCATTCAACTCTAATACCCCCCCAATGAAGACGGAAAACGTTAATCTTGTTGTCATACTTCATTAAGTTACCATTTTCATATGGCTCAAGCAGAACGATAATATAATCTTGTGCTGCAAGGTATCTCTGGCTAAAACTAACTAATGTTGAAGTTAGTGAGTCAATGCTAACGTACAAACCTAAATAGCAGACTGTTCTCACGTCATGATGTTTTATTAACAAAGTTCGGGAGGAGCATGTTCAGATAATTAACATAATAACAAGGAGAGGAAGCACAATCAGTAATCAACTAAACTAAAACAAGAAAGAGGGGTGTTATACACAGCAGACGTACCTCTGGCCATATAGGGGTTCACTTTAATATCTTTTATATCATCCCTCCATGGCATATCCCACGAATGGTGTTCCTTCTGTGTCCAAAATTGTTCAAGAACATTGTGTGACAAGGTTTTCACACTGACAGCTGTCATTGTAAGACAGTGAGCAGCTCTGTTTGTTTGTCCGAGGGAGCAAGAGTAACTAAGGGGGGCGGGGCTTACCGATAGGTCAATTGGGCTACTTTAACACTGTTGCCGCGGTTTGTTTTTCATGTCCGCAGGTTGAAGCGACCCCAATAACATGATATTTAGCCCCTGAAATGCGAATTTTACTGGGGATTCCCAAAAAACATGTATTTTACCCCCCGGAATGCAATTTTTAATGGGGGACCCCCTTGAAAGGCGATTGGCTAGTTTTGAGTAGCAATTGGGGGGTTTTGTTGTGAAAACCTGGCAGCCCTGATTCTACTGTAATTTAACAACATGCTGAAAACTTTCAATAGACAAAAACACCATAAAACAGTTTTGGACATTGTGAGTTGAGAGTTACTTGGTCTAGGTTATACAGTAGTACCATTGTACGCACTGTATCAACATCTTGTTTTCATTCACGTAAAAATATGGCGTCTTCTCTAAAAGTTATGGCCATATTAGCGAAATTTCTTGGGTAAAAGGGTCCGCCGTCTACTGTAAATAGTGTGGCGATGTATGAAGCACAGCTTACACAGAAATCATTTTTGAACCAAGCTGTTTTCTGTTGGTGAATCCGTGTGCTCAACTAAACCCGATGTGATATCTCCATGAGGAAACTCCAGACTGGATATCGCCCGTGAAAGTTCGCCGAACAACGGTAAATGTTTGCATTTGTGCAGCAACAGAACATAAAAATTAAGCTAAAAAGTCATAATTACTGGGATAGTACACCAAATATTGCAGGAGGCCACCTTGAACTATAAATGAATCCAAGAAGAATATTGTTGGGCGTGTAACTAATTGAATTTAGGAATTTTCCAATTTGAAAATATAATTAATTATTCGCATGCACGTTGTTTATTGCACTTTTTTTTTGCTATTCATAAGAGATCATATCAAAAGGTTTATGAATAGTAGAAACATTAACTAGCATTAGCTACGTTTTCCATTGCCTGAGAACAACTTTTGTTAACTTGATAGTTAATATCTAATATTTGAAGGATCAGTTACTTATATATATATACAGTGGGTACGAAAAGTATTCCGACCCCCTTACATTTTTCACTCTTTGTTATATTCCAGCCATTTGCTAAAATCATTTAAGTAATGTTTTTTCCCTCAATAATGTACACACAGCACCCCATATTGACAGAAAAACACAGAATTGTTGACATTTTTGCAGATTTATTAAAAAAGAAAAACTGAAATATCACATGGTCCTAAGTATTCAGACCCTTTGCTCAGTATTTAGTAGAAGCACCCTTTTGATCTAATACAGCCATGAGTCTTTTTGGGAAAGATGCAACAAGTTTTTCACACCTGGATTTGGGGATCCTCTGTCATTCCTCCTTGCAGATCCTCTCCAGTTCTGTCAGGTTGGATGGTAAACGTTGGTGGACAGCCATTTTTAGGTCTCTCCAGAGATGGTCAATTGGGTTTAAGTCAGGGCGCTGGCTGGGCCATTCAAGAACAGTCACGGAGTTGTTGTGAAGCCACTCCTTCTTTATTTTAGCTGTTGCTTAGGGTCATTGTCTTGTTGGAAGGAAAACCTGAGCCACTGGTTAAAGGTCTGAGGTCCTGAGCAATCTGGAGAAGGTTTTCGTCCAGGATATCCCTGTACTCAGCATTCATCATTCCCTCGATTGCAACCAGTTGTCCTGTCCCTACAGCTGAAAAACACCCCACAGCATGATGCTGCCACCACCATGCTCACTGTTGGGACTGTATTGGACAGGGTGATGAGACAGTCTAAGTGCTGGTTTCTCCACAAATACCCGCGTAGAACATTAAGGACCAAAAAGTTTCTATCTTGTTCATCAGACCAGAGAATCTTCTTTCTCACCATTCTTGGAGTCCTTCAGGTGTTTTTTAACTCCATGCGGGCTTTCATGTGTCTTGCACTGAGGAGAGGATTCCGTCGGGCCACTCTGCCATAAGGAGGCCGATTCCCACAGTTTCTGTCCACAAGGGGTGTAATGAACAATATAGATCGAATAATACCCAGTTGTTGTCATTTTTTTATTTTTAGTTCACTATTTTGTTTAAGATAGATGTAAGAAATAATAAAGTAAATTTTATCCCACTAAGCCTTGGCATTATCATGTAATGAGACTTTATTTTATTTCCGTCCCCAGAAATTGCGGATGTCAGGGTGGCACATCAGTGCATCTGGATTTTTCCTAAGTCACTTCTTTCATTTCCTTTAATAAAATCCTGAATTTTGGCGCATAACATTTATTTTGGTGTGTCTTCTACAAAATACTACTACTAACACTGAAAGTATAATTCCCTTAATCCACCACGATGCAATGGAAACATTTACTAACGTTCGTTACACCTTCTGTCCAAGCAGTTACGAACGTTAAACTATGATTCTAAAGGAAACAGAGATATAATTTCCCCATGTAATTCTATCAGTAGCAAAACAATAAAAACATCTTGTGTGGGTTAAATTCTCATACGCGTTGCTACATGATAAATTGTTAATAAATCAGGATAAAACAGGGGCAGAGATTTTCTGTCCAAAAATCATAACACTCGTACATTTTATTCTGACGCTGAATTTCCATCTCCTAATGTCTCAACGGTTCTCATGTCAGATATAAGATTGTCTAGGTCACGCATGGTCCGCATGGGAGGAAGAGTTAACAGGATTTCACGGATTTCGACAAATGTGGGTAAGTTTGTGGCTTCTGTCCAAAAGTTTACGAACATTAAAATGATACAAACGTGGTAAACTTTGGTTAAGTAAACATTAAATAGGATCATTGTGGTGAGAAAGGATAAAATAGTGTGCAAGACGGATGATTGCGAGTGGTTTCGGACCGAAAGCGGCATTCATCGTGAAAGAGCATGCATGCATGGTTGTTGTATACATTTTGACAGATTCTGCACACCTACGTTCGTAAATTAGATGAAAATTTTCAGTCTGTCCAACTTCGAACGTTGTTTTCTACGTACTTTTGACTCAATAAGCTGTTCATGAAAGTCAACATCGGCAATGATTTTGCTGACTTTTTTCCATTTTTTTTTTATGATGTTCGTAAGAATATAGCTTAGGCTGTCGAAGTTAACACGTTAACAGTGCGTTAACACAATCTCACTTATGCCATTAGAATAAACTGTCGGCATTAAACGCAAAGGTTTTTAAACAGTGAACTGGGCTATAATGTTAAAGAACACACGCAGATTTTCCGCAGTGACGGCACACAATAAAGCTAGTTTAAACATTAGCTTTGTGGTAAAATGAAGCTCCACAGCCTGTCAAGTGTACCTTCATCATGTCCAAAGTATGTAGGCCACAGGCGATGCGCGAGTTTACTTTCAATTCCACCGGAGCTCTGTTTGATGGCAGCTAGAGCGTACCGTGAATTTCTGCTCATTTCCTTGCCTGTATTGGTCGACTAGCCTATCATGCGATTCAGCGTTACCTCACTTAATTGACCAATCAAGAGTCAAACTATTTCCTGAGTGCAAGTGTAGCCAACAGCTCAGCAATAGCCTATAGTCTTGTGTATTATTTCTCCAAATCATATTTAGCACATCATGCCTAATAAATGTCTGAAGTAGCCATATTCATTATTTTAAAAGGAACACACCGGCAGGCCTAATATGAAATCAAAAAACTTTTCCAAATACTATGTAGGCCACCATTCATGCAGCATCATATTCTGTAAATCAGGCTATGTAAATTGCAGCCTTTCATAGAGAAGATAATATCCTTATCTTGTAATTGACATGAACATGGAGACTAACAGTCATCATTCATATTTCAGATTCTTAATTTTAAGTGTATTCAAGAAATGAAACAGCTATTCTGTAAATTAAGTTTGCTGTGGTGTTCAGAGCATATAATTAAACACATAATTATACATTTCAAGTTTTAAAAAATAATTAGTCATAACTCTTATACACATATCCTTTGCAAACATGCATATGTCCTTACATATATAAATATATGGCAGAATTACTCATTTTATCTGTCCACGTTACAAATGTTATTTCATTCACGATGTATGATCTTTAAATTTGATAGTAAATGATGACAGGTTATTTTAATGTGTTATGAATTTGTTCTATTTGCCAGTTTTCATGAAATGGTATTATTTTGTGTTACAGAGGCAATCTTGCAGGATTGTTTATTTTTTTCGTCCACGTTACACACGTTATAACGTTGCACACTTGTAGGAGTTCCTTTGGCTTCTACATTTGGCAAATAAATTTGAAAAATATACCTGTGGCATTTGTTAGTAATTTTGCTGGCTTTCAGTTTATTAACATACCAGAATCAAAAATGCACCTTTAAGTTTATAGAACAGATAATATTAGATGGCCACCCTGCCTGCATGGAAGTCCTATTACCAGTTTTGTGAACCATACACAACGCATGACTCATAACTATACCAAATTAGGAACAAAGCAAAACATGAACTGGGATTCAACCAGAATTTTATTAAACTGAATTAGATTAAGTACACTTTCTGCTTGAATTTACACTGTTTTTCCGTCCATGTTACATACGTTAAATTTTACATCAACTCAACTTTGATCAAATTTTACTAGTTTACCATTGCCAGATTTATCCTGCTTTTCACACAGCTGTGCCCCAGGTTTTCTCAGGATGTTAACCTGAGGACAATGGCTTTCTCCATGAAGATTGATTTTGCAGGCTATTGTCCTTGCAGTTAGGCCTAAACTGTGGAATCGCCCAAAGCCCCGACTGGTGGAGGGCTGCAGTGATGGTTGACTTTCTACAACTTTCTCCCATCTCCCGACTGCATCTCTGGAGCTCAGACACAGTGATCTTTGGGTTCTTCTTTACCTCTCTCAACAAGGCTCTTCCCGATAGCTCAGTTTGGCCGGACGAACAGCTCTAGGAAGGGTTCTGGTCGTCACAAACATCTTCCATTTAAGGATTATGGAGGCCACTGTGCTCTTATGAACCTTAAGTGCAACAGAAATGTTTTTGTAACCTTGGCCAGATCTGTGCCTTTCCACAATTCTGTCTCTGAGCTCTTCAGGCAGTTCCTTTGACCTCATGATTCTCATTTGCTCTGACATGCACTGTGAGCTGTAAGGTCTTATATAGACAGGTGTGTGGCTTTCCTAATCAAGTCCAATCAGTATAATCAAACACAGCTGGACTCAAATGAAGGTGTAGAACCATCTCAAGGATGATCAGACGAAATGGACAGCACCTGAGTTAAATATTTAAGTGTCACAGCAAAGGGTCTGAATACATATGACCATGTGATATTTCAGTTTTTCTTTTGTTAAATAAATCTGCAAAAAATGTCAATAATTCTGTGTTTTTCTTTCAATATGGGGTGTTGTGTGTACATTAATGAGGAAAAAAAATTAACTTAAATGATTTTAGCAAATGGCTGCAATATAACAAAGAGTGAAAAAATTTAAGGGGGTCTGAATACTTTCCGTACCCACTGTATATATATATAAGTAACTGATCCTTCAAATATTAGATATTAACTATCAAGTTAACAAAAGTTGTTCTCAGGCAATGGAAAACGTAGCTAATGCTAGTTACTGGCCTGGCATGAATAATACAGCATTTGTAGTCACTTTCACAGATCTGTATGAATGGGGATCATTTTGACGTTTTGTTGTCTCTACGCGAAACTCAACCGGTGCAAATGCTTATGTTCTCGAGTAAATGTACCCTAAGACCTTTGGCTCAATATTGCAATCCTCTGTTGTCTGTGAGTCAAAAACCGGATCTTCTCAGGTAACAAGAATTCATATTGGCTTTCATTAGAAATCCAGCAGACCTTGATGTCTGGGTGCATTTTACATAAATCTATGCATGTTATATAAATATGCCTTATGTTGTTCAAGGGCAGCCTATAATAGCAATTTCAAAGCCAGAAGGCCATTAAAGCAATGCTTGTTTGTGGGCAGGTTGTGCAGTAACATGCTCAGTTATGACATTGTTCACCTCTCAAGTTAGTGGAAATGTGGGCTGAGGGTTTTCTGAGAGGGTTGCACAGACCCCGACCCAGCACCATTTCAGTTGCACTGACAGCATTTCACAGTGAACAGTTGTGAATATAGTTGCTCATCAGAGACCCCTGATGCTGTAAGGCATGTAGACTATACCTGAAACAGTCTGAAGATACAGGATTATTTGGTTTGATTCAGAAATGTTCCCAAGCTGGAGGTCTAGATCACCACCAGGGGTCAGAGTTCTCTCAGGTTACGCCAATAAATGAATGTTTATTGTATAAATATATATTTATGTTAATCAATTATATATTTATTGTAGTTATAAAAGTATCTTAATGGATCATAGTTACATAATTATTATATATATATATATATTGTCCCTACTTGGAATTTTAGTTGCTCTGCACACACAGCAGTGATTAGTGAACAAACACACACACAGCCCGTGAACACACACCCAGAGCAGTGGGCAGCCAATGCTGCGTCACCCCGGGAGCAGTTGGGGTTCGGTGCCTTGCTCAAGGGTCTCACCTCACCTCATGGTTTTGAGGGTGGAAGAGGGGTGCGGGTATTCACTCTCCCTCCGACAATGTTACTGCAGCCTGAGACCTCAGTCCGACTTTCTATCCATTAGGCCACGACTGCCCCCAAATGACTGAGATGACTGATGAACTAATTAACCAGATAGGGTGAGGCCTCCTCAGATTGATGGTCCTTTGAGAATCCCTTACATCAGCTAAACTAACTGAGTGCTGTGTACAATGATCAGTAAATCATGGAGTATTAGGGATATTGTATGATGGTTCTTTACAAATGGCAGTGTTTGTAGAAAAGTGCCTTTTACCTCCATGTGTCTTGAAATAACAGAAACATAATGCGAACCATCCCTGCCTGAAATAAAGCCTATATTCATCAGATTCAGTTCAACTTAAATTTTCACGCCCGTTGGACTGTACTCTGTTTAAACGGGTAATACACATGTTTCTTTAGTAATTGATAATTATAAAGTCTTCATATCAAATGAGACATTTCATAATTTGATCCTATTTGATATCTTCTGATTTTGTTTTGATATAGGACAGTGGCATGAAGGTGGGGAAGATTTTTTCGTATCAGGTACAAAAAATAACTTCACTGAAGACGTATATTAATATATATTATGTATAGTATATATCTATATATATATATAGTATAATACATATATATATCAATATTATCTATATATATAATATCCTAATTTTATGAAAGTTAAATTAAAAACTTTTTAGAAAAAAGTATAGAGGTCTTTCTTGAAAGTTTTTTTTAATAGAGTTTTAGAGGTCAAAGAAAAGTGCTTTTTGGTTTTACAGACTTTAACCTTTAGTTTAAAATCATATTTTGAATAATTAAAAATATTTTGAATTTTTTTGTATTTTTATGGTTTTGATTTTAATTTGGAAGGTTTAGTCATTTTATGTGCTTTTGTTAATTATATATTTTTTTAAGATTTCTATTTGATTTTATTTCAGTATTAGCTTTAGTACTTTTAGTACTTCAACTTGTTTTTCATATAAAAGTTATATTTTAATTTATTTCAGCTTTATTGCAGTTAATAGATAACAGATTTTTAAAGTCTAGGCGGAAAAAAAAAAAAAAAAACAAAAAAAAAAATAAAAAAAAAAAAAAAAAAAACAAAAAAAAAAGCTATTTGCGAAGAAGTGAAGGAAAACAAAGGAAAAGGCTTTAATCTCAGGTACAAAAAAAAGCTTCTTACTTGCTGTTCAAAACTATAAATAATTATACATTTTCTTATTTATTTCTTTGTTTGTTTGTTTTTTCCTGACAGGTTTTTTTCAAAGGTGCCATGAAGTACAGGATGGATGAAGGCGAAAGGGGGTTTGAATCTTTCTTTGAAGGATTTCTTTGAATGTCTCACGTATGAACTTACGAGGCAGGCCGTCTTTCAGAATGGTGTACAATGGACACACAAAAAAAGGTTTATAGTTTAATTACAGTTTTAAAAATATCACATTTCACAATACTTTTAGTGATTTCCATGATTTACTCATTTGAAACAATAGCACATTGATATGTTTCAAATTACTTATTCTCTTTTACCTGAAGATGTCACCAGTTAATCACACTGTTCCCAATGTCCACAATATATCATAATACTCAGCATTGTGAAGGTAAATATTATAAGCATACATTTAATCTACACAGAGGGTTATTTTATTACATACATTGCCATTTATTCAGTATTTTTAGGGTCACTAAAGAAATGTGAATACAATGTAAATGCAAGTACACCTAGGATTTGCCAGATTTTATTAATCAACATTCATGTCCTCACAGAGGATCTAAATTATATCTCAACCAACATTAATTGCAAACACAGATCCAGTGCAGAACTTATGCAACTTGCCCGTCAGTTGTCTAAATGTTGCAGCTGAATGCGAAAAACCTGCAAATGAATTGTGATTTAAATATACAGAAAAGCTGTTTAAAGTGCACCTCACCCCGCTTTAGTCACATTACATAAGGGTGGTGAGTGAGGAGAGCAAGCTCAGCAGCAGCACCGCGAGGCTGAACTTAGTGCAAACGCCATAGTTTTCTAGCTGGCAGTCGGTGTAGGGCTCAATACAGGCAGCATAAGCCATAGCATGAGGAATGTAGCTTTGCTCTTGAACTCCGTGGAAGAGGTGAGCCATTGGGCCTTTGGCGAAAATAGCAACATCCTCAGAGCCATGAGTTTCTGAATCTAGAGGTACAGCAGCCTGCTGAAGATATTCATCACTGCCTGGAGAAAAACAAAAACACATATTAATCAATTACTTTATACAGTTATTTAGTAATTCACCATAAAATAAAAAACTTCATAAAATTAATATTAAAACTTGTACAGTATGAGGTTTAAAGAAAGTTCACTCCACACATTTTCTATATAAGGACTTTAAAATTAAATCAAAATGAAAAAAGCACCATATATTCTAAATGAAAAGACTTCAGCAGGCAATCTTATTCATGTTCAGATGCACTTTAAAACCTTCAGTGAGAGCTACGATGCTGTTATTTCAGTAAATAACTTTTCAGTACAAAAATACTCAAAATATGGGTTGCATTTATGTGTGGTATGGAAGAAAAAATAATGCCATCTGTCTTTGAAACAAACAAAACGTTGAATAGCACTAACAGAAAAAATAATGCATTGCATTAACAGTGCTTGCATTTTAATGGCTTGTATTTCCAGGGCTTGCATTTTTAGGCCCTGAAATTTAACATAGTTGTTTATTTAAGTTGTGAATATTTTGATTCAAAATATTTCACACACATTTTCATAACTAAAAATTCAGCAATTCATATTCACCTTCCAGAATTCACTTCCAAAATATTCTAATCTGTTTAAAAATACAATGTATTTTCTGAGATCTGAGGTCTTATCACTCTATACTGTATGAGGGGAACCACAGTATTACAGCGCATGGAAACTAAGCAACCGAAAGCAATATATGTCTTCCTCAGATGTAATGTTAGTTCTGTACTTCAGCATAGAGTAAAACAGCATTATAGTCTCCTTTGTGGTCGAGAAAGCTGCTTACATGCAGGCTACGGGAAACAGAGAAGATGTTGAATTAAACATACACACAATCAGCTTTTCCACGTGTTTATACTGGCCCCGATAATCAAAACCTCTATTTAGCGCTTGCTCCATTTCTGCAGATCAGTTTTTGTGAATGAATGACTTGATCCACCTTTTGCTTTGGTCTTCATCAACAGCCGCTTGCGCCACCTGCTGGTGAGCGACTGACAGCAGCTGCAGATCGTGCATCGGTGCTCTACTGCTATTCCTGCAGCTCCCGGATGTGCAATGCCGAATTTTCTGCCGAATTTTCACCACTGAATTTGTGGAAGCAAATTTGGAAAGATTTTTTAAACAGATTGAATATTTTGGAAGTGAATTCTGGAAGGTGAATATGAATTTCTGAATTTTTTATTATGAAAATGTGTGTGAAATATTTTTAATTGAAATATTCACAGCTTAAATAAACAACTGTTTAATTTCAGGACCTAAAAATGCAAGCCCTGGAAATACAAGGCATTAAAATGCAAGCACTATTAATGCAATGCATTATTTTTTCAGTTAGTGCTATTCAACGTTTTTTTGTTTCAAAGACAGATGGCATTATTTCTCTTCCATAGTGTGGTGCCATATTATTTATTAATATTTTGAAATGGCTATTATTTTTATGTTTCCATTTGAATTTTTAACTTTAGTCATTATGTGCTTTTGTCAATTATATTAAGATTTTTTTAAATTTTAGTTTTAGTCATTTTAGTACTTAAACTTACTGCTTTCCTATATATTTATATTTGACTTGTTAATTTAGTTAAAATTTTTAGTTAACAATAAAACATTGAAAAGTTTTTGTCACTTTTGTAGCTTGACAACTGACGTCTTCATTCACTTTCAATGCTGGATTACTATGGAGAGTTCAGTTTGGAGATTATACTAAATTTCTCCTTTGTGTTCCATTGAAGAGAGAGACATAGAGTTTGATGAAAGAATTTGTATTATTTATTTATTTATCGGTGAATTATACCTTTAAAGCAGCACTATGTAATTTTTTCTGTGTTCAAAATTTGCTAAATGTATATAATGAGCGAGTACATCATGAATTCATCTTCCAAACCGCATTTTTGTCTCATTCCGAATCACTCCGGTACACTTATAATAAGTACTTATTTTTGAACTATTGTAGCCTGGTCACCGCTGCGGAATAACACATACCTGCGTGAATCGCCATAGACATAAACTTAGAGAAGTAGCTCCGGTTAGAATGTTCTTCCGCGGGATGCGTGCAGTTCTGTTTATTAACCGCTAGAGTGTCAAAAGTTACATAGTGCTGCTTTAATGTAAAAGAAAAGAGTTTTGTTTAATTTTCTTGCAGTAACATGCATGACCACAAGATGGGGCGTCTGCATTGCCAAAACATTGAGCTTGTGTCATGCACTTAAAAATGCTCTTCTGCACCTGGGGGAATAACAATTAAACTCATAAAACTTACTTGAGTTGGTTGCATTCATGTCAGGACGGGTTCCATTCGCAATCTGGTATCCTGGACCGTTCCCGTAAAGTGCATTAGTAAAGCTCTTGCCATCCTCAGCTTTTGAATAAGAAACGCCTTAAGACAAAAAGGTAAATAAGTCATTCTTAATCCCAAAATACCATCAAATTTTTTATTGCTGAGAGAAAAAAAAAAAGTATTTCTACTGGGCAAATATTTTGGAGCTTAAACAGAAATAATGGCTCATTTAAATTGTATTTATTTATTTTTTGTCATAATTTACTCTCCATCATGTTGTTCCAAACCAGTATGGCTTTCTTTCTTCTGTAGAACACAAAAGAAGATATTTTGAAGAATGTTTCAACCGTTTTTGCCCATTCAGTGAAAGCCAGTGGGATTCAAAACAACAAAACATTGCAGCCCATTGAGTTTCACTGTATTAATAAATAAATAAACTGACATTTTTTAAAAATGTCTTCTTTTGTGTTCCACAAAAGAAAGTCTTACAAGCTTGAAATGCCAAAAAGTTGAGTAAATGATGACAGAACTTTTATTTTTTGGTAAACTATCCCTTCAAGCCATGTACAGTATATAATTTCAAAAGGTGTGGAATTCAAAGAAAGTTTGGTTTTCAGCAGCTCATGGATGAATTGTGTGTTTGCGCACCTAGCACAGGATTGCCCCTGTAAGAGTAGCCACCAAAGGAAAACACATGGGAGTGGTCAGCAGTGACCACGGACAAGGTGTCGAATTCACTCGTCAGCTCAGCCGCCCGCGCAATGGCCCTGTCAAATTCCACAGCCTCCGTCAAAGCGTACTTGGCCTGCCCTGCGTGATGGCCGTGATCTATTCTCCCACGTACAGGAAAGAAAACACACAAATATAAGTATGCTCAACACATCTTATGGGCTACGCGATGGAAACATGATATCAACTTATCTTCCACAAAGAGGTAGAATCCTTTCGAGTTTTTGCGAAGAATCTTAATGGCTTTTTCCACCATCTCAGTCAACGATGGGTCCATTGAAGGATCGCGTTCCAGCTCGTACCTGGTGTCCTTTGGCTCAAAAAGCCCTGAGCGCAACAATAAAAGCAAACCACACTGAGAATAACTGACTTCAAATGTGAAATATATGTATATTTTTTATTACCAGTTTACCAAGAAATGTGGTTAAGTAACTATCGAAAATAACTTGTTTTTATGACATAGACCAGTGGTTTGCAAACTTTTTTCCAGGGGACCCCTATTTTAACGTTCTTTTTTTTTTACGACCCCCATTTAAAAGAAAAAAACAGTTGTTAAGTTTGGAATAAATGCAACAACAGTAGAAACATTAATTACATTACATTACATTAACAACAATGGCCAGATTTTACATGAACAAAAAATGTTTGTCGGGTGACTACAACATGACATGTTATCTACTAGCATGTACTAACAAAGTTTTAAAATGATACTTCACATTTCAGACTTAAAACCACTTTTAAGAAAAGAGTTATGAGTCAAAATGATGAATGCTTATAAGCATTTTATCTGCTCTGTTAATGATTCTTAGATACAAATGGGTTTGATTTTTAGAGTGCACATTAGCTTTTCATCAACCTAACCGATTAAAATGTATAACAGTGCAAAAAATTTCGGTCTGATTTTTGCATTGGTTTGAACAAAAACACCAGACGGGCTGAATGACGATGTATATCGACTGTCAGACAGCAGGTGGCGCTTATGGAACAGCAGAAATAGAGCTGTTTCCCGTAAACAAAACACAGCTGCGCTTATAAACAGAAATGTTTCTGAAGACAGATGGTTCAATTCAGAGGTACATTCATATTTTAATTCATATATTTCCCTCTGTAAAACCTTTCACTGCCTTCCGCCATGTTTTCACACAAAACGAAACCAATGCTGCATGCTGTGCCTGCGTGAGACTGTAACTAAATTTGCTTCACGCTGGACACTCTTTCTTGTGAGAGACATTGGGCCTCATTTACGAAACTAACGTAGACATCAATTGGGCGTACGGTTGTTTCAACACAAAACGTGGAATTTATCAATATAGATGTGAGTGGTGGCTACGATCAAATCTCACGTCTGGTCTCGGTTCGTGTACGCAAGTTTTTGAGTTACCTAAACTTGCACACAGCGTAGTTAATATGGTGGGGAATTCTAGAATGACAGCATTTTGTTCATTTAGGTTATTTTCCTGACCGTCAAACGAAGCTCATTAGTCGATCGTTGACCAGTAAGATTAGAATGTCTTTTTTGTTGTTGTTCTGTGCAGGGCTTTAGCTTTATATGTGCGAATAGCAGCGTAAACAAGACTATGAGGATGCAATCGTCGCATCATGCACCTGCTGCACTTCTGTGAAAGGAGAAAAACAGTAATTAAGTCTATAAAAGGAATAAAATAAATAGTATCACACAAAATATATAATATGCTATAATATAATTAACAGATTAACAAGGGAAAAAAACGCTGCAACAAGTATAATGGGCAACACTCGCTTATTTGTGACACTCTTAATGCATTTTATTATTTTTTTCTTTATATCTTTATTTGATTTAATCCCATCTCACGCACACACAAACAACATTAGTTTTAGCGTTGCCTGACATTTCAGCCATTCCTCATCAAACTAAAATGCAGACAACCAAACATAAAAGTTGAACTGTTTATTTTAAAAGGTCCGCTGTAAAAATCAGCGTGCAGCACCCAAACAAACATTTTTGCACATGTGAATGATTTTACACGGATATTAGAACATGACTAAAGTATAAAGACATGTTTAGGCTACATAATGAATAATAGCTATGCAAACAAATGTTACAAATATGGCAACAATGGAAACATTTGGATTCTTGTGGTATGAGAAAGGCTCGTGAGCCCAATGCCATTTCAGTTTTGCTTGACATTTGTATGCTGTTGTGTGTTTTATTTTTGTTTATATATAATTTTATAACTAACTTATGTTTCATTCTCGTTCTGTTCTGATGCCATTCATTTAAAATATTGTGTATTATTCAAGATTTTACTTCCTCTTTTTGGCCGGGTTTCGTGTCTCCGTGTCGTAAACTCTAGGGGCGAGTCTTCTAAACCAGGGTGTTTTTAGGGGAGTGATATTTAAATAACGATTGTTTTCTGCCGCCAAATTTATCAACGTGCGATCATTCGTACGATGAGATTGGCGGCATATGAATGTTTCATGAATCACACGTGAACTCTGTCGTATGTTGATATCTGCGCTCGTTTTAGATTGATAAATGAGGCCCATTAACTTTATACACGGTGCACTTTCAGATTTCAAATTTTGCAGGATGTTTTCATTCACTTAGAGCTGTGTTGCACACTGCATGAACGGTCATTTTCAAAAATCCATAATAGGGGCACTTTAAAGTTGAAATGGTATTTTCTTATAAAATGTACCCAAGCAATCTTTGAAAAAGATTCATTAAAATAAACTAAAGCAACTAAAACAATCTAAAAAAACAAAAAGAACTGCTATTTTATTTCACCTCTCTCAACAACTGTTTTTTTTTTCCTTTAAAGAAACAGGATTCCCAGAGTCGTGAAAAACCTATATGAGGTAGCCTCATTTTAAAAGACGTGGAAGAGTCATGTAAATTAATAAAACAGTAAAATTATATTGCCATTTTTTATGATAAATTAAAATTTTTCTACCCAAACTCTAAAATATTTGATTGGGTAGACATTAAAAAAAAATCCTTATCCTTAATTCTTTTCCAGTAAATACATTTAATAAGGATTAAAAGCTACTGGAAAAGTAATGGAGCCTTTGAATGTTGTTGTGGACAATGGGGGGGCTTTGGAGTCAAAAAGGTTGGGAACCGGTGACAGAAATTTTATACTGTAGGATGTAGATCAACATAACAGGTGGATGTTTTCCCTCCAAATGGAGGAGGCGGCCTTACCCATCAAGTAATCAGTATTGTCCTCTTTGACGGCATCAAAATCTTTTTTATTCCACACATATTTGGTATTCTAAAGAAGAAAAAAAAGTGGTTGTTTGTTGTTAGGTGTAGTTCGTCCAAAATGTACTCATCCTCATGTTGTCCTAAAGACTTTCTTTCTTCCATAGAGCACAAATGGAGTTAGCCAATATGTGAACCAACCAAATCTGCCATTGGAATGAATGGGAATGGGAAAGGATGGCACGAGTCAAGCATTACAGACCGTGTAAAATGTCACGACTGTCATGACAGGTTGATTCTTGTGACAAACTGAATATGGACATGCATGGATGAGATTTGCAAACATATGCACAAATATTGACTTGAATTTCTACTAAAAATTCCTCATTCCAATGTATGGAAAAGAGCAACCAGGACATTCTTCTAAACATCTTCTTTTGTGTTCTATAATTTAGTTTTTTTTTTTTTTTTTTACTTCATATCGTGAATAATTGATGACAGAATTTTCATTTTTAATATTTTTTGAGAGGTTTGACTTACATTTCTGCTTCTTAACCACACATCAACTAGGTTTGTTTTGTCCTGTCGGCTCCCCGTAATTGTGGAGTATTCAGGATCAACCGTTTCATTGGGAAACATGTACTGCCTTCCGCCACCTAAAATAACCTACAGTAAAATAACAGAGGGATTTCACAAGCGAGACTGTTGTCAGCGATTGATTATCTATAGTTCAATGAGGTTTACCGGTTTAGGGCCTTACATTAATATCAGTATTATGGACGAGTTGGTACGCGATGTCCTTGCATCCACCCGTGACTGCTTCAGAGGGCAGCTCTTTATCACTGTACCAGCCTCTTTCAGGGGTGTGGGAGTAACTGGCGGCAGGTGATGCATGCTGGACACGTGCCGTGCTCACTATGCCAACAGACTTCCCTGGAAAATATAAAACCAGTCCAAGGTAATTATTATAAGCAAATTGCGTAACTTATGCTACCTTCAACAGTGTAGCATTGTCACAGATAAGAGCAGCCTCAACTCATCCTTTAACCATTAAAAGATATCAATGAAAGTGCAAAGGGTTCAAAGTAGCAATGTTCAACTGTTTGAAAATGAGTGACTAGTTCAAAGTCGTTATTAGGAGAAATGAAGTTGAAATAAAGAAATGATGATATAAAGTTCAAATTTTGATATACAAAGTGGTAATTGTGAGATACTGTAAAGTCACAGTTATAAGAAATAAAGTTGAAATTATGAGATATAAAGTTCAGAATGTGTGATATTAAGTTGTATGTAGTCACAATGACCTGAAAAAAAGAAAGTCGAAATTGTGAGGTAAATAAGTCGCAGTGTAAATATAAAGTCACAGTGTGCAATAAATACATTTGTTGAAGTCGTTGTTGAATAAAGTTGAAATTATGAGATAATAGAGGTTTGTGGGAATGTGTCACTAAGGAAAATGTTGATACGAAGTTGCAATTGTGATATATAAAGCCTCAATTACAAGAAATAATGTTGCAGTTGTGAGATATTTTCACAATTATGTGAAAAAAGATGAAATTACAACATATAAGGTTCAGATTGCGTGAAACAAATTTGTAACTGTGATAAAGTCGCAATTGTGAGGTATAAAGTTAAGTAATGATGAGAAATAGTCACAACTGCGATATAAAGGGACATTGCGAAATATAAAGAAATAGTCACAATTGTAAGAATCATAAGAAATAAAGTTGGAATTATGAGATAAGAGGTTATGAGAATGCACCAATAACGGAAAAAATTTAAATGAAGTCGCAACTGTAATATATAAAGTCTCAATTATAAGAAATAATGTTGCTGTTTTGAGATATTTTCACAGTTACGTGAAAAAAGATGAAATTACATAATATAAGGGTTCCGATTGTGTGAAATAAATAAAGTTATGATAAAGTCGCAATGATGAGAAATAAAGTCGAAATTGCGAGGCATAAATTTCTAATGAGAAATAGTCGCAAATAGAATCACAATATAAAGTCACGTTGTGAAATATGAAGACATAAAGTCACTATTGTAAGAATTACAGAACTGAAGTTGAAATAGTAAGATATAAAATCACAAGTTTTATTTTCTTCTCTTTAAATATATATGTATTCCATATGTATCCCCCAGTCCCTAATTCTGCAGTTTTGAAATCATCTTTACATGCAAAATACATTTCAGATTTCAAAAGAATTGAACGATATGTTCATATGGTTAACTATGAGATAGCTCGGAACTGAACATCTGCTTAACTCTGAACATCTGAGTGAAAAATCACTGCATTAATTATGGTTAACTGTCCTGGTATTTGGTCTTCCCTGCCATTACCTGCCATCTTTGCCTGATGCAGAATTGATTTGACCTCATTGCCTTTAACGGAGCTGCAGTCTTTGCGGCGTGCAGCTGCACTGAGACCCAGAGTCCCGTAGTTTGCCTTCACACCGCAGAGATATGCAGTGGCTGTTCCTGCGCTGTCAGGCATCTGCTGATCGACGTTGTAGGTCTACACAGGGACAAAAACAAACACCAGTGTTATAGAGTATTCGGATCTATCAGTCAATTATGAGTCAATCTAGCCAGTGAGTTTTCTTCACCTTGGAGAGAGCGAGATAAGGGAATGTGTCCATGGCTAGGACACTCTCCTCTCCTGTCTTCCCTTCCATCTGTCCCTTCATAATTCTTGCTGCGGTCACAGTGCTGATTCCCATGCCTTATTGTATGTCAAAAAGAACACGTTGCACAACTTTAAGGCACTCAAGTACACAAGACATACTGTATTCATAAAAATATATCAATAAGTTCTGAGTTTGCTATGGAAGCATGTTTCCGCCACTGAATACAAAATAAAAAGGATAATTGCGACTTTTTGTCTTCCAACTCTGACTTTTTTTCCTAACAGTGCAGTTTACATCGCGCACCTGTCAGAACGTTTTTTCCATATTGCATGATCAACGACCTGACTTGCAAGTCTGAGAAGAAAAGTCTGAATTGCAAGATATAAACTCGCAATTTAGAATTTTGTCTTACATTTTCGAGATTATATCTCACAATTCTGACTTTTTTTCTCGCAATCCCAATTTCTATTCACAGAGTTGTGAGATATAAGCTCACAAATTGCGATTTACAAAGTCTAATTCTGAGGTAAAAAGACTACTTTCTTATCTCTTATCTTATCTATTGATAAGTTTTATACCATTTGATAACTTGAATATGTACAATTGATTAAGCGATCTTGCAGTAAACAACCTGATTATCTAATCTAAAGCCACTGTGCAGGTTTTTTTCTTTCTTTCTGTCCTTTATGACTGTTATATGTCAAATTGTACCATGTGACCTTAGTGAGATCTTGGGTAAAAGACCAGGCAGACTATGCAACGTCAACTGTCATTTCTATCAGATTTTGTGATATGTTTGTTAGGACTTTGGTCACTTGCGTAATATGTAATAACAGTGTGTCACCTTTATAACAGTGTTATAACAGTCTAATTTTTCTTTTGTGTGTGTGTGTAAATGAATCAATTGATTTTAATTAATCTAATAATTTTATTACAGCCTCATTTCAATTATGAAACACAGTTGTTAATAGTTTTAGCTTTAGTTAACAATAAAAACAATGGTTGAAAATCACCTTGGAATGATTTTAAAAAAAATATTCCAGCAGGCCGTTCTTCTCGCCATTTTATACAAAATTGAAAACGCCCTCGGGCAAAATACCCTATTGCCCCCCCCCCCCAATATATATTATAAATATATGATATATAAATTATTCTTTTCAGACACCAGTTGCTTGTCAAATTCAAATTGGTTGTCATAGTAACAACATTAATTTGTGGAGATTCAGTGCATTGAGTTCCACAAATCTGAAACCATTATTTGTAAATTGACTGTTAAGATAAACATTTTGCACAATTTATTATCTGTAATATCACTGTGTTGCCACTAGATGCCTGTATAGCCTTATGTAACAATCCCTAGTGGCTAAGACGTTGTACATAATTTACACATAAATCACACATTAATTAATTTTATTACTTTTTTGATTTGGATACTATATACTATACTATTACATATTGTTTAGATATTATCAATTGCTACTTTTTTGTCTTTATTTGTTTTTTGTTCAATTTTTTTGTTGTTGTTTCTTGAAACATTGATTTAAAGTGTCAGTTATTGCATTATTATTTCAGTCAAACCTATAAAACCCCTTTGGTACCCCAAACTACATATAAAAGCTTTATCAGTGGAATAAAAGTAACCAATGCAGCTACTTAAACATTTGCTACTCGTTAACGCGTTAACGTCCCCTTTAAATACCGTGACACTCCTGGAGCCTCTATTACGCTGATGACGCTGCTGCTGCTCCCATTAAGCTCTGTTGGAAGTGAATTAATTGATTCAGCATTTCGGCACCTCCGTAAGGATGCATTTAACTCGACAAAGCGGTCTAATAATGGATGTATTGATCTCGTGAATTAGCGATTTTACTATATAAATATTTTTTAATTGGATGTTAAAGATTATTTGTGAATATTACATGACACGCTGATCCTTTAACAATGCATTGGCGCAAAAAAACGCACACCTTTTGGACAAATCTGCCTCAAATATTTGGACAAATGTGCTACAAAAGTGCCACAAATACTGCCTAAACAAATTACTGATTTTGTGCACTTTATTTACTGTACCAATATTTTTAAATTTGACCTTTGAACTTAGCTTTATTGCCTGGCAAAAAAAAGGTGTTACCCCGTTTGCCAAAGCACTGACAGAGCCACTGATCTACTTGCGTTGTTGAGCGCTCTAAATGCAAACTTTGCATGCAAAAGTCAGAGGCAGCAATTGACAGCGCTCTGATCTAGTGGCATACAGGCATCATAAGATTGACAATACTCTAGCCCAATAATGTCATGTTGGTGGATCCCTTGTCGGGGCAGCCATTTCCCTATTCAGGGTGAACCATGCGCACTCTTTAGCTTTATCACAACCCTGCTAAAAGCGCCAGTACGTGTGCTTATTGGCGCCCCTTCAGCTGGTGGCGCCCTAGGTGACCGCCTAGCTCGCCTATGCCTAGAAACGGCCCTGATTCCAGGAGATAAACTATGAAAACACTGACAGCCAATCGAATCCACCTGACTTTAAAGAGCTTGAGCATTTAAAGTCCGCAGGACGACATAATTTGGCAGCATGCAAACAACCTTTATTGTGTCTGCTGATGTGTATCTGGGATTCCATTATATTTATCTTTATAGTTATCATTCTTGATGTAAATGGACCTTTACATTGCAGAACTGCAACCCAAAATTCAGACACTGTCATAAGTTCATCAGTTTTATTTATTTAAGATTTATTGTAATGGCAAATAAATTTTGACAAAATCTAGAAATGTCTAGAAAGCTAATTTGTGGCTAAAATTGTGTAATACATACTAGATTATTAAACAGAACAATGCAAAAACAAGAAATTCTAGAAAATTCTATTTAGAATTTCTAAATAGAATAGGTTCTATTCTAAATAGGTTCTATTTAACTCAACAATTTAACCTCAACCAAAAACCAACCATCACCATTACTCCGAGGAAGAGAATGAGATTTTTAGCACGGTGCAGGTTGGGCTTCATGGAGAGCGATGTATGAAGAGCCTCTTTACCCTTAACATACCAAAGGTTTGGTTGCTGCTCTTCCTCTTCAAATTGATTCCAGAAAAGAAACATTGTTTCATTCTATTTGTTTGGAGAGAAAAAGAATAATTTCGATCTGTGGAATAGCACTTACCAGGAATAATGGAGAAACATTTATCAAATCCTGCTAAAACAAATATTCCAATCATCAGAAAGGTCTGTTGTGTGGCCATGGTTTGAGCGACTGCTGCAGCACTGACAGCTCTGTAAAACTATTTGATGCTCTCCTGTTTATAGTCTTCTTTCAGACCAAAGGTCATTTGTAGTTTTTATACCCTCTTTTGAAACATGAACTTTTGATCACGTACTGATCATTCGTGACCATATGATGTGATATGGATATATAATTATATGAATATTGATGTGAATGAATTACTGTACTGTTCTGTGACTTTTCCTAACCTGTGCTGTTCTTTAGTGAATTGTGCTTTTCTGCGCTAAACTGCTCTTTTTTATATTCATTACTGAACTGTTCCGTACTGAACTGTTGTTTACTTAAATATACCGTTAGTAACTAAGCGCATTGTATTACTGGTCTAAACTGTTCTGTGCCATCCTATTTACTGAATTTCTCTGTTTTGCACTCTTCTGTTCTGTTCTGAATTGTTCTGGAATTAACTGATCTGCACTAAAGTGAATGATTACGTTCAGTACTATACTGATCTAAACTGTTCTGCGCTTACTCTGTTCTTTACTGAACTGTTCTGTTTAGGAATTATCTTATCTGCACTGAACAGAATTATTAAACTCTGTCTGTGCTTTTCTCTTCCGAACAGTTGTTTACTGAATTGTTCAGTTCTGTTATTTACTGAACTGCAGCAAGTCCACTATTCTGTTCTTCACTGAACTGTTCTATTCGGTTCTGAACTGTTCTCGAATTAATTTATATGCACTGAACTGAACGATTAAACTCTACTGATTTTAAACCATTCTTTGCCTACCTCTTTTGAACTGCTCTGCACCATACTGTTCTTCAGTGAATTGCACTGTTCTGCGCTGAACTTCTCTGCACTACACTGTTCTTTACCGAACTGTATAGTACTGTTCCATTTTTTTTACTGAACTGAATTGTTCTTTACAGTAATATACAGTACAATACTCTTCTGGTCTAAAGAGTCCTATGCTTTTTCCTGTTCTTTACTGAACTTTTCTATTCTGTACTTTTCTGAACTCTTCTGTAGTGAACTGATCTTCACCAAACTGAATGAATAAATTCTACCGATTTAAACTTATTTTTACTGAACTGTTCTATTCTCTTCTTTCATGAATTGTTTGTTCTCTGCTGAACTGCACTTCACTGTTCTGTTCTTTACTTAATTGTACTGTTCCTCAGTGAACTGTGCTGTTCTGCATTGTACTATACTGTATTACTATAGCATGTTCCTTAACTGATTTTTTTTACTAAACTGTTCTTTTCTTCAGTATACAGTTCTTTACGGAACTGAATGAGTTGAACCATACGGAGTTAAACTGTTCTGTTGTTTAAACTGTTATACTATTCTTTACTGAATTGTTCTTTATACACTGAACTATTCTAATCTGTTCTGTCCTGAACTGTTCATGTAATTGAATGATTCATTTGAGTACTGTGTACTAGTCTAAGCTGTTCTTGTTCTGCTCTTAAACTGTTCTGTTCTCTTCTGAACTGTTGATAATTAACTAAAGTATTAAACTCTACAAATTTAAATCATCCTGTGCTTTTCTGTGCTGAACTGTTCTGTTCCTCGCTGAATTGTTCTGAAATGTACCATTACAACTGTTTCTGTAAACTGCAATGAACTTCTTGCTTTTCTTTACTGTGTTTTATACTGATCTGTTTTTTTAGTACAATATACATTTCTTAACTGAATACTGCTCTTCTGAATGGAACTATACTAGTCTAAACTAAACTCTTTTTTCAACTGCTCTGTACTCTCCAGTTTTTTTACTGAATTGTTCTGTTTTGCACTGAACTGTTCTGTTCTGAACTGTTCTGGAATTCATTGATCTGCACTGAACTAAATTGTTATCAAAACCATCCGTGCTTCTGTTCTGAACTGTTCTTTACTGAATTGTCCTGTTCTTTGCTAAAATGAACTGTACTATACTGCACTTTTCTATTATTTTACACTGTTCTGGTCTGTTCAAAAGAAGCCCTGATTAATTCATTTCAGTTAATCAACAAGATCATCTGTAAATATAAGTAAATATAGTGTGCAGAATTTTGATTAATCTGCCTTACTAACGGTCCATGTCTAAAAACGCACAACAATATTGAAATTTACGGATTTGGCAGATGCTTTTAAACAATGTAAATTGCATTGCATTCTATGTTTATCAGTTCATGCAGTGGAACTGTATTTAAATAAAATGTATAAGATAGATATTTATCATGACTTAACAGCTAGTTTTCTAACCCTTCGTACAGTAATGGATATATAATTGATTTCGATATCTGATGGCCACAGAACATCAACAAAGGCTGATAACAATGACAATATTACTTTTTTTAGAAAGTTTATTGGTCTCACATGATTGAAATTTATCGTCACAGTGCAAAAGAGTCTTCCATTGTGCAATATATACAAAACTATCTGATTATAAAATACATCCATGAAAAAAAAACTTTACATTTATATACACAGCATTGCAATTCTGCGGAGCACCAAATTGCAATATAAACTATTTGGGTTATAAATCTCCAAAAAGCCCCAAAGAGTCCTGGGGCCTCAATCCCTCGTGCAGTAGAGTCTGTCATCTCATGACAAGCCAAAACACGCCGGTTATTGAGATAAGAGGCATTGAAAGAGTTATTTTACAGCCTCCTGAGCCATGAAGACGCAGTGGACAGTTAGTGTACGGCTCCAGACACGCTGCATAAGCCATCGCATGGGCCACATAATTCTGTTCTTTGACTCCATGAAAGAGATGAGCCATCGGGCCTTTTGCATAGATAGCCACATCTTCTCCTCCATGTGTCTCTGATTCCAAAGGAACAGCCGCTTGTTGCATGTACTCTTCATCAACTACAAATAAAGTAAGATATGGTATTAGTGTTTGACAACAATAGAAGAGACAGGTAGTAAATTAATTTAGGCAATACTTACAATAATCCACTTCTGAAACATTTCCTCTTGTTCCGTTTACATGAGCATATCCTGGTCCATTAGCATACAAGATACTAGTGTATGGAAGATTATCCTCAGCCTTCTTGGGTGCCAGACCTGGAAAAAAAAAGGCACTGAAACAATGGCCATGCAGTGCAATACAAGTGTACTGCCAATATAGTGTATACTCCCAATTTTTACTTAAGTGTGTTAACAGAATCCTGAAGTGTGGCTTTTATTTCATTAATATTATATTATCTACAACATCAAGTTTGTCAGCTCAAAATGCATATTTAACATTCCTTTATAAGATTAAATTAGTCAAAGTAAAAGTGGTAGCTGTTTACTCTTTTACTTTTTTAATGACTTTCGGTGTCTTGTTCTAGATAATCAAAAGAGCTTAACCGGTTAGCGCTATGCTAAGCTAGTAGGTTAAGCAGTAAGTTTGTTAACTGAAGACTGAAAGCACACAAAAAAATAAATATAGGGAGGATCTACACTACTTCATTATTCATATGGCGCAGCTGATGAGCTGCTTGATGAGTCAATAAGCTGCTGCTCAATATTCAAATACTCTAGTATTTGCTGTGGCAGTTGCATTGACTTCAGAAGCTCTCCACATCCCCAGCTCCACCTGTGATCATGTATGTTATATATGGGGGTTATTTCATATATACAGTGGGTACGGAAAGTATTCAGACCCCCTTAAATTTTTTTGTTATATTGCAGCCATTTGCTAAATCATTTAAGTAAATTTTTTTTCCCCTCATTAATGTACACACAGCACACCCATATTGACAGAAAAACACAGAATTGTTGAGATTTTTGCATATTTATTAAAAAAGAAAACTGAAATATCACATGGTCCTAAGTATTACGACCTTTGCTGTGACACTCATTTATTTAACTCAGGTGCTGTCCATTTCTTCTGATCATCTTTGAGATGGTTCTACACCTTCATTTTGAGTCCAGCTGTGTTTGATTATACTTATTTGACTTGATTAGGAAAGCCACACACCTGTCTATATCAGACCTTACAGCTCACAGTGCATGTCAGAGCAAATGAGAATCATGAGGTCAAAGGACTGCCTGAAGAGCTCAGAGACAGAATTGTGGCAAGGCTCAGATCTGGCCAAGGTTACAAAAAATGTATTCTGCACTTAAGGTTCCTAAGAGCACATTGGCCTCCATAATCCTTAAATGGAAGAACTTGGGACGACCATAACCTTCCTAAGCTGGCCGTCCGGGACCAACGAGGCTATCGTGTGGAGAAGACCCTTTTTTGGTGAGAGGTCAAAAGACCCCCAAGACACTGTGGCTGAGCTACAGAGATGCAGTCTGGAGATGGGAGAAAGTTGTAGAAAGTTAACCATCACTGCAGCCCTTCACCAGTCTGGGTTTTATGGCAGAGTGGCCCGATGGAAGCCTTTCCTCAGTGCAAGACACATGAAAGCCGCATGGAGTTTGCTAAAAACACCTGAAGGACTCCAATATGGTGAGAAATAAGATTCTCTGGTCGGTTGAGGCCAAGATAGAACTTTTTGGCCTTTATTCTAAGCGGTATGTGTGGAGAAAATTAGGCACTGCTCATCACCTGTCCAATATAGTTCCAACAGTGAAGCATGGTGGTGTCAGCATCATGCTGTGGGGGTGTTTTTTCAGCTGCAGGGACAGGACGACTTGTTGCAATCGAGTGAAAGATGAATGTGGCCAAGTACAGGGATATCCTGGACGAAAACCTTCTCCAGAGTGCTCAGGACCTCAGACTGGGCCGAAGGTTTACCTTCCAACAAGACAATGGCCCTAAGCACACAGCTAAAATAACGAAGGAATTGCTTCACAACAACTCTGTGACTGTTCTTGAATGGCACCGCCAGAGCCCTGACTTAAACCCAATTGAGCATCTCTGTAGAGACCTAAAAATGGCTGTCCACCAACGTTTACCATCCAACCTGACAGAACTGGAGATGATCTGCAAGGAGGAATGGCAGAGGATCCCCAATCCAGGTGTGAAAAACTTGTTGCATCTTTCTCAAAAATGCTCATGGCTGTATTAGATCAAAAGGGTGCTTCTACTAAATACTGAGCAAAGGGTCTGAATACTTAGGACCATGTGATATTTCAGTTTTTCTTTTTTAATAAATCTGCAAAAATGTCAACAATTCTGTGTTTTTCTGTCAATATGGGGTGCTGTGTGTACATTAATGAGGGAAAAAATTAACTTAAATGATTTTAGCAAATGGCTGCAATATAACAAAGAGTGAAAAATTTAACGGGGTCTGAATACTTTCCGTACCCACTGTATATACCTCTTATGTGCAGCAGCAGTATTTCTTACATGCTCACAGCAGCTTGTCTGTGGATATATTGGCAGAAGCAAATACTTGCAGATCTATTCCGCCAAGACCAAACACATTAACATTGCCATGTATATTTCCATGCTAAAACTTTCAGAGAGTTCTGATGACAGAAATTACATTGTCATTATTTCAATTCCATGGCGTAAATTAAGATAGTATATACCAAAAATAGGGTTGCCTCGGGGGGTATTTCCACCAAAAGTGAAGACATGGGAATGATCTGCAGTGACAACAGTGAGAGTGTCCAGTTCACTGGTCAGCTTAGATGCTCTCTGGATTGCACGGTCAAACATGATAGTTTCGGTCAGAGCAAGCTTGGCAACCCCATCATGGTGTCCATGGTCTATTCTACCTCGTAAAGCACAAAGAAAGGCATGTTTCACTATTGGCAGAATATCGTTAAACTGTAACACTAGAGTAAATGTTAAATACTCATCTTCCACAAAGAGAAAAAACCCTTTGGGATTCTTGCTGAGGATTTGAATGGCTTTCTCTGTCATGTCCACAATAGAGGGGTCACGGGTGTGATTCCTGAACACTTCAAACTTCATGTCCTTGGGTTCAAAGAGACCTGAATGAGAAATATGAATGAGAGCGTCATATCAGCAGACAAATACTGTCAGTAAGTCAATGTGGAAACCTTGTAAACTGGCATTACCCATCAGGCGGTCTGTTGTTTTAACATTCACTGCATTAAGCTGCTCTTTGTTCCAGACATACTGGGCGTTTCTTCCCTAATAAACAAAACAGTTAATCACGTAAAACTGTAGCGGTTGTTTACAAACACAATTAGTGCCGCTATGAATGGATTTCTTGTAGATACCTTACGAGCATTCAACCAGACATCAATGAGGTTCTTTTTGTCTTTGCGATCCCCTTTGCGAGAAGATGAAGAGGGGTATTCTGGATCAGGGGTACCCTTGGGTGTCATGTACATGCGGCCACCGCCAAGAATTACCTGAAATGGAGACATATTTAAAATGTGTGAACTTCTCATTTCAAAAATGTAAAAACGTTCAGGTTTCTTGACAGAAATTTCAATTATTTCAATAATGCGTTTGGCATCTAAATGACGCCACGGACACTTTTCACATTTCCTGGGCTCTAGGAACGAAAGTTGTTGGGTAAACCTTTAAAGTGGTAAAAGGAAACTACAATAAATATATTTTTTGCGTTCACATTTGCTCCAGTAGCAAATAGCATTTCTATAACTTTTTATGTTTTGGCCATTCATGTACACAACAACAGCGTTTTTGATGCATGAAAATTGCAAACTTTTAAAAAAGGGGTTCGAAGTGCTATTTTTGACATTGATAGTTATTGTCTCTGTATAAACTACAAAAATTTGAATTTGTGAAAACGGAGATGTCACGTGCATACGTATTATGTGTTCAGTCTATAGGTTTGTGCGCGATGCGTTGTATTTCTTTACAAAGTGGCATCGCCACCTACTGGCCTGGCATGAATAATACAGCATTTTTAGTTATTTTGGCAACTTTTGTTAGTTTTTGTTGTCTGCACATGAAACTATTCAAAAACTTTTCCACTTTTAGTATATCATTGTTGTGTAAATGTACCCTCAATGCCAAGGTAATAAAACACAAAGTATAGTTTTAAGTGTAATCAATAAAAAAAAATGAAAATATACAAAAAACATTACTAGATTTACGATATTAATAACTGTGGAAATGCATCATCACAGTCACTGAAAAGGGTCCATTGTGTATTTTATTACATTGGTAGAAAAGCTGCTTTGAACCTTTAGCTTACTAAGATGAATCATAAGGAAGTAGTTAAACAACAATCCACAATAGTTTTTGAAAAACTAGCTGGCTGTGCTACAAGCTAACAACAAAAACTACACTGAAGTTAGTTCAGTATTTTTTATAAATAGAAATTTCTCAACTGGGGTGACAATATCAAAATGAACAGGTAAATTTCCTAAATCAACAAAAAACACCATAATATACATACAAATATATAGGTAACACTTTATTTCTCACTATTAACTATAGTTGCTTATTAGCATGCATATTACTAGCATATTGGACTGTTATGGTATTTATACGGCACATATTAATGCCCTTATTCTGCATGACCCTTTTTAGATCCATTAATCGCACCCACTAATACCTACTACTATTAATGCAGCAAATTATGAGTTTATCGAGCAAAAGTCAGAGTTAATAGTTTAGTTATAATTGGTCCCACAACACCTAAACTGTGCTATACCCTAGTCAACTTTGAAGTGGATCAAAACCTTTCATCAAAGTCGTCCTAAAACCTAAAACCGAACTGCATTCTTGTCTTAGAACAACTTTGATGCACTTTTTTTTGATCCACTTTAAATGTTGACTACATGAGCAATATCACTCGAATACGAGAGCGATACCGGCTCTATATCATCATGGCTGTGATTAGGCCAGAGGCACAAGGCCTTTGCATTCGTACTCGAGTGATATTGTGTTTATACAACAGTTTGACGGAACATGTGTGTAATTAAACAAGAAACAACAGAGAGCCTAATAAAACTCTCTTTTGTGCGGAACTACTTTCTTCCGCCACGGATTCAAAGCTCAAGTTGACAGTTTAACATATGTCACTTTTAGAATTCGTATCAAGGGCATTTGCTGCTTCAGTTAGGTTATTAGTGAGAAATAATGAGCTTATAAGAGAAAACAATGCGGCAAACGTGCCATCCAAATGAGAGAGAGAGAACCAGCGAAGCTAGACGTTTCTTCTATAATTAACTAGTGTACTCTATCCTACGATTCGCTCAGTGAATAATATAAAAAAAATCAATAGACCGGCGAGAACAACGGAGTGATACAAATTGTGAAAGGGCTTTCCTGTAGGCGAATACCATACAATATCTCACGGTTTCTCACCAATCCGATTTGAGAACCAAACTAACTGTTGTATAATATATAATATCCTATATTAAATATATTACCTACAATAGTACACGCTCAGATAAATTGAAAACTTGTGGAATAATGTGCCCTCACAGTAATGTGCAGTTGTGCAGGCATTTCAAACTTCAAAAGTAATTTTTTAGGCAGCAGCTATTTATACTAAGTGTAAATAGCTATAGATTCTATTTACACTGTTAAAATAGCAGGATTTTCTGTTATTTATACTACTTATTGCAAATATTGGCTATTATCTGCACCTAAGTATTGCAGTACATTATAAAACAGTATGCAATATTATAACATCTTGATTGTAAATTATAAATTTTATTCAAATTATTAAATGGATGCCACCTTACACCTACCCTAACCCTACCCGATACTTTATTTTCAACTTTTTGATTATTTCCTTCGTTTTTATTGACAATAAATGCCTTTAGATTTAATTAGGGAGAAAAAAAAAATGTTCGGCAAAAGACGGATTCGAACCCGGGTCGATCGTGTCAAAAAGACTGCAGCACACATGTTACCATCTACGCCACTGCAGCTACAATTACATCAGCATCTTTTGTAGTGTTGAGTAGTCCAATCACACGTTGGTGGGTGGACTTAATGTAAATAGCCTCTTGCCAACAAGGCGGGCTATTTGCACTTAGTGTATTTTTGATCTTATGACATCAAACTGTATGGGTTTCGGCTCACATCGATATCAGTGTTGGACACCAGTTGCGTGGCGATATCGGTGCAGCCCTGCCGGCGGGCATCGGAGGGCACATCTGCGTCGCTGTACCACCTGCGGCTCACTGAGTGGGCGTACGCAGCAGCGGGCGATGCATGCTGCACTCTGGTGGTGGTCACGATGCCAACGGACTTTCCTGGATATATACACACACAAACATGTGTCATCACATTTATCCTGCATGGTCACAAAAATCAAACATTCTTCAAAATATTGTCTTTTGTGCTCAACAGAAGAAACAAACTCATACAGGTTTGAGTAAATGATGACAGAATTTTCATTTTTTTTTAGTGAACTGTCCCTTTAAGAAGAACAACAGCAACAGAACAAAACATTGGCTGCATGCCTGTAAGTGTGATAATGAGTATAAATGGAAAATACCTTGTGCTTTGGCGCGGTGTAACACTGAGAAAACCTCGTTGCCAAATGTGGTGTTGCACGCATAGGCCGCTGCTTTAGCGCTCAAACCCACCGTCTTGGCGTTAGCCTTCACACCGCAGTGGTATGCCGTAGCTGTGCTAGCACTGTCCGCCACCTGCCTGTCAACACTGTACGTCTGTTTGGAAATACATCAACTTGGTACATCAAATACTGATAGCTCTGTTGTTCAAAACATAGCTTTTCGGTCATATAATGAGTAGATCAACTATTTCATTAGACCCTAATCTGACCTGTATTCATGTAGTGATACTTCTGTACTACTGTAATCAGCTTTCCCTCGTCCTCATGTTCTCCAGGATCAGAGGTTGTAGTGCTATCTAAACTTATCAGGAATGCATAATCTGCAGTCAACGGATAACTTTTCATATCTTAAACTGTGCCTGTTGTGCTATCAAAACAGTATGAAAGCCCATTTCTGCCACAGAAGAAAAAAAAACCCGTCATGCTTTGGTTAATTATAATAGACATAAAAAATCTAAATTATGAGGTACTAAATTGTAATTATGACACAAGAAGTAGAAATTATAATAAAAAAATACAATTCAAGTCAATACAATACAATACAAGTCAAATTATGACAAAAAGTTAAAAGTATGAGAGTCATAATTATGGCAAAAAAGTAGAACTTATGGTGAAAAATAAAATGATAACATAAAAAGTCAAATTATGGCAAAAAGTTAAAAGTATTAGAGTCATAATTATTACATAAAAAGTAGAAACTATGATAAAAAAAAATTATGACAACAGTCAAAATTACGAGAGTTGTAATTATGGCGAAAAGTAAAAATTATGATAAAATTATAACATAAAAAGTCAAATTATGGCAAAAAGTATTAGAGTCATAATTATCACATAAAAATGTATGTAATAAGAACAATTGGCATAAAAAACTAATAATAATGACAAAAATTTCAATTGTCCAAAAAAGTTCAGTTACATGATTATTTCGTTTATTTCATTAATTAATGATTTTTATCCCATCATTTTGTTTTCATCACATAATTAGGACTTAATATCTCATAATTTTTCATGTAAGAATTATGATTTACCAATGATGATGGTGATTTTCATTTTATTTAATTTTTTATTATTTTATTTTATTTTTATATAACATGTGTCTCAACCACTAAAAGTATACGAAATATATAATAGTATTTTATTAAACACCATTGGTACTTATATTTTTTTCTTAATAATAATAATATAAACTATATATGAGACATATACAATATATATTAAGAATAAATCTATACTTTCAAGAACCACTTTTTTTTTTTACTTTTACGTTCAAGTAGGGGGTCAGACCCCCCTTAATACTATGAATTAATTCTGTATTAAAATGATATTTTTATGAAACATTATACAGACACTGATGTGTAGTAGGAAGGTAAATAGGTGTTGACTTTATAGCCATTTCTCTGCTTTTCAGGCTTCCACACCCAGTTCGGCAAGAATCCCTATATGGAAAATTAAAAATGTAATCTGAAGACAAGCAGCAGTTTTTCCATGCAACACTCATGCGCATCCCATTGGCATTTGTCTGACAACCCAAACCTGCCTTTATATAATTGCACAACAAGATTGCTATGAATTATCTGCGGAGGATTAAAGAGATGCGCCAGACCTTTGACAGGGCGACGTATGGAAATGTATCCATGGCCAAAAGCGTCTCCTCCCCTGACTGTCCTTCCATCTGACCTCGCAGTATACGGGCGGCTGACACCGTCGACACTCCCATCCCTGACAGATGGACAGAGAAACATCACAGCCTGACCCGAACACAAACCGCTCATCAGCTCTACAGTAAAACACAGGCTATGAAGTAACAGGCAAGTGTGTAAGGGGTAATATACAGTCAACCGATCATTATCACAAAACTAAGCCAACAGGTGGATCAGTAACTGCATATTATCCAAATAACAGCTAAATAGACATGAAATATTGAGTTTTTATAACTTTCTTATAACATACATGAGATGAATGAGAGCATGGAGTGATGAAAAGAATCAAAAATTTTAAATATAAATTTAGAAGTACACTCATTGTCTAACGTATCATTTTTGTTGTAAATGTAATTAAAAATATAGCATTTAGTTAGAAACACTAGTGAAAAATACGTGTGCTTAATTCTATTTAATGTGCACTTTAAATATTAGGAAACTAGTACATTTTAAATCAATCAAGTTTGAATAAAATGTGCTTTAAAATATACACTTATTTTGAGCACATGTAAAATGCTTGATTATAATTTCAACTCGAATTAATTAATTAATCAACTTGAATTTAAAGTTAATATATTTTAAATGCGCTATGAACAGCACTCTAAAGTTCAGCTAATTTCATTTAAACTGTAAAACATTTTCGTTAAACTGCAACTGAAATGCAGTTAAGTGTTAGCAAACACTACGTTCTGTTCACAGTTAAGTATATTCTTTGACAGTATATTATTACTGTAATAATTACCAAAAAGTATGCTTTTAAAAGTAAACTTATTCAGAAAGGAAGAGAAAATAGTACTTATGAATGCTTATATTATACACACATTTATATACAGCTATGGAAAAAATTCAGAGACCGTTTTTTCAGTTTCTCTGGATTTACTAGGTATGGGTTTGAGTAAAATGTTGATATTTGTTTTATTCTATAAAGGTCTGGTAACATTTCTTCCACATTTCAAATATAAATATTGTCATTTAGAGTTTTTTTTTGTCTTCTTCAGAAAATGACAATTGGTTAAAATAACAAATGTTTTCACTTGTTGTGATTAAAGAAATCAGGCTTATTCCACCAAGTATTGATTTCTTAACTCCTCTGAAGTTAAAACATTTGTTTTGCCTTGTCTTAGAAATAAATATAAACTTGTGATGTTTTCAGACATGTTTATATTCATTATCAGACAACACAATACCAATTTTTTAACTTCAGAAGAGTTAAGAAATCAATATTTGGCATCTTATTTTGACCACTTTTAATAATTTTATGCAAAAAAACAACAACCTCTAAATCACAACATTATTTAAAATGTAAAGGCATTTAGAGTTTTTTTTTTTTTTTGCAGAGAATGAATGTCGTTTGGTCAAAATAACAAATGCTTTCATTTGTTGTGATTAAAAATCAGGGTTATTCCTCCAAATATTGATTTCTTAACTCCTCCGAAGTTCAAAGATTGATATTGCATTCTAAAAAGGTAAAACATGACATCTTTTTGAATATGACCATTTTGGGGAAAAAAAAGAAGCTCTAAATGACAACATTTTTTATTTAAAATTGGGAAGAAATGTCAGCAGTAGTTTACAGATTCACCAAAAACTAGTTTACGTAAACATATAACTACTGTATAAATCATAAATCCAGAGAAACAGAATTTTCAAGTGGTCTCTTAATTTTTTCTATATAATATAATATAGACCTCAAAAACCCATTAACACTTAGAAAGGGCACTATATTGCACTGAAGGCGTGTAGTTTCACAGACTGACCAGCAGTGTTCGGTGGGGTTGGTAACTCACCGTCTCCAAGGAAGAGGACGATGTTTTTGGCGCGATGCGCTCGCAGTGGCAGCGTGAGGGCAGCCTGCAGCGTGCGCCTGGCCTGATGGTTCCAGTACGCCGGTTCCCGCTCCCATTCAGCTAGCAAAACAAACACCACGCCATAAACAACCTGTCCTTCTCAGGAATAACTCTTCTGAAGAGACTCCGCCGCTAACCTGCCCTGACACGACTTTCCTAGACTTTCCACAAAGCAGTGTAAAACTGCACTACAGTTCACTCTGACTTGTAAAACACTGCCTGTGCTAATTTTAGAGATGCGGACAATGGGAGCTCTGTGTCCTTACCCACGGGCTCCAGACTGGTGCTCAGGAGGAGGTGGGCCAGGATGAGCAGCACGCCGGGGGCCCGGCTGTAAAGCAAACACATCCCGAGCTGCAGAGACTTCAGAGCACACCTCGATGCTGGGAAGGAGTGTCTCCTCAAACCTCCAGCCCCTGCTTTTTAAACCCGGGGCCCCTGACAGCTCATAGGCTCGCGCTGACGGTGGCCAGGAAACCCCTCGACTTCTTTTCCTTTTGTTTTAAGCCGAGTGCTCTTCCTCTTTGCTTTTCTTCCTTTCGGTTCCTGGCTCTCCTGAGAGCTGCTCTTGGAAGCCCAGTGCCGGCTTTGATGTGGCCAACTGTGCTAATGTGTGTTTTTCATGCAATGGTTAAAAAGCGGCGTTCAAAACTTATTGCTTTTTGGTTCTTGTTATGACTTTGGAAATGAATCCAGCATGTGCGAAACACTGGGCTCTCCAGTTCTTGCAACGTTTCGTACGAGTGTGGAGGATACAAACTGCCCTGAAATGATAAAATCATGCTTTTCTCTTGTGAAAATCAAGTGCACCTGATTGAATTGAATGTGCACTTGTGGTGTACATCATATCTTCTATAAAAGTAAATTTTTATATATTTTAATATACAATATGAATGGAAACAAAAAGCCACTTAAGTGGACTTAAGTGGACTTTTAAAAAGTGCACTAATGTCAAAATTAAAGTTGACTTTAAAGCACATTTTAAAGTAAATGTATTGTTTTGCAGTGTATTGTATTATCATATATTGTTTAAGTATGCATAAGTGTTCTTATTTTTCACAAGGTTTAGGCCTTTAAAAGTTATTTGCATATGAAACAATGAAAGGAAGAGAAATTACAGAGCTCAGTGTGTCCCAAACAAGTCAAGACGAGGACAAACTTGTTATTAAAGGATGTGCAGGCAAGCAGCGTTTAGTAGTTTGTGGTTCCATAGCAACGTCCCATATAGATATTTTTATAGAATTCTAGTGACGTGTGATCACAGATGTGTGAATATCAGCTATTTTACAACAGCTTCAAATGTGGCTTGTCTAATAAGAGTCTGAATGATTTGTTAATAGTAATTGTATCAGTTTTTTATTAGTTCGTTTTATTTAATTAGTTAATTGTAGCTATAAAATTCCAAATTACATTATATATACAGTATATATATGTTTTTTTTCTTAATCAGTATTGTCCTTTTGCATTAATTAAAAATGGACTATTATTTTTGTTAATATTATTTATCCTTTTTTAATTCCTTTTTTTAAATTTGGGTTTTTAACACTTAACACTATTTGCAATTAAAAAATGTATTTGTATTTTTTTATTCAATTTTAGATATATAGCTCTATTCTTTTTATTTTATTTAATTAAGTGGCGGGGGGGTATTACATTTTTTTTTTATTAATGGAACATAAGCTTAGAAATGCCCCATAAAAGTTCAAAATAAAAATATGTAAACAAATTAAAATAAAAATGCACATACCTTCAAACCACCCTTTATATATACTGTGGATATAGAGTGAGATTCTGTTAATATAGGCTAATCAGTAAATCATAATTGTTCTCTTCTTTGCCAATAAAAAAGGGTGAAAAAATCACATTACCTATTCAGACTTGTTTTTGACGTGTTTTTTCCATTTTGAGGCATGTTTATCTTTTTTAAGGATATTTAGATATTTTTACTGGAACCCAAGATACTGAATATTATTATAATTAATTATTTTATGCATGTCTAGGAGTTTTTGGTTTACACTATAATGTAACCATTCTAAACATTTTTAATAAAACATATTATTTTTTTCATATTAATTTTATAGTTTTTTTTTTATTATTATTATTTCATGTGAAAGTGATTTTAGAATGCAGCCACAAAATTCAAAATAAAAACACATATTCTATACATTCTCACAAACTTTATATACTTTGATATACATTTATTTTTGAATCAGTAAATCAGAATTGTTCTCTTCCTTTCCACTAAAACTAAAAGAAAAAAAATCACATTAACTATTCAGTTTTATTGCACTTCTGAGGAACTTTTTTTATGTTTTTTACTAGAAAACAAGACAAAAATAGTGAAAATTATTATAATTATTATTTTTATGCAGTCTAGGAGTTTGGTCACACTCCCCACCCATAATTATTATTATTCTTAAATGTATCCATTTATAGAACAATTTTTTTTTTTTTTTTACTGCGGTCACCGTTGCTTTATGAAAGCAATAAGCCAGCTTAAGTCCATGCGTTACAATGATTTTACTACAGTAATTGACGGTTTGCTGACTAACTCGGCACCCTTGGATTGTTTTGTGGGAAATAAACGTAAGCAGCATTTTTCCTCAGTGAGGTAGTGGAGAATTAATGTTGTAAAAATAGAGAGAGACAGAGAAAGAGAGGAGAGACCACAGTATGAAGGAGTCCAGGAAGGTTTCTGGACTTTAAATCCAGAAAAGCTCAGTGCTCGCTGTTAATGAGGCTTAAAGAGCGTCTCATCTATATCGCATGGACAAGATGTTAAACAGCACTGCGGACGCCACACTCATTTGTGGCAAATCAAGCAGCTAATAAAAGCGGAAATATGAAGCGAGGCCTCACATGATGTGACCGCACTGCACGTACCAAAATATGAGCGGGGAAACTCAATCCTCGGCTAGCTGAGACACGTCAGCCCATTGTTATGGTAGGCACCACTTTCCAGGGCTGAACTTGAGATTAAGCTAATAATGAGTTTGCGGTAAGATTTAAACCAGCTCAAGCTCAGTTTGAGCTCTAGTTTCCATTCTCCTCCAGAGATTTTCCCATAGCCTTTACTATGGAAGCGATATTATCCAAACCAAACAGACTACAGCTGTTTTGGATACGAAAACTGTAGTAAATGCAGTGTTTTGGAAGTAAAAATCTCATCACTTTGCACGATATGTTTACTAGTTTATGTTTTAATGACATATTTATTTATATATTTATATATATATATATTATATATATAATATATATATAAATAACAAACTATTTTTAAACAAATATACTGTTATATTTATATACCAAACACACCAACAAACACAAACAACAGATAGACAGATAGATATAATTAGAGGATAGACCCTAAAATATGTCCGATCTATCAGACCACAATCTCAAAATAACAATGTTTTTAACCGAGACAAGCACAAATCCATATTATATCTCAAAATGAACTAGACCATACATGACGCATGACATTATGCCAAACGAATGACAAATAAGCAATGGAAGTAGGTGTCCGTAACCAGGATCTCTTTACAACTCTTGTAGATCAACTTCATGAGGGAAAATGGAGCAGAACGAAGTTAAAGTCCATACCACAACTCCATAAGACCAATGGCATGGAGTTTCAGAGCACTAACTGAACTATATATGAATATTACCTTTTGAAGATTATTGTGTGTGCATTGTTATTGGGACAACTACAGCATTTTTTAAAAATAAAGGTCCTTTAGTGCATCTATGGTTCCCGGCAGGAACTTTAAACATCCTGAAACCTTTTTGATGCTTAAAAAGGTTCTTTATATACTGGAAAAATGGTTTTCTTTACCTTATAAAATGTTTACATTAAAAAATCGCTTCTTTTAGTCTGTTTTACCTGAAAGTGGGAACCAAAAATGGTTCTTCTACAGCATCGCTGTGAAAGCATCCTTTTAGAACCTTTATTTTTAAGAAAATATTTTGAAGAATACAAACAGTAGCCACTGACTCTCATAGTGTTTTTTTTTATTATTGTATGGAAGTCAATGGCTACTGTAGACTGATTTTTTGCAAACATTCTTTTGGGTGAACTGTCCCTTTAAGAAACAGGTCTGATTGGTGTTTGTGGATGTTTCAATCCTACTAAAGAGCCTTTCCCCACTGAGTGCAATTCGAAAAGCGAGCCAACGCGGTGCTTTCCACACCAAACGACAATGCTTGTTCCGCATCTTCTGCTAATTCACCCCAAAACCCTGCAGCTAGTTGCCCACCAAAATAGCATTGGTTTCCTCAGATATGGAGCGCTGAATGGATTTAAAAACTCCTCTGCTGGCGTCACATATACCAGGCATTAAATTAAGATAAACAAAGTTGGTTCTACACCAGAAACACAAACTATCTATAATGCTTACAGATAGCTACATATCCTAAAAAAAATTTAGAAGTAACAATTAAGGCTTAGCTACACTTAAAATGTATTAAGTATTAATTGCATTTGGCTTACCCCTTTAAACATCATGAGTGCTTGTACTTCACTCCCAATTGTGATCTAGGAGTTGATTTGATTAAATAGCATACACATGCCTCTTTTGTATGTTTATAACGCCAACCCTTCCAAAAAGTAGTATAGTCAAAGTTGCTTTTATTAAGTATACTTAAAGTAAGTTCCAGTATTATTTATTATACTTTATGTATACTTAAAATATCTGACAGGTAGTAAACTTTGAGCTACACACTATTTACAATCAATGTTTTTAGCTTGTAACTGCACCTATACAAAAAGTGAAGCTTATAGGTATACTGGACAGTTTTACTAATTATACTTTAGTACACTTTGAAGTAAGTCTCAGTAAACTACTAGTTTAGTCGTTTTATACTGCAAGTATACTCGTAAGTTTTCTTTAAGTGTACTTTACATCATACTTTAAGTATACTGCTATGTCCCTGTTTAGGTATTAATTTGTATATATTTTATTATGTGAATATCTGAACATACAAACATCAAAATAAAGAACTATCTGCTTGTAAACAAAGACATTTTATTCTAGCTTCATGAATTCTTTTTTGTAAAAGCTTGAATGTGGGTAAGTTTCATAAATGAAAAATAAATTAATAAACAACATTTTGAACAAAAAGCTGAAAAAAAAAGACTATGAATTGGATTCAGAACGATAATCAAAACGTAGATTCGATCAACACCCCAAAGCTTGACAGTAATTATTACCTCTTTATTTTTTCGACATTTTATTCCATAACGTTACACTGTTTTGATGCTGTTTTATGTCTGATGGTCATGCTAGATTACATGTGGAAGCATTTGTTTTTGGTTTCTTCTTCACTTGTGTTTTTTTTGGAAGTTCTGTACAGAAGATGTGTACTAGTGCCTCTACAGTATAACAATGAAAACATTCTGTGCATACAAGCACAAGTATAGCTCTAATATATTTAGACTTTTTCTAAGTATTAGTCAAGTATACTTAAATGTAATTTTTAGTATATTTCTGAGAAGTACGTAAAAAGTAGACTAAAAGTATACTTTCCTATTTTTATGTTTAAAAGAAGTATACTAATAGCACACTTGAATAAACTTCTTTTTCGTAAGGGTACACTGCTAATATTTGTCATAAACATCCTTTATTGCTATATATTAACAGCAGCTGCTCCGGTCACATGATCCTAGCTAAAATCTTATTGGACGGTCCGTGATTTCGCTTTGCGAAACTGAAAAGATTCGTCGGACTGGTTTGGAAAAAAACATTTGCATTTTCGGTGTGCGAATGTTTGCGATCTATGTGAAAGCATCCATAGAAATCTATTGTTTTATTCCAGGGCGTCATCGCGTCCGATATTCGTTTCGCCTTTCGCGCTCAGTGTGGAAAGGCCTTGATTAAACAACTTTTTTGAGGCACAAACCCCAGTGACCTAGTCATTTCTGAAGATATGTTCATGCATAATGTCATACTTTCAATACATACTGAAAATACAGTACTAAAGGTGTCACTTAATGGAAGATTCAAATGCATTGGAGATTCAGTTAAAACTGTATAAACACAGAGACAGGGTAGCATTAGCATAAAGCAGCAGTTTTATTTCCCAGTAACACTCACACTGCCTGTTGTGGCCCATCCTCTACAAAACACCAAACAATAGCTGGCAGACTTGCTAACCTCCAAAGAGCGCCAGAGCAATAAATGACTGACGCAGAATCATTTTGCTAGCCCCTTAAGCATTCCTTTTCATGCAAAGAAGAAAAAAAGGCCCCACTGCATTTAAAATCCTGAACGTCCAAACTTAATATAAATCATCTCTCTCCTCTTTCAGACTGATGCAACATCTGTGTTTAGTTTTGAAAAGTAAGCAGTCTTTGGAGATTGGCATGGTCTTGTCCATATTACTTATAAAGATTTGAGAAAGAGTCATATTTTAGTCTTAGAGGTTATTTAATGGTTTATGATCTGGTTTACTTACAATATTTCCAGGTTTGAATCCAGATTGCACAGTCATGGCCAAAAGTTTTGGCAGTGACATACATTTTGTGTTTTGCAAAGTTTTCTGTATGCTTCAGTATTTGTAGATTATTTTTCCACATGTTTCTATGGTATACTGAAAAACAACGAGAAGCATATGATAAGTTTTAAAGGCTTTTATTTGCAAAAAAATATACAATGAGTCAATATTTATAGTGTTGTTCCTTGTTCTTCCTAACCTCTGCAATTCGCTCTGGCATGCTGGATATTAGATTCTGGACCAAATCCTGACGGATGGCGATCCATTCTTGCCTTATTAAATCTCGGAGTTGATCACAATTTGTGGGATTCTGCTTGTCCACTCGCCTTTTGAGGACTGACCACAGGTTCTCTATGGGACTGCGATCCGGGGAGTTTGCCTTGCCACGGATCCAAAATTTCAATGTAATGGTCTTCGAGTCACTTCTTTATCACTCTTGCTTTGTGACATGGTGCTCCATCATGCTGGAAAATGCATGGATAATCACCAAATTGCTCATGGATCGTTGGAAGAAGTTGCTCTTGCAGGAAGTTTTGATACCATTATTCATGGCAGTTTTTTTGGACAGAATTATGAGAGAGCCCACTCCCTAGGTTGAAAACCAACCCCACACATGGATGATCTCAGGATGCTTCACTGTTGGCACAACACAGGACTCATGGTAGCGTTCACCTTTTTTTTCTCCGAACAATCGATTTTCCAGATATCCCAAACGGTTGGAAGGGAGCTTCATCAGAGAAAATAACTTTGCACCAGTATTCTGCTGTCCAATCATTGTACTTCCTGCATAATTTCAGTCTGTCCTTGACGTTTTTTTTCTTGGAGAGAAGTGGTTTCTTTGCTGTTTCTTGACACCAGGCCGTTGTCCAAAGTCTTGGCCTCACTGTGCGTGCAGATGCTCTCACACCAACCTGCAGCCATTCCTGAGCAAGCTCTTCGCTGGTGGTGACACAAATTCCGTAGCTGACGTCCTCAGAGAGACGGTCCCTGTCCCTTGCTGGACATTTCTGTGCGTCCTGAAGCCTATAATTCACTGCATTCGAACCTCTCTCCTCTTGAAGTTCTTTGATGATCCGTAAATGGTTCTTTCAGGTGGCAATATTCTTTTAGCAATTTCCTTCCCCTTGCAGTGGGCCATTTTGATGCAAAGGCGATGATGGCTGCACGGTTTATCTTGGAGGTAACTTTGCTAAACAGAACACCAGGATTGGAATCACTTCTTTCCCCTTCTTTCCTCCTTTTATAGATCAGTCTGCTCTACAATCTAATTATTATGATAGTGAAATTTCACTACCTAGTACTTCATTCACACTTTCACATTGTCTGCGGATATGCTTCTGTCATATTATGTTAAGTTCCTGGTCATTTTGTGTCAGGATAAAAAAACTTTTTGTGAAGTTCATTTTTGGCAAACGAAGCTTTTAGCAATGATTTAAAATACATCTGATCATTCTACACAATAATCTAGAACAATGGTTAAGAACACCCAACATTTAAGGGGAGCAGCAAACTTGCAAAACACAAAATTTATGTCACTGCCAAAACCTTTGGCCATGACTGTAGTAAGATTTTGGAAAACACTTACCGAAGACTGTTCCAAATAAAGACAACAAGAAATGCAATCATGTCAATAACACGAGTGTCCATTGTAATACAAAAGAATAATATTTCAATAATTAGTTTAAAACACATGTATCAAGTTTTGAGAAGTGTACTCTTTGTGTTTATATTGGTTTCATATGTTTTTGAAAACCTTTTGTACCACTTTCAAGAAAAGTCTACTCTAAAAATGTAATGTTGTAAAAATGTGGTTGTGAAACACACGATAACAAGGATGAAGATCAAATGATAGTCTTTAATAATCTGAACAGGGTAAATCTACCTACGAGCAAACAAGACCCAACAGTGAAACTCTTGATTAGTGCACAGCTGAAACTACTGAGTGTCCATAACAACAAACTAGGGAAAACGGTACTGACTGAAAACAAAAGTCCATGTGGTGTGAGAGTGTGATAGAACGCCCCCTTCCAGAAGGCATGTCCTCACCCCATGGTGACAAGGAGGCAAGGAAAAATGGGAGATAACGAAGGGATGGCACACAAAAGCTGAGGGATGCAGGAGGAGGCTCTGGAGGAGAATGGACGACCAGGAGGAGGCAGAACCAAAAAATACAGGGCACCACCATGGAGGTGGCAACCAGTGGATAGCCTTGAACAGAGGCAAGTGGCAGATGACCCAGACCGCAGCCAAGACAGGTGGTGTCACTGGAGGGAGAAACCATGATGGCGGAGGTGATAATTCCACAGCTACGACTCCCCGAAATGGAAGTGGGGATCGGGAGGGCCGAGCTGGAGCAAACGAGGGTGGAAGCGGTGCCTGAGGGAGGGCAGAGTGAGCTGAATCCGGTGGGTGGAGGGCCAATGAGTAGATGACCCACTAGTCCACAGTGGAGGCATGGCGAGGTCTGACCCAGGTGGAGCTGACGAACCAAGGGAGCCTGGCGAGTCTGAATGCCCGATGGTCCACAATGGAATTGAGGGAGAGAGGAGTGCCGGCACAGGATCTGGGGCAACAGGTCGAGGTGGTACAGAGCACCTTGAGGCGGAGCCATGGCTGCCCCACACCCATGAGGAGGCAGCTCCCAGCAGGCCCAAAGTGATGCCACGCCACTGAGAGGAGGCACTGAGGGACTAATGGAAGGTGACGATAACTGGGTGGTAGGAATGGCTGGGGACTGGAGAAGAGAATGCAGGGACAAATACTCAGAAAACATACCAAATCATTAGAAGTGGTTTGGACAGATGGTGGGAGAGTGAGGCTTGGTGGGGCCATTACAGATGGAACAGAACTGAAAGAGAAATAAATAAATAGGCAGTTTCTTTAGGCAGAAATAAGATTTAGGCAGTCGTGGCCTAATGGTTAGAGAGTCAGACTTGTAGCCCAAAGGTCGTGGTTTTGAGTCTCGGTACCGGCAGGAATTGTCGGAGTGAATGTACAGTGCTCTCTTCCACCTTCAATACCACGACTGAGGTGAGACCCTTAAGCAAGGCACCGAAACCCCAACAGCCTGATTCCTGGGTGCCACAGCAAAAATGGCTGGCCACTGCTCTGTGTGTGTCTCTGTTCACTACTCACTGTTGTGTGTGTGCACTTGGATGAGATAAATGTAGTGCACAAATTCTGGGTATGGGTCACCATCCTTGGCTACATGCCATGTCCTTTCCTTTTTATTTTAAAGTACTAGGGCCAGGGTAACATCCTCTGCAAGATCATAAGCAGTAATGTAATGAATCTGTATTTTCATTACAGATTTGCACAAAACTTTTGCGATATTTTATTTAAAAAAATAAATAATGCGAAATGACAGCATTTCCATTAAGTTATAATATGCAATTAAAATTTTCAATTTTCCTCTAGTATTAGGTCATAGCGACGGATGTTGGTAGATTGATGTATATCACAGCCACCACACTAGTCATTCTTTTTAATCGAAAGGAACTAGGCGTCTTGTTTTTATCAAAGCAGCGTTAAGAGCCGTGGAATAAACCCAAGCATTGACTAGAGTGGCCGTGATCAGCTCCGGTGGCTGTGACGGAGCCATAATGCATCACACACGTGTGCAGTGTAAATAAGGGGTCATCAAAGCATTAACAGCAAGGAAAGCCACTTATTCTTGAGAGTGGCCACGTATGAGGTGTTTCTTGGAGGCTATAGTACATTAAACAATGATCATGTGATCAGTTTTGCAAAATATTTCTTTTTTGAATTGCCTGAAAAACCACCTCATGCGAACGTAAGAAACTATTGCGATTTATATGGGAGTTTTTGCAAAATTGACGTGTTTCCGTTGGCCGCATTTCCAATTCACAAAATTTGCGCAATTTAGAGGTTAATGGAAGCGCAGCTATTGTCTAACAGCGCTGAGATCAATCACCCACTCTTAGTGACGGGAGGGTGGGCAAGGCTGAACTCCATTCCCTCAAACTCTGACAGCACTCCCTCTGCGACAGGATGCATAATCGGCACTCACACCTGGTAAGGCCCCCAATGTTGCTAGCTCACACGTCGCGGTAGAGATGGGCTCGATGTCTGCGGTGGGCTCAAGCTGCAGATCCTCGCAGTCTTGTGGTGCTTGGCTGGCGACTGGTGTTATCATTGAAGACGTCGCACGCACTCTATGTATTCGGCAAAGCTCTCTTGAGGGCCTTCCCTGGACAGCTGCGCTCTGGTGGCAGTGTTGAGGCCGGGATGCAGGAAGCTACAGAGGCAGTCGTCCGGTGACGATGTTGCTGGCACGAGGCTGAGGAACTCCTCCAAATGTTCATTGAGGGAGCAATCCTTCTGCTCAAGGCATAAAAGTTTGACTGGTGCCAAGTGGTCCATAATGCAGAAAGGAACAAAACACACAAAACCAAAAACATGTACTCACAAAAAGTCAAACAAAAATGCTTCAACAAACACACCGTTTATCTAATCTTGGTTGGGTCTTCTGTAACAATGTGGTTGTGAAACACATGTCTTTAATAATCTGAACAGGGTAAATCCAACTACAAGCATAAAAGCAACACAACCATTGCACATATGAAACCCAACAGTGAAACTCAAACAGGACTTAAGTAGTAGGGATAATGAAATGATTGATTAGTGCACAGATGAAACTAATGAGTGTCTAAGACAACAAACTAAGAGAAAATGGTACTGAATGAAAACAAAAGTCCATGTGGTGTGAAAGTGTGACATGTGAAATTTTACACTACCATTGAGAAATTTTAACCAAAGTATGTTACAGACTTTTCATTAAGACCCTAAAGAATCATATCAACTTGTGGAAAATGGGCATCCGATGACCCTTTTAAAAGTGTCATGCTTATGCAAGAAACTTTACGTTCTTTCGCAAAACTTTTGCATACTATGAGAAACATAGTGAAACATAGTTTTTTTTCTCTCCCCGTCTCCTCTCATCTCTCTACTCTTCCTCGTATAATTATCTATTGGCACACGGTTTTAAAAAATGTTTGTTTGTTTTTTGCAAGGGCATGCTAAGTTTCTCTGGGAGAATGCCTAAAAGTTTTGTGAGAGAATAATACCAGAAAAAAAAAATATATATGTATATACAGTATATATAAGGTTTCCTCTTTTTTTCCACTATGACCATGTACCTTTTGCGCTCTTGAAATGTGTGCTAAGAAGTAAAATAGGGTCCCTTTTTTAACTCATGTTGACTTTGACTTACTTTTGTTAACAGTAACTTTTATACTTCTGTTTATAGATAAAATTAACACAATAAGTCTAACATTCTGCTACATTTGAGGTTTGTGGCTTCCATTGAGAAGGCACCACCTTTAACTCTGTTGACTGTATCTACAGCTGCCCAAACTGCCACCCAGCAGGCTTGAGTGTTTGGTTTCTGCGCAGTCAAACAGTGACCACAGCATGAGTCAAGTGCCTGAGTACTAAAGCCTGGGGGTCAGGCGCATGTTTATTTCCATAAGCAGCCATGCTGGAGTCAGGAAGGCAAACCTCAGACTTGACTGCATCCACAAACATCCTTCGTAGGGAGCTCTCTGTCCTATAGGTTTTACCCAGACATGGGCCATCAAAATAAAGCCAAGGCACTAAGCTAAATATACATGAATGTGCAAATGCAGACAGTTGAACCAGTTCCTGGCATAATTATGGATATAAACATAATGCTACTTCAGTAGAATAAAACACAGTGATTGTTTGTTTCCATTGACTTTTAGGGTGACTATGATTTTGCGGTTACACTTTACTTGAAGGGGTGTGCATAAGACTGGCATGACACCTTCATAATCATGACATGACACCTACATAATCAAGACATGGCACATGTCATGAATATGAAGGTTTTTTTATGCATGTTTGACAACTGTCCTTACGTGTCAGTCGCTCAGTTATGTAATTTTTAATGCAAAAATAACATTGTTTGAGATGTCTTTGTTATTGGCTATATGGTTAGGGGTAAGGTTAGGTTAGGTCAAGAGGTTAGTTAGGTTCAAATAATTCATATTTGCATTAAAGTACATATCTGCTAATGACACTTAATGGCAGTTGTCATAAACATGCATAAAACCTCCTTCATATTCATGACATGTGTCATGTCATGATTATGAAGGTGTCATGTCAGTCTTATGCACACCCCTTCAAGTAAAGTGTTACCGATTTTGCAAGGTAGAACATGTTCCTGGATCTTTAGCTTTGGCTCTGGAACTACAATAGTGCATTTAAATGCACTTCACATGTACAACAACTTAAATACATTTCTTCTGTGATGAGCATGTTTCTAATTCCTGAATTAAAATGAATTTTGCTATTGTTTTTGGAAATAAATTTTGGAAAATGGTGATACAACTATCCTGAAATAATATTAATTAAAAAAAGCCTCATTAAAAATGTTAATTTAATTCTTAAGAGGAAAACCTTATTAATATTGATCAAAGTAAGGTCATGTGATGCAACCAACATGCAGGAAATTATTAACAAATAAAACAGGTCAATAAGTCTCTTAACTTTTCAGATTTAACCTTTTTATGACAAGGCAAGGTTAGTCCAGTAAAATGTCATGTGGTACAACTCCCCAAAACCCTAATTATATTTATCTATTTTACTTTACAACTAGACAGTATTATGTATTAAAGTAATGTTCTGAAGATGCAAAATAAACAACTTTTTACTGGATGGTTACACCGTATGACATTTTTAGAGTATTTTAAAATAAACTTTTCAAAACCATATACATATACATATGAAACCAACATGAATACAAAAAGTACATTTCTAAAAGAAAAAAATAATACCTTTTTTTCTGGACATGGACACTTTCATGAAATATAATGAAAGACTTATAATCAAGTAAATTGTTTATATTTTTGATTCAGTTATGTTTATGATTCAGTGCTTTATGGGATGAGTAGGTAATTCCCTCTTATTCCGTCTTCTCTCCTTTGATGGACTTAAGTCTTAACAGAATTAATTTTATCCAGGATGTCTCAGTCCCTACTCATGTAAAAGGACATACTTTGGACCAGTTCTCTTATGTTTGTTTCTGTGCAATTAGCCTACTCCTTAACCCCCCCCCCCCCCCCCCCAGATGGCGCTTTGTTTGGTTAGATTCTTTAGTACCTATGGAATTATGGTTGAGTCTGGCACCTCCCACAACTAACTTGCTCCATGAGTTACTTACTGTTTTTACACTTCTGTTTGCTCTGAAGTCTTGGACTCTATTGCTCCTTATATAATTTGGGGGACAGTTTTACTAACAGCGCAAACCGTCTTTTGGCATTAAAATAGTACTGTCAGCATTTACTAAAGACGCACAGTGACGAATTAGCGCTGAAAAGGTGTGGACACAGTTATTTTTGTGCCTGACCTTATTGAATATGCATTTGTAGGAGTTTCCCTTTCAGACACAAAATTTATGGGAGAAGAGTATTAAAATTAATCACACCATTTGTGCTCCGTCAATTATTTGCACCATTATTTAATGCCCAAAAAAGCATGTCTTAAACTATTTTGTGCTTGAAACGGCTGCATTTGTTGATGCTAGGAGGCACCACAGAGAACAGAGAGTGCATAGTAGAAGGGAGAGGATTTTTTCCACACATATTAATGTATTCAGAATGCCAGAAGAACACATTATCACATATCGTTTGCCAAGCCATGCTATTTTTTAATAACCATTAGTTTTAATAACCATTTCTAATAACTTCAGAAAATAAAAGATGACTTGGAACCCTCAACTATGAGTCACGCAATACCAGGTCTATCAAAACTTCTTGCAACCCTTCATTTGTTGGCCTCTGGTTCTTTTCAACGTACTGTGGCTTCTTTATTTCTTTATTCTTTATTTGTTGCACATAAGCGCTGTTTGGAATTGTGCTCTCGCGCTAATTTACACTGTTTAGTAAAACTGGCCCTAAGAGTCATAAAGCAAATCATCAGCCTTGGTTTAATAAATATAATCGTCTTCTTAGCAGTGTAGGCTGGCAGAATGGACTTGGAAGAAAAAGAAACTTCTGGTCTCTCATCAGATTTTACGAGATTCACTTAGATATCAGAAAGCTGTAAAGGATGCAAAAGCGGAATAATTTTTTTTTCAAATATTATATTGTGGCACTCAAATAAAAAAAAAAAAACATTCCAAAAACCATAATAGTTTTTTTTTAATCCAAATGTTTTCACTATACCTCGATCTACAGAGTGTTGTGAAAGGTTTTTAAGTGTTTTTCATTAGAAAAACTAAAGACATTAAAATGTTTTGTGACTAAGATGGAAAGGTAGTAGTGGATTCTTTTAGTGTCAACACTTCGATGAGTTCGATCTGGTTTCATCTACTTGAAACATTCAGCTTCCAGTTGGGATATTTTGCCCTCAGGTTTGCTTGGTGAGACAGCTTATTTTATTGGACTGAGTATTACATCAATTGTGAACTGGAGTCATTCTACAGGTATTTTTTATCATGTCTTAAGCAAGTGGTTGTTCAGCCTCTTCTCAAGAAGTCTGCTTTGGATCCTCTGGATTTCACAGATTATCAGCAATTTCAAAGCTGCCTTGTATTTCGAAAATATTAAAGAAAGTGGTTCTAACACGGTTTAGAACTTTTTTGGCTAAAAATGTGCTAGATGTTTTCCAGTCTGGATTTAGGGCAGGACATAGCACCGACTCAGCTTTATTACGGGTTACCAATGATTTTTTACTCAAATATTGAGCATTTAGAGGATGTTGTAGGTCTGAGAGGGACTGTTTTAAAAAGGATTTCTTCTTATTTGAAGGAAATATCCTTTTCATTGCGAGTTGGGGAATTCTCTTCATCCATAGTTTCTATTTGACTGTGGTGTTCCTCAGGGTTTGATTTTGGGGCCTATTCTGTTTTCTTAATTCTTGCCCTTAGGTCTTGTTTAAAAAAAAAAAAACATTGTATGTTGTATCATCTTTATGCTGATGATATTCAAATTTACTTGCCAATTAATCCTGGAGGACCAACTTTTCATTCAGCTTTGTTACTATGTCTTAAAGGTACAGTAGGATTGTTACGGAGCCGACGAGACGACAGGCGTGCGGATCCATGTGCAAGCTTTTTATTTAAAGGCATGGTCATAAAACAGGCAAGGTTCAGACAATGGCAAACAGGTACAGTGGGGCAAAAAAGTATTTAGTCAGCCACCAATTGTGCAAGTTCTCCCACTTAAAAAGATGAGAGAGGCCTGTAATTTTCATCATAGGTATACCTCAACTATGAGAGACAAAATGAGAAAAGAAAATCCAGAAAATCACATTGTAGGACTTTTAAAGAATTAATTGGTAAATTCCTCGGTAAAATAAGTATTTGGTCACCTACAAACAAGCAAGATTCTGGCTCTCACAGACCTGTAACTTCTTCTTTAAGAGGCTCCTCTTTCCTCCACTTGTTACCTGTATTAATGGCATCTGTTTGAACTTGTTATCAGTGTAGCGCTTTTAACCCTTTCCTATATAGATAGATAATGGAGCGCTCCGAGTTCGTATGAATAAACTTTGTTTTATCAAATACTGTGAGCTAAGTGTGCCTATTTACTCACTTCAACTTATTCTGTACAACTGTGTTTGTTACTTAGTTCCTTGGGTCCCTTAAAATTTAAAATGAAATCACATAAACCATAATGAATTTGAATTTTAGGATTTACCTTCTGTTAATAAAGTAATTGTTTTACCAACAAAGAAGTCTCAATATATATTTATATCCCCTTTTTAACTCAAATGATAATAAATGGAAAACACTCAAGTATACGGTAAATAACAATTTACTGGATAAAATGTAAAAGGATCAAGTTTCAGGATTTCCGCAAATGTAAAAATAAAATAATTATGTAAATAAGCAATAGGAATTTCACCAATTCACATATATGAAAGAAAAAATAATAATAAATCAATTACACATTTCACATATTCACTTTTCTATTGTAAATAAATATTTGTTCCCCTCTTTTTAGGTATACTTCAACGTTGAGTCCCCAAACTCTCAGTTAAACTCAAAAGACTCAACAAAATACTAAGCCGGCAATATGAGCTCACACTTAACATTAATCAATATGAAAGTCTGTCATTTTCTCGTTGCAGGCCTGTTTGATGCTGGGGTACGTTGTGGTCAACAAATAAACAAAAGACCGCTTCACTCAACACTGAGCAACGAACCAAAAAAAAAATACCTTGAACTATCCAATCAGAAGAGCATGTTTCACCTCACGACGTTAGATGTCCGTCAACCCCACAATCGCGGCGACTTCCTTAAGGCCAAAGGAATTCCGAGCACTCACGTTAACTCACAAGTCATCTGGAATCATCCTCATCTGAAACTGCCACGAATCCTCAAGCTGACGACTCGCCAACTAAACACACAGTCCATCCGAGCAAGATAGACACTGTTCAGTCTCCGTCTCTGTAGTATAAGTTTCTGTTCTCGTTTTGACAACACACTAACTACATAAACTATTGTAACACATTATAGCATTAGTTACACTATATCTTTTGTGAAACAATATCACACCAGATGATCGCACGCTCTTCTCCCTCGTGCTCTCCCGATTCTTCCTCGTTCCACTTTTTTCTCCCTTCTTCCCGCCCCCTTCACCTTAATCTAGAGCATAGATTGGACATCCACCGTGGACAAGTGAATACGATTGGATAAACAATAGAAATATCAAAATACAAAAATAATAATTATAAACTTAATCAACATAGAACTTATTCCACCACCATATACTTATTAAAATGCCCATGAAATATGTATTATATATATAAACAACTTGTAAATTATTACACTGGGTTTACATCAATGGGGTGGTATAAAAGACATTTGTCCACAACCTCAAACAGTCACACTTCAAACTCCACTATGGCCAAGACCAAAGAGTTGTCAAAGGACACCAGAAACAAAATTGCACCAGGCTGGGAAGACTGAATCTGGCAATAGGTAAGCAGCTTGGTGTGAAAAAAATCAACTGTGGGAGCAATTATTAGAAAAGGGAAGACATACAAGACCACTGATTATCTCCCTCGATCTGGGGCTCCATGCCAGATCTCACCCCGTGGGGTCAAAATGATCACAAGACCTGTAAGCAAAAAACCCAGAAACCACACGGGGGGACCTAATGAATGACCTGCAGAGAGCTGGGACCAAATTAACAAAGGCTACCATCAGTAACACACTGCGCTGCCAGGGATTCAAATCCTGCAGTGCCAGACGTGTCCACCTGCTTAATCCAGTACATGTCCAGGCCCGTCTGAAGTTTTGCTAGAGAGCATTTGGATGACCAGAAGAGGATTGGGAGAATGTCATATGGTCAGATGAAACCAAAATATAACTTTTGGTAAAAACTCAACTTGTCGTGTTTTGAGGAGAAAGAATGCTGAGTTGCATCCATAGAACACCATACCTACTGTGAAGCATTGGGGTGGAAACATCATGCTTTGGGGTTGTTTTTCTGCAAAGGGACCAGGATGACTGATTCGTGTAAACGAAAGAATGAATGGGGCTATGTTTCGTGAGATTTTGAGTGAAAACCTCCTCCATCAGCAAGGGCATTGAAGATGAAAATGTGGCTGGGTCTTTCAGCATGAAAATGATCCCAAACACACCACCCGGGCAAAGAAGGAATGGCTTCGTAAGAAGCATTTCAAGGTACTGGAGTGGCCTAGCCAGTCTCCATATCTCAACCCCATAGAAAATCTTTGGAGGTAGTTGAAAATCTGTGTTGCCCAGCGATAGCCCCAAAACATTTACTGCTCTAGAGGAGATCTGCATGTAGGAATGGGCCAAAATACCAGCAACATTTTGTGAAAACCTTGTGAAGACTTACAGACAACGTTTGACCTCTGTCATTGCCAACAAAGGGTATATAACAAAGTATTGAGATGAAATTTTGTTATTGACCAAATACTTATTTTCCACCATAATTTGCAAATAAATTCTTTAAAAATCCTACAAAGTGATTTTCTGGATTTTTTTTTCTAATTTTGTCTCTTATAGTTGAGGTATACACATGATGAAAATTACAGGCCTCTCTCACCTTTTTAACTTGGAGAACTTGCACAATTGGTGGCTTACTAAATACTTTTTTCCCCACTGTATAATGTGGCAATACGAAGAGTAATCCAAAAGCTAGCATGGGTCTGAGATCGGCGAACAATGTCCAGAGAGGTAGGCAATAGAAGAATCCACGACAGGCAGGAGATCAGGAAACAGGCAATCAGGCACCAAACTAGACGTAACTAGACTAGAACTAGGAACAAGACAACTCTCTGAAATGGCTCTGTAACGTAGCAATCACATGATGAGTGATAAGCGCTAAACAATACTCGGCACCGGGAAAGGATCAGAGTGAGTGTTAAATAGCGAGTGAGTGATATGAAACAGCTGTGTGCAATCAGGGCTGTGTGCAATCAATGCTGTGTGCAATCAGTGCAATGAATGGTGGGATATGTAGTCCGGGAAGATATGCAATAGTTTGTGTAGTGCGAGAGTCAATGGAATGGAAGGGTGACCTCTGGTGGTGATTGAACGGAAGTCCATGCACAGGATTCGTGACAAGGATATCTTGGAAAATGCTAACTTTAGCCTATAGCACTGAAAGCGCACGTCCCACCCTCCCTGCAAATCGCCATCCAAAGCCACGCCCCCTGAACCCATAAACGCACACAGACCAGACGACCAGAGACAACATTACTACAACACATCATCTCTCATTCACCAGTGAGAAAACTTTATAGTAGAGTTAGTAAAGTACTACAATACCAGGAAGGAAGATCAGGTTGTTGATGTTTGTCTGCCATTCTCGCTGTCTGCGCATGTGATGCACTGATGACGTATCCTGTCTGCGCGAACAGGGTGTATGCAAATACATATGTTGACAGGCAGGTAGGAAAGTCAATCAAAATGCTCAGAACGAGCATTTTGATTGTACGAACATTTCTTGGTCCTACGCCTTCCACAGAATATATAAATACATATAAATACATTTAGAACACTTAACTTAATGATTGCTATTGGGATGTGATACCAGCATAACAAAAAATGTTTCTGAAGACAATCACCTATTGCACCTTTAAGAAGTTGAAGTACTGGTTAGAGCAAAATCGTCTCCAGCTAAATGCGATTATTTAAAGTTATCATTTCTGGGCCAAATCAGGTTGACAGTGACATAAAAGATGTTTTAGGTCCATGGCCAACAAATGTGCGGTCCTAGATAAGGAATATGGGTGTAATCTTTGACTCAGCACTAACATATGAGAATCAGATTAACCCTTGTATGGTGTTCGGGTCTGTGGGATCCGTTTTCACTTTTAATCAAAAGAAAAATTATACTAATTAATTAGTTTTTTTCCACTCAGACCTCCAGTGGCCGTAAAAAAAAAAAAAAGGCTCCTAATTTGCGTGAAGACCATTATCATCAGCAAATTTCAATGACCACACACTGTACACCCTAAACACTTATAGTACATACAGGATGTTCGGGTCCACTGGACCCGGGGCTAATAAACTAGTGGAAATTTTAGGTCCTGTGTACCTTCACTCTGTCCTCCTATTGTCTAGGCCTGCTATTAGAATGTGTAAATGCGTGTTTGTGTGTGTGTGTGTGGGTGAGAGAGAGAGAGAGGAGAGAGAGAGAGAGAGAGAGAGAGAGAGAGAGAGACTCTGTAAGAGTGTGAGTGTAAGTGTGAGTTTTGTGTTTCTGCCCTTGCCATTTTCGCACAAGTTTGTAGCACTTTAATTCATAAATGTGATCTAACAAAGGTAAAGGGCACATTTTGACCATATATGCTGTTTATATTGCTTGTAATTGGGATGAAGTAAACATCTGTTGAGCATTTTAACATAGAATTTTTGATTGTGTTGAATTAAAAACCCAAAACTGCAGCGGGTCCACCAGACCCACAAACACCATCTGAGTAACAAAAATATGAACACCACACAAGGGTTAAATGTGTGGTGAAAAGTTACTTTTTCAATTGAGGACTATTGCAAAAAATTAAATACTTTTTTGTCTGTTGCTGATCTTGAGATAGTGATTCACGCATTTAGTTGTAAAACATTATTTGGTGCGACACTTCAAAAATGTAATGCTATTTATTAATTATCAATTCATGATATTTGATTAAAAATGTGAAACATATTTTAAAAACTCTTGTGGATAATGATTAAGATGTGTACACTTTTAAAGTAATCACATCCAAACTGTTATTAGGGAACTTTGGTTAATAATTTTTATGTCAGTCAGGGATCTCTTCTACACAGATCCCACATGAAAACTGTTATATTTCTGTCTGTTGCTGCCGTGTGTTTTGAGTTTGAACTCCGTCAAGTTAATTATTAATTGTCAATTTTTTATCTTAAAATCAATTTTATACACCATCATTTTCGTTTCTATAACATGTAAATATATCCCCTATCGTATTCTACAACAAAAAAAATCAGAGCGCCTTGTTATCACTAGTTCTATTTTTGACTATTTTTTATAGCCCGCTAGCATCGCCAGCGTGGTTACCGCTAATCTCGCTTACATTACTAATACTCTATTCACACACATTACCATTGTTTTACTCACTGTTACTTGCTTTAAGGGCGGATGTGTGTCTACCTTTGAGTGCAGGTGAGGACACGTTCGCGCTGCTTTCGGTGTAGCTTGAGCTGGAGGCCGTGGAGAAGCAGATCCGCGACCTGGTGGAGATGCAGACCCAGCTGAGAGAGCGGAGAGCCGTGCTGGAAACATCCCGGGCTGACGCTCACAAGTCCGGGGTAAGAATACAGCGCGCTGCTAACCCTCCCACCACCTCTACTCCGTGTGTTTTTCTCTGCACAGGCCCGGTGCACCCAGGCCGCGATCTTCCCAGATGTCCTTCACTACGGCGCCAGGACACCACGGACCCTGGTTGCAGCCGCAGCGGAAGACGCGAGCCAGACCCCGGGCGACGACCTCTCCACCTCCACCCCCTCCGATCTTCGAGATCTCCACCCGGAACCGCTTCGCTCCCCTCCGTGAGAACGGTAACTCGACTGCTGTGATCATCGCGACTCCAATCTCCGGCACATTCCGGGCTACGTTAGCTGAAGGTAAAGTGCACACTCACTGTTTCCCTGGTGCTCGTGTTCTCGATGTTTCTGCGCAGATACCCGCGATCCTGAAGGGCGACGAGAGCACCGGAGCGGTCGTGCATTACCCGCGGGGGTTTAACGACACCAAGCTGCGGCAGACGGATACACTGAAGAGGGACTTCAGGAGCCTGATTGAGACAGTGAGCCGCACATCGCCCGCAACGACGATCATCGTGACCGCTTCCCACGTATCGACGAGGATACGAAAGGTTCAGTAGACTTTTTGCTTTAAATGAATGGTTATTGTCATGGTGTAAAGAACAGAAACTGCTCTTTGTTAATAATTGGAATATTTTTTTGGGAGCGTCCTAGGCTTTTTCGCGCTGATGGCCTGCACCCCAGCAGAGTCGGAGCTGAGCTCATGTCAGACAACATCTCCAGGACGCTGCGCTCCATATGTCTAGTAAGTCAAATCTCAAATAACTGCCCTGATGACTTGTGTTCTACCCGCTTAAATGATAGAAATACTTGCGCTGTACAAACTATAAAGACCCCGAATAGTGAGGTCAAAATATAAAATTAATGCAGGATCTAGAAAAAATCTGATCGTGATTTAAACCGAAAAAATTTAAAATAAATGAACAAAAACAATGTTTAAAGTTTGGACTCCTAAACGTTAGATCGCTCTCACCCAAAGCATTTATTGTAAATGAAATGATCACAGATATTCGTTTTGATGTACTCTGCTTGACTGAAACCTGGCTAAAACCTAATGATTATATTGGTCTGAATGAGTCTACTCCACCAAGCTACTGTTATAAGCATGAGCCCCGTCAGACTGGTCGTGGCGGCGGTGTTGCAACAAATATATAGTGATATTCTCAATGTTAATCAGAAGACAGGATACATGTTTAACTCATTCAAAATACTAATGCTCAATGTTACACTGTCATATATGCAAAATAAATCTATCGTATCTATTGCTCTGGCTACTGTGTATAGACCACCAGGTCCGTATACAGATTTCCTAAAAGAATTTGCAGATTTCCTCTCAGACAGATTGGTTAATGTTGATAAAGCGCTAGTTGTCGGAGATTTTAATATTCACTTTGATAATACAAATGATGCATTAGGATTTGTTTACTGACCTAATAAACTCTTTTGTAGTCAAGCAAAATGTCACTGGGCCCACTCATTGTTTTAATCATACGTTAGATTTAATTATATTGCATGGAATTGACCTTACTGATATAGATATCGTACCTCAAAGTGATGATGTTACTGACCATTTCCTTGTATCGTGCATGCTGCGTATTACTAATATTAACTATATGGCTCCGTGTTATCGTCCTGGCAGAACTATTGTTCCAGCCACCAAGACAGATTCACAAATAACCTGCCTGATTTATCTGAACTGCTCTGTGTACCCATAAATACACATTAACTAGACTAAATGACTAGCAACATGGGCACGATCTTCTCTAATGCATTAGAAACTGTTGCCCCCATCAAATTGAAAAAGGTTAGAGAAAAACGTACTGCGCCATGGTACAACAGTAATACCCATTCTCTCAAGAAAAAAACTCGTAGTCTTGAGCGCAAATGGAGAAAAACTAACTTGGAAGTTTTTAGAATTGCGTGGAAAAACAGTATGTCCAGCTATAGACCGGCTCTAAAAGCTGCCAGGGCCGAGCTTATCCACAAACTCATAGAAAATAACCCAAACTTATCTAAGGTTTTTTTTTTTAGCACAGTGGCTAGATTAACAAATAACCAGACGCCACCCGATCTAAATATTCTCTCACAGTTTAGTAGTAATGACTTTATGAATTTCTTCTCTGGTAAAATAGATAACATCAGAAATATAATAGCAAATGTAGATTCTACAGCGTATAATACTTCAGCTTCATTCATCGCACCAAAAGATAAACTGCAGTGCTTTACAACTATAGGACAGGAAGAGCTAAATAAACTTATCACTGCATCTAAACCAACAACATGCCTGTTAGATCTTGTACCCACTAAATTACTGAAAGAGTTGTTACCTGTATCAGAAGAACCACTTCTCAATATTATTAAATCATTGTTATATATCTAGGTCACATCCAAAAACCCTTCAAGCTAGCAGTTATTAAGCCTTTTATTAAGAAACCACAACTAGATCCTAGTGAACGGGCAAATTACAGACCCATTTCAAATCTTCATTTTATGTCAAACATTTTAGAAAAAGTTGTGTCTGCTCAATTGTGCTCCTTCCTGCAAAAAAGATCTCTATGAAGAATTTCAGTCAGTTAAATTTAAATGGGGAGTCATCTCAATTATCACCAGTAAAATATGGAGTGCCACAAGGATCTGTCCTAGGTCCTCTGCTATTTTCGATATACATGTTGCCCCTTGGTAATATTATTAGAAAATATGGGATTAGTTTCCACTGTTAAGCTGACGATACTCAACTATATATCTCAACAAGACCAGATGAAACTTCTAAATTATTTAAGCTAACAGAGTGTGTTAAAAATTTAAAAGATTGGATGACCAATAATTTTCTCCTATTCAATTCGGATAAGACAGAGATATTACTTATTGGACCAAAAGACAGTACACCGAATCTCGTGGATTACAATTTGCAACTAGACGGATGTACGGTTACTTCCTCTACAGTCAAAAATCAGGGTGTTATATTAGATAGCAACTTGTCTTTTGAAAATCATATTTCCCATGTTACAAAAACAGCGTTCTTCCATCTTAGAAACACTGTCAAGTTACGAAACATGTTATCCTGTTTTCTGATGCAGAAAAGCTAGTTCATGCATTCATGACCTCTAGACTGGACTATTGTAATGCACTGCTAGGTGGTTGTCCTGCATCTTCAATAAACAAGCTACAGGTAGTCCAAAATGCAGCAGCTAGAGTCCTTACCAGGTCAAGAAAATATTATCATATTACCCCAATTTTACAGTCTCTGCACTGGCTACCTATTAATTTCTGTATCAGTTACATAATATTATTACTTGCCTATAAGGCCCCTAATGGGTTAGCCCCTGCATACCTAACTAGTCTTCTACCACGCTACAATCATCACGCTCCCTAAGGTCGCAAAATTCTGGACTTTTGGTAGTACCTAGGTTAGCAAAGTCCACTAAAGGAGGTAGAGCTTTTTCGCATTTGGCTCCCAAACTCTGGAATAGCCTTCCTGATAACGTTCGGGGTTCAGACACACTCTCTCTGTTTAAATCTAGATTAAAGACACATCTCTTTGGCCAAGCATTCAAATAATGCATCTCATAATCTTGTACTGCAGTTATACCTGATCAAATGCACATTATTATTCTTTAGCTTTTGGTTACCCACAAGTTTTGCTTGGTTGGAACAGCAGCTATGCTAAATATGTCTCTATTTGTTTCTCTGTTTTTTGCATCCCGTGGTAACTAGGATTTACACAGTCTGATTTATTCAGTCTGAACACCTGAGAAGAGATGATGCCAACCCCTCAGAGGACCTCAGATGATGCCAACCATGAAACAACATACAGAACTACCACATTTTGCTATAAGTTTGATTGCATCATATAATAATTGCTGTTAATAGTGTTCATCGTCTTTTTTATTATGTCTTTAATTGATTTTTCCGTACATTTCTGCCATATGTACATTGACTGACCGTCACCACTGATAAACTACCACTAAATATTGTAGAAACTTAATTTTCTGTAAATTTGCTTTGCAATGATTTGTATCGTGAAAGGTGCTGTACAAATAAACTTGACTTGACTATTTAGCGCCCAAACTCTGGAATAAACTACCTAACATTGTTCGGGAGGCAGACACACTCTGCCACTCTTTAAATCTAGATTAAAACCCATCTCTTTAACCTGGCATACACAACACACTAACACATTTCTAATATTAAAATCCATTAAAGGATTTTTAGGCTGCAATAATTAGGTCAACCGGAACTGGGAACACTTCTCATAACAGCCGATGTACTTGCTACATCGTTAGAAGAATGGCATCTACTCTAATATTAGTCTGTTTCTTTCTTATCTTTCTGTTCTTTCTTAGGTCACCGTAGCCACCAGATCCAGTATGTATCTAGATCAGATGGTCACTGCAGTCACCCTGATCCAGTACGTATTCAGACCAGATGGTGGATCAGCACCTAGAGAGGACCTCTACAGCCCTGAATGTCAGCGGAGACCAGGACAACTAGTTGAGCCCCAGATATAGATCCCCTGTAAAGACCTTGTCTCAGACGACCACCGGGACAAGACCACAGGAACCAGTCGAGTGCTCAATGTGACTTTGCTGCAGCCTTGAATTGAACTGCTGGTTTCTGGTCAGAGGAGAACTGGCCCTCCAACTGAGCCTGGTTTCTCCCAAGGTTTTTTCTCCATTCTGTCACCGATGGAGTTTTGGTTCCTTGCCGCTGTCGCCTCTGGCTTGCTTAGTTGGGGACACTTCATTTCCAGTGATATCGTTGACTTGATTGCAAATGATTGCAAAGATACTATTTAAACCTCTATTGTCATTTTGCATTATTGACACACTATTTTCCTAATTAATGCTGTTCAGTTGCTTTGACCCAATCTGTATTGTTAAAAGCTTATCTAAAAGGTGATTTGACTTATATATTCCTCTCGCGTCCCTTTTGCTGATAAATGGCTTTTTAATAATTACAGTACATTTAGGTAATCATGACATGAGCAGAAACTGAAACTGTGGTAATTTAAACAAAACAACCTTTCTTATAACTAATAGATGCTGTAAATCATGCTCTATCAATGTTATATAACTATGTCCAAAGATAAAAACCCAAAGCAAAGCTCACACAGTTATGATTACCCTTAACCAGGGAACTATAGGAGAAAATGAGCACAGATTATACCACAAGTTCCTTCAAGCCCTGTAATATATCATATAATTAATATATATATATAATATATTAATATAATATCTACCGAGATTGATAGCAATATTGCAAAAGGGGTATTGTCAACCATGCAGTACAACATTTATGGCAATTGGCCCCCCCCCCCCCCCCCCTGCGTGTGTAATGTGATATACATGAGAGTTACTTAAAGACAGAAAGTGTAAGAGAGTGTTTCAGTGGCAGCTACGAGTAAAGAAGACACGAGTGAGCTGACCTTTCCACAGATGGCAATAAGTCTTGGGAAAACCAGCTGGAGGGAGTGGATAATGAATGCTTCTTTGGAAAGCTCTAATTATGTTTAACACTAGCAGTTTTGGGAAAACAGAAACAATAGTCCTAGTCTTACACATCTATGCTTTGGGGGCATGATTAAAAGCCAGGATGTGTACAAATGTATATTATATATTACAGTTTTTCTCATTCACTTTGGTGCATTTCTCGATTCACACTTAATATTTGCAAAGAAGTATGTGCATTTCTCAAAACAATTTGTTTAAACGGCACCACACAATGGATTACCTGCAAAAGCCTGTAACTTACTCAAAATCTTCAGTTCATAAGTATTTATGTCAATGACATATCAGTGCTATTAGAATGAAAAATTATTGTGTCATTGATCACAAACAAGATAGTCAAAATGCTTATTCGTGTTGTCAATATAACAGTGCACTCTGTTAGTATTAGCTGATGTAAACTATGGCAACAGTTTGGATGACAGTTACTGTACTAACAGTATGCCATATGCTTATGTATGCCATATATCCATTTCAAAAGTACACATTTACTGTATGTGGGATAGTCATTGAAAGAGACTGGATAGGATTCACAGTTACACTTATACTAGTGGTCAGACAACAACAAACAACAGCAAACACATTACAACGTCGTTGTGACATAGAAAAAGAAATATAGGCACAAAGGCGAAAATACAAAATTAGAAAGGCAAACACAGGAAACACCCCTTAGGCAGAACTTTGCTTTTGCATGCAGCACTGTATGAATTTCAGAGAACTAGTTTATCATTGGTTGATCTACATTCTCTTCATGAAAGTCAAGATTCACCTGCACAATTCATGGCAAATTTACAAAAAGACTAATAGAAATGTGTAGAAAATATGCTTGACAGTTTATGACAACTAGATCAACCTTTTTGCATGTAATGACTTATACGATGGACTAATGACTAGATGTTTTGAGGGGAAAGGCTATTGCACAGAGAACTATATAATAAATTTTGAGCAACATGGCATTAGCAACTGATGTAGGAAACTACAGACAAATGTACATAATCAATTGCATGAATGTACCAAAGCAATCACAACTTGTTTAAAAGAAAGAGGAACTTCTGTTATGATGTGGACAAGTGACTTGATGATGTGGAGGTTGAACAAATAGTTTTGAGAATTTCATTTCTGATTTCAGAAATGCACCAAAGCGACTGAGAAAAACTGTAATATATACACTGAATAAAATTATAAACGCAACACTTTTGTCCTTGCCCCCATTTTTCATGAGCTGAACTCAAGATCTAAGACTTTTTCTATGTACACAAAAGGCCTATTTCTCTCAATATTGTTCACAAATCTCTGTCTAATCTGTGTTAGTGAGCACTTCTCCATTGCCGAGATAATCCATCCACCTCACATGGTATATCAAGATGCTGATTAGACAGCATGATTATTGGCACAGGTGTGCCTTAGGCTGGCCACAAAAGGCCACTCTAAAATGTGCAGTTTTATCACAAGCACAATGCCACAGATGTCGCAATTTTGAGGGAGCGTGCAATTGGCATGCTGATTGCAGGAATGTCCACCAGAGCTGTTGCTCATGAATTGAATGTTCATTTTCTCTACCATAAGCCGTCTCCAAAGTCGTTTTCAGAGAATTTGGCAGTACATCCAACATCCGCAGACCACGTGTAACCACACCAGACTAGGACTTCCACATCCAGCATCTTCACCTCCTAGATCGTCTGAGACCAGCCACCCGGATAGCTGCTGCAACATTCGGTTTGCATAACCAAAGAATTTCTGCACAAACTGTCAGAAACCGTCTCAGTGAAGCTCATCTGCATGCTCGTCGTCCTCATCGGTGTCTCGACCTGACTGCAGTTCGTTGTCGTAACCGACTTGAGTGGGAAAATGCTCATATTCGATGGTGTCTGGCACTTTGGAGTGGTGTTCTCTTCACGGATGAATCCCGTTTTTTCACTGTACAGGGCAGATGGCAGACGGCATGTATGGCGTCGTGTGGGTGAGCTTTTTGCTGATGTCAACGTTGTGGATCGATTGGCCCATGGTGGTGGTGGGGTTATGTTATGGGCAGGCGTATGTTATGGACAAGGAACATAGTTGCATTTTATTGATGGCATTTTGAATTTTGAGATACCATGACGAGATCCTGAGGCCTTTTGTTGTGCCATTCATCCACGACCATCATTTTGCAGCATGATAATGCACGGCCCCATATGTTGGATCTGTACACAATTCCTGGAAGCTAAACAACATCCCAGTTCTTGCATGGCCAGCTCCTCACCGGACATGTTACCCATTGAGCATGTTTGGGATGATCTGGATTGGCGTATACGACAGCGTGTTCCAATTCCTGCCAATATCCAGCAACTTCACACTACCATTGAAGAGGAGTGGACCAACATTCCACAGTCCACAATCAACAACCTGATCAACTCTTTTCGAAGGAGATGTGTTGCACTGCGTGATGCAAATGGTGGTCACACCAGATACTGACTGGTTTTCGGACTCCCTCGGACCCCCCAATACAGTAAAACTGACATTTTAGAGTGGCCTTTTATTGTGTCCAGCCTAAGGCACACCTGTGCAATAGTCATGCTTTCTAATCAGCATCTTGATATGCCACAATTGTGAGGTGGATGGATTATCTCGGCACTGTGTAAGTGCTCACTAACACAGATTTAGAGAGATTTGTGAACAATATTTGAGATAAATAGGCATTTTGTGTACATAGAAAATGTCTTAGATCTTTGAGTTCAGCTCATGACAAATTGGGGCAAAAACAAAAGTGTTGCGTTTATAATTTTGTTCAGTGTATATATATATTTAATTTAAAATATTTCGTACAAAAGTTATTGGGTTTACAGGGTTTATATAACTTTGCACAGACAGGGTAAGCAACTTTATCACACTTGTATGAATGCACATAAAATATTGAAGTCTGGCCAGTATATATGGCTATAAAGAGTAATCAGGGTTATCAGGGTTGTGCGCATTTCAGAATCTAATTATCTTTTAAATGCCTATAAAAATTAAATTCAGCTGATTTTAAATCAAGGCAGCTAACAGGATGCATAATTGATAGACAGACAGACAGACAGACAGACAGATAGATAGATAGATAGATAGATAGATAGATAGATAGATAGATAGATAGATATTAGGGTGACTAAATGTATTCATTATGCGGACATTACAAAAATCTTAAGTTCTGAATGAAACATTTTTAAAGCTTTCTTTTTGTCTTTCTTTCTTTCTTCATTTTTCTTTCAGGAGGAAGTAAGAAGTTTTAAATTGTAAAGTTATGAATAAGTCAAATTCCGTCCTTTTTTTTTTTTTTGCTGCAACAATTATGTATGAATGAACTGGTGTTTAGTTGGATAGTCTGATGGGTTCTGTGGGATATACAAGAGACAGCGCCACATGAAAATGAGGGCAGGATGACTTGCTTTTTTTTTCCAGAAGACACTGGGGTCTGTGTTCCACTGCTATTGCCAAACATACACAGGGCGGCACATGATTACACAAAATGAAACTCGTTTACATTATTTCAATCGGGAAAGCATGAATCATGAGTTACAGGAAGAAAACCCACTACTTGAAGTGGAAAAAGGGAGGTTTGTCAGCCTCGACACAGTGTCTTCATGAAACCTAAACTTTGGGATCAAGGTGTGATGGAGCACAGGCATACCCGTAGCCTCACCAGACTGCTTATTCAGATGGCTGTGTGCAAATGGCGCGTACTTTACTTGTAGGAAGTGTACTTCCCACGACACGCCGTGAACACTGAAGCTCTTCAGAACACCAATGGTCTGCCTCACAAGTCTGTCAAGAGAGTTAATCACTCAGTACACATCGAGAAAACAAGAGCTAGCGCTGATCCATAAACAAAGCTTCACGTTTCAGCTGTTGGAATCAGACACATATGGGACTGTTTTTATTGTTTGACAGTTTCTTGATGCATTGCTGCAAGTTGCCGGATTTTTGTGAGGCCTTTTGCCACTTTAATGGGTAGGAATTGTGTGGAAGCATCATTACATCGAAGGAAGGATCTGAAGAAGAAAATATTATGGAAATTAAAGGTGTGGCGCTAAAGTTAAGCCACTAAACCACCTAGCAACCACCAAAAATATCCTAGCAATTCCATACAGATAAGAAATCACAATTAATTTGACATAACGTGTTTTGCCCTTATATTTAAATAGAAATGCAAATAAATATGGGAATTTTTGACATCTTTCAAAGTTAGACATTCATCATAGAACTCAAAAGATATAATTATGTTCCTTTTGAAATATATGTTGCCACTCAAGTAAACATAAAAATCACGTTCTAACATGACATGACAGAGAAGCTACACTGCAGCACGATAACAGTAATGTTTTTATTGGCATGCTCTATGATTGAAGGTAATAGTGCAATATTTAATATGACAGGTCAAAGTCCTTTAAATCTGCAATGTCTGGAGGTTCACCACTAAAACTACTTTAGTTAACTGTGAACATCACAGTAATAAAAAAGCTTTATTTTCAGCCTATAAATAAAATGCATCACAAAATCAAAAAGCCTAAACTACAGCATCAGAATAGAAATGACTCAGGGTGTTTACACTCACTCATAGTTCAGTTTTCTTCGCTCCTTTGTTCCAGACCAAAAACGAAAATTATACATTTCCTAGTTTTCTTAAGCCCAAAGTATAATTAGTTTTTTGTACGTGTACACTAGTGTATGCGTATAGTTGAATGTATAGCCTTTTAAAGTTTTCTCCATTTGACAGAGTGTGTGAATGCAGGTCGTTGACACATGTGATCTGGAAAGTTTCATATTTCTCTAGCATCTGCGCTATTTTTTTCCATAAGTTATGATGACCGACAAGAATGTCTTTGTACTCTTTTAATCTAAAGCTGCTGCTATCTCATAAACCCTTCACACAAGTGCTTGTCAATGTGGCCATCTGTTGTTGTTGCAGTCGCTGTTATTTGTTGCTGTTGTTGTTCCATCCCTTTAGTACGGTGGCCCAATAGTGCACAACACAATGAAATTAGCACAACACAACAGAAACAAGCCGCAACACAATGAAATTAGCACAACACAATGGAAATAGGGCTGCATGATTAATAAAATGCGATTGTCATGCATATCTTTCAGGGAAGCATGTTTCTGTGATCAGTAGTAAATCTCCATCCATAGGCCAGAGGGCGCTCTCGAGCTGAAACTTCAAATATGCCCCGCAGAAGAAAGGTAATGCACGTTGTTCCAGGGTTGTGGATAGAAGGGATACCGCTGCGGCCGGAAACTAACAAGGAAGCCGTAGATCACTGACAAGCTACGCAAAACCGTGTTCATAATCATAGACTGATTTAATTGGGCAATAATGAAATCGATTAAATCGTTTTGCGATTATGAGAGATACGTAGCTTTTCAATGAACTACAGCTCTGTGTAGTAAATGCTGCTCCATATGAACCCGCTTCTGTATACCATCGAGCCTTTACCCAGCGAGTTTGATAGTGATGGGTCGTTCTTGAACGATTCATTCATTTTGAACGAATCTTTAATGTGACTCTGGAAGAACGAGTCGTCTCGGGGCGTGATTCGTTCAGTGATTCGTTCAGTCGCAAATGCGCAACATCCTATAGGTTCTGTACTGGAATTAGTCAAGTAGTTCACCTGTTTCGAGTCTTCGGGTTTTTCGAGTCGTCCGTTCATCACGTGACAGACCCATAAGCTTACCCTATGCAGTCTGAGCCGGAAAGAGAATTAATTAGTTCATATCTCAAGTCTTCAGGTTTTTAGAGTCGTTCATTCATCACGTGACAGACCCATAAGCTTAACCTATGCAGTCTGATCCGGAAAGAGAATTGATTAGTTCATCTCTCGAGTCTTCGGGTTTGAGACATTCGTTCATCACGTGACAGCCCCATAAGTTTAACCAATGCAGTCTGAGCTGGAAAGAGAATTGATTAGTTCATCTCTTGAGTCTTCGGGTTTTTCGAGTCATTCATTCATCACGTGACAGACCCATAAGCTTAACCTATGCAGTCTGAGATGGAAGGAAACTTAATAATAATAACCATCTCTTTATTACCTTTGTTACAACATTATGTTTGGAAAATAACCATCATGACAGAAATCCACACATTTATAAACTGTAAGAAATAAAAATCTACAATCTGAGACCAGAAACGCATCACGTAACTAAGAGTAAATAATAATTATAATAATAATAACTACTATGCACCCGTTTGTAAGGAAGCTTGTAAATTAACTAATTTCTCTATCCAATGCTGTCATGTCACGTGACAAAAGAACAAACAATTTGAAAGACTCGAAAGAGATGAACTAATCAATTCTCTTTCCGGCTCAGACTGCATTGGTTAAAGCTTATGGGACTGTCACGTGATGAACGAACGACTCAAACCCGAAGATTTGTCAGATAAGAGGTGAGGTGAGCTAAACATAGACTGAAGGGGGGGGAAAACCCCCCAAGGGGGTAAACAAGGCATCATCTTTTCTGGCATTATTCGCACTATAGTTTGATTGTTTGTAGTGTGGATTCAACGTTAAGTAAGTAGGAGACGTGGTAGGGAAAAAATGAACGAAATTAGTCGAAAAAAAAAAAGATGTGTTCATTTTGTCGGTAAATTATCGAACTTCCCATCACTAGAGTTTGAGTCGTTTATAATGTGCATTTGAAAAAAGCAACATGCGTCAAACATCTTTATTATAATGAAACTTATCATAAGAAGAACTCAGATAAATCATATATTGTTGTAGTCCTGTGTGTATTAGTCACGTTGAATCAATGAAAGCAGTTCAATCTTCTGTTTCCTGGAACGACGTGCATTACCTTTCTTCTGCGGGACACATTTGGCGTTTCAGTGCAAGAGCGCCCTCTGGCCTACGGATGGAGATTTACTACTGATCACAGAACCATGATTCCATGAAAGATATGCCTAATCGTGATTGCTGTTTAATTTTGATAACGTTGCTCAGCCCTAACAGAAACAAGTGAAACAGGCGGAAACAAGCCACAACACAATTGAAATTAGCACAACACAATGGAAACACAACCCAACTGAATTAGCACAACACAATGGAAACAAGCCACAACACAATGAAATTAGCACAACACAATGGAAACAAGCCGCAACACAACAAAAACAAGCCACAACACAACAGAAACAAGCTGCAACACAACAAAATTAGCACAACACAACGGAAACAAGCCGCAACACAATGAAATTACCACAACACAATGGAAACAAGCTGCAACACAATGGAATTAGCTCAACACAAAGTCAACAAGCTGTAATACAACAAAATCTGGTGGGGGTTGATTGAAATATGAATGCAGCATGGATCAAAGTCATCAAAACGAACCAAAAACAGGACGTAAAGTGAAGTGACGTGAAGTTGTTTGGTGTGTGCCACGGTTCAGGTGGTAGAGGCAACACCAGAGCCAACACCCTGGCAACACCATTGCAAGCACATAGCAACAACCTGGAACTACCCACAACACCCGAACAACCTTAGCTATACAGTAGACACTTAGCAATCATAGACTACACTCTAGTAATCATCCGCGACACCTTAGGAACTGTCCAGCAACATGCTGGGAACCACTCAGGACATGCTAGCAACCACATAGCCATGCCCTGGCAACACCATAGCAGATGCCAACATCCAATTACCCACAATATCATAGCAACTTCATAGCAAGATATTAGAAACCTCTCAGAACACCATAGAAACTGCTTAAGAATGCACTGGCAACTATCCAAAAAGCAGAGGAACTTCATTGCCCTGACAACTTCCCACAACACCCTAGAAACTTCACAGCAACAGACTAGAAAAGTCTCAGAACACCTTAGCAACTAGAAAAATCTTAGAGCACCCTAGCAACTCAATAAAAAAAAAGATAATAATTATTAAAAATATTTAAGTATTTAGACATTTTAATAAGTGTTTTTACTTTTACATTTAAACATATTAAACATTACAACACAGTTAAAATAGACACACACACCACACACACACATATATTGTTATTACAGTTTTTGCCTATTGCTTACACACGTTTTGCTAAATTTGGCTCATTGTGTCAAAACTCTACACACAAGCAAATAAGACACAACACTGGGAAATAAACCATTCACATCTATGTCAAATTGAAACTCTGCTATCAAAACCTAACAATCCTTTGTCAAAATGTCACTCTGATGACAAAATGATACCCACTTGCATCATATGAATACACTTTCAGATCAGCAGCAACACACTAGTCTACTTTATATAAAAAAAACTGCAGTCTTTTGTTTTCAATGTTTTTATTCAGTTCCACAGAGGGCATGTTTTCACAACAACCAAAAAATTAAATACTGATTTGAAAATCATTACATGACAGTAGTATATTTTACAGTACAGTAAATTCAGTTAAATCAAAAATAAAACAAATACACTACTGTAAACACAGAAATACACAATTGTGCGCAAGTGGGCTTATGGATCCTGCCGTCTGTTGGGGTCTGGCCACAGGATCTCATCAACATCACAAGCAATGTCTTCTCTCTCTAAGCATCGGGGAAAAGATCCCCTTGTGTGTCGAATCCATCCCTGGATAGACCTCACCTCAATGTCTCCGCAGGCCTGTTCCATTGCCTGCAGAAGAGGCATACGGGCATGTGGTTGGAGGTCATATACGTGCCATCTCCAAGCGGAAAAAAATTCCTCTATAGGATTTAGAAATGGCGAGTAAGGGGGCAAGTACAGAACTTCAAAGTGATCATGGTTGGTGAACCAGTTCTGGACCAGAGCAGCCCGATGGAAACTAACATTATCCCAGACAACAACAAACCTGGGCTGCTCTGGTCCATCCTGTCCAACTGCATCATGAAGTGCATCTAGAAATGTGATGATGTGTTGCGCATTATAGGGACCCAGTTTGGCATGATGGTGCAGTAGGCCTCGAAGACTTATGGCAGCACACAATGTGATATTTCCCCCGTGCTGCCCCGGGACGTGCAAAATTGCCCTTTGGCCAATTATATTACGTCCCTGTCGTCTGTTTTTGCTAAAGTTGAATCCAGCCTCGTCAATGTAAATACATTCATGCGGCTGGGCAGCTCCATCCATGTCCAAGATTGTCTGTAACAAAAAATACATATTGTGGATGGCTTTACTCAAAGCACACACTTACACTACTACACATACAGAATCGACCCACCCCACCACACAGGTACCTGTGTAGCTTTCTGAATGTATCTATGTGGTACTGGTTCAGTGGTACATATTCATCTGTTACTGGACTGCACCCATTCTTTATTGTAAATGTAAAGGACTGAAACACTTACCTGTACATATTCATGTCGAAGTTCTTTGACCCTGACACTGTTCCTCTCAAACGGGACACTGTACAATTGCTTCATGGTCATGTTGTGCTTTACCAAGATGCGTCTGATAGTTGTAATGCTTACTCGATTTATGTTGTTGAATACTTGCCTATCTGCAAGTATTTGTTACTGTTAGCTGGTGGAGACGGATTGCATTGTTTGCTCTGACCATTTCCACAATGGAAAGTTCCTGCTGTTGGGTGAACAGGCATTGGCGTCCACCACCAGTAGGTCTTCTAGCCATTCTGTAGAAAAATGCAACCACAAATTGTTCTCGTTTGCTTCTTTTTTACAGTACTGTGTATACTGAACTTTACTGTATTTACCATACACAGTACTGAAACATCTCAACACGTTATCACGGTATGTTTCACAAAACTAGCACTTTTGTTGGAAAAGGAGCATTAGCCACCCTGGAATACAATACATGTGATACAGTAACGTGATATGGTACAGTACTGTAAATACTCTAGATACAGTCAGAGTAGAGTATGAGAGTTGAAGACATACCTGTTTTCCAGTCGGAATGTCCTTATTATGGATGAAACTGTGAAACGGCTTAGATTAGGATGGACTCTCTGCCCAGCTTTCCTCATAGTCAGGCCATGGTTTATGACATGGTCCACCAAAGTTGCTCTTATGTCATCCGAAATAATGGTCCTTGCGTGGCCTCTTCGACCACGTCCTCCTCTCTCTCTCTCTCTCTCTCTCGTTATGCGCATGTGCGAATGGTGAGGGTGAGTGGAGCGTGTGGTGAATGTGAGCATTTTGTGCCGTTGAGGCTTCTTTTTCAAACTTTCTTTTTTTATGTAATATGAGTTTATTGATCTTTGTCTGTACTTTGTGTGTTGTGGCTGGGTAATACAAGGTTTGTTAAAATTTAGGGCGTTATACGCCGGTGTTTTTCAAACACCATGGCGGCTCATACAGGTGGTGATTTAGATTCCCTCACGCGTCGGCACGGAGTTAAAATAGTGTCGGCTGTAGGCAGTATAGAGGAATGCAGCTTAGCTGTTGGTGGTGTGGTTGGACATAAATGTGTTCTGGCTGCATCGAAAATGAACAGTGCAATTGTAATATTTTTGAGTACGGTAGAGAAGGCGAATGAGGTAGTGGAAAAAGGCATCGAATTGTGGGGTTCGTTTGTACCTGTATTTCCCCTTTCTACACCAGCTAAAAAGGTTACATTGTCAAATGTTCCACCTTTTATTAAAGATGAAGCGCTAGCAAGAGAGCTTTCACGCTTTGGCAAACTTGTTTCACCTGTTAAAAAAGATTGCATTCGTTAGTAAATCTGAATTATTGAAACACGTTGTTTCTTTCAGGAGGTTTACATATATGATTTTAAATAACGGGAATGAACTTGATCTGAATTTGAAATACAGAATAGATGATTATGACTATACAGTCTTTGTGTCGACTAACACTATGAGGTGTTTTGGATGTGGAAAGACAGGTCATCAGATTCGTGCTTGTCCGGATAATAGTGCGAATGTCAGTAAACCCGGTTCTTCGGGTGCGCAGTGTAAAACTGGTAATTCTGATGATGTTGTTGAATCAAATCCAATTGTTGTTTGTTTAAATGAAGGGTCTGCAGTTGAAATAAGAAAAGAAAAAACTGTTTCTGAAGAACATGGATTTGAGCAGGTAGAACCTGATAAACATGAGTCTGTGAATGAAAATTATGAAAAGTTGGAATCAGTCTCAGTGAGTCAGATTCTTGATGTTGATTCTGCTTCGGAAAATACAAACATGGAGGATGGTGGTTTGTTGATGGAAGTAGATCAGAGTTTTTTTAAAACTCCTCTGAAAAGGAAGAAGAAAAAGGAATGCACTGCAAATAAACAAGCAAGGAAAACAAGAGAACAGGCTAGTGAAAATGATCAAGGTGCTGAAAGTGAGAGTGATTCTTCTGATTCAAGTGCTTAATCTTGTTCTCAGACTGATTGGCCATGTCATAACTGCAGCACTGAAAAAATTAAGACATTTCTGAAAGTGACAAAATATTTAAGAGGCGTACAAATTGTCGATTATTTTCCAAATCTTAAAAGATTTGTTGAAGTTACTAAAAGTTCAATGACTGAAGGACACTTCTCAGACAAAGAAGTGTATCGTCTTAAAAAAATTGTTGTCAAAGTTCAAAATCAACTGAATAATAGCGACAATGAAGATTAATTCAATGACGGGAACCTGTCTCTTATTCAGTTTTCTATGGCTAATCTTATCCTTTACTATGGGTGAAATCCACATTTCTTCTTTGAACGTGAATGGAGCTAGAGATGTGAGGAAAAGATTGGAAATATATGAGTTAATGAGACAAAAAAAATGGATGTTGTATTTCTGCAAGAAACCCATAGTGACGATAAGAATGCTGTTGAATGGTTAAAAGAGTGGAATGGTTTATCTTTTTTAAGTCATAATACTTCTCTCAGTGGAGGAGTTTGTATTTTGTTTGATAACAATTTTGTTCCCAATTCAGTTCAAATGGAAGAGATTATAAAACGAAGAATTTTAAAAGTGATTGCAAATTTTGAAAAGTATGTATTTGTCTTTATATGTATCTATGCCCCAACACATCCAATACAAAGAATGTGTTTTTTAGATACTGTAACGAATCAGCTCATGGGAAATATGAATAATTAATCATAACTAGTTATAATTAATTATGAATATTTTAGATCCGCTGTAGATATTTAGCTGACCTCTCAGGGTCAACTGTCTTGTAAATTCTAAGAACGTTAATTTCCTGGTTAAAGAAAATAACTCATACTGTACAATTCTACAAAAGCTTGTAGCATAAATCTGCATGATTAAGTGACTCCAGTTATGAGCAAACAATGAACCACGTCAAGTGTGATACAAGTAAGGTTTTATTAACTACATAAACACAGTCTAACATACTACATAAACACATAAACTGGTCTAACATGCACATACACACACACACACACGCACACACGCAGTTTGTATAGGAAAGGGTTAAAAGCTTAACGCAGTAAAGAGAAGAGAAATAAGAATATGAAATTATGGAACCATTTGCATATTCAGCAGATCTACCCGAGGGAAACATCAGATTCTTAGTTCAAACACACCTTTGTAAAAAGGTGCAAATGATACCTAATGTATCAATTAATAAGACTAAGTTTGATACTTGCATGTCTCATCTGTCTGAAAGAGAGGTTTGATGTAATCTGAAGGTTCCAGTTGATCTTTGCTGAAGTTAGTTGATGAAAAGAACCAGTTTTGAGTCAGAGGATCTTGATGAATGGAAAGGTCGAGGCCGAAGCCTGGCACAAAACTTAGGATGTCCTGGAGCGTTGGAGCTCACATCTTATCAAAACCTAGCAGAACCACCGACTGGGTGGGTCCCTGGAGTGGGGCCTTTAAGGTCTCGGAAGAGTCACACCTCTCAAGGTGGGCCTGTCCAGTGAGAAAGTAAAAAATTCCAAGCGGGAGGTTGCAATTGCTGGAGGGTTTTACGACCCTTTGTTTGAGGGCATGGTAATTTGCAAATGTAGCTTGGATCAAAATTACTAAAGACTCTTAGAACATTAATATGTTGCGTAGGTGTAAACATACAATATACACTCTCAATTAGATCATCCGAATACGAATGAATAGAGACCAAACACGTTATATGTAAGGTTACATGGATGAGTGGTTCTATCCTAAACATGCATAAAATAGTCTACAATACAACAGATAATATACAAGACAGCAATAATATATACAATGGCCTGAAGAAAATGGGTGTTTATTCAAAGAAGGTTTTCCTATGAATTGATTAGTAGAAAAGTCCATTCCTACTGTGCCTTGGGGATTTTCCTTATGAAAAGACAGTGCTTTTCCCTGCTCACATTCCATGAGGTCGTAAAATAATCTGGTGTCAGGGTTGCCATGGTTTGGTGTCATTTGCAGACATCCTGGCATCCAGTTTATTGGGTGAGGGGACTGTGGCGATTTGTTAATCTAATGAAGAAATGATTTGTTAAATCAAATGAAAAATTGTGTGTTTGATTGGTCCAGACGCTACAATACTCTTTGTAAAACTCTAGAAGAGTATAAAGGTGAAGAATACTTGTTTTTGGGAGGTGATTTTAATTGTGCAGTAAGCAGTTTAGACAGAAATCATATTGAGCCACATATGCCATCACGCAGAAGGCTTATTCAAATGATTGAAACGCATGATTTGAGTGATGTGTGGAGAAATTTTAACAAGGATACTAGACAGTATACATGGGTACATGCATGTAATCATTCATTATCATTAGCAAGGTTAGATAAGCTTTATGTTTTTAAACATCATCTTAGTATTTTCAAAAGATGTTTTATTTCACCGGTTGGTTTTTCAGAGCATAGTTTAATAGGATATGTATTTTCTATGAATTCTGTTTAACCCAATAGTGCCTATTGGCATTTTAACACAACTCTGTTAAACGATATTCAGTTTAAAGAAATTTTGAATTGTTTCTGGATTAATTTTAAAAAGGAAAGTAATAATTTTCAGTCCTTAAAAAGTTGGTGGGATTTCGGAAAAACTCAAATAAAACAACTGTGTCAACAATACACCCTGAATGTCATTAAAGGATTGGCTAGATCTGTTCAGATTTTAGAAGATGAAATTGCGAAACTTCAACAGTTAACACAAACTGGAAATCAAGACCTTATTGTTAAATCCGCTTTATCTGATCTGCTGGGTTTAAAAGCACAAGGAGCATTAATAAGATCACGCTTTCAAAACTTTAGTGAGATGGATGCTCCATCCAAATTTTTCTTTGGGTTAGAAAAGAAAAATGGGCAGCGACGTTTTATTAATGTTTTACAATCTGAAAGTGGGGTTTTACTTTCAGATCCAATTGAAATACGTAAGAGAGCAGTCAGTTTTTATGAAAAATTGTACAAAAATGAGTCTAGAGAAGATGAATTTGTTGAACAATGTTTTTTTAGTGATTTACCTCAGATTTCTGAAAAATCTAACGAAGACCTTAATAAGCCCATAATATTAGAAGAGCTGTATAATAATCCTCAAAACATGGAAAGTGGTAGGGTTCCTGGAATTGATGGAATTCCGGTTGAGTTTTATAAGTCTTATTGGAATATAATAGGAGAAGATTTATTGGAAGTTCTAAATAACAGTATAATTCAAGGAAGTCTACCTTTAAGCTGTCGAAGAGCAGTTCTCACTCTTTTGCCTAAAAAAGGTGATTTAACTAATATAACAAGTTGGCGACCTGTATCTTTGTTATGTTGCGATTATAAAATACTTTCTAAAGTGTTAGCAACAAGACTTGGAAAGGTTTTGGAAGAAGTTATACATCCAGACCAGTCTTATTGCATACCTGGCAGATCAATATTTGTAAATATTTCACTAATTAGGGATATTTTTGAAGTAGTTAAGATATTTGGTTTGAATGCATGCTTGATTTCCATTGATCAAGAGAAAGCTTTTGATCGTGTCGAGCATGATTATTTATGGAAAGTTTTGAAAGCTTTTGGTTTTAGTTTAGCTTTTATTGATAAAATCAAAACTTTGTATAATGACATTGAGGGTGTCTTGAAGTTTAATGGTGGCTTATGCGCTCCTTTCAAGGTTTATCGTGGAATCAGACAAGGTTGTTCTTTGTCTGGATTGCTGTATGCATTAGCAATAGAACCTTTTTTACATAAATTGAGAAAAGAGCTGGTTGGGTTAAAAATTCCAAAATGTGACAATGCTATAAAGTTATCTGCTTATGCTGATGACATTGTTGTAATGATTGAAGGCCATAAAGATATAAAAAGTGTAATAAGAGTATCCAGTGAGTTTGAATCTATTTCTTCTGCAAAAATCAATTGGAAAAAAAGTGATGCAGTGTTGCTTGGAAAGTGGAAAGACAAAATACCAGATCTACCAGGTGGTTTAATATGGAAAAGGGATGGTTTTAAATATTTGGGAGTGTATTTGGGTGATGAAGCTACTGTGCAGAAAAATTGTGAAGGAGTAATTGAAAAGATAAAAGGTCGATTGGAAAGGTGGAAGTGGCTTAAATCAGCAATGTTGTACAGAGGAAGAACAATTATAATAAATAATTTGGTTGCATCTTTTTTGTGGCATCAGTTGGCTTGTGTTGATCCACCAACCTATTTATTGGCAAAGATACAATCGATTTTAATAGATTTTTTCTGGGAAAAATTTAATTGGGTAATACATAATATTTTGTATTTACCAAAAGAGGAAGGTGGACAAGGACTGGTCCATCTGCAAAGCAGGACTGCTGTTTTTCGATTACAGTTTTTGCAGAGATTTCTTAAGGATTCAGAAAATGTGAGTTGGAGAACAGTAACCAGTGTCATACTGAAATCTGTTCAAGGTTTGAACTTGGACAAATCCTTGTTTTTGATGGACCCTAATAAGATTGACACTTCATGTTTACCTGTTTTCTATCAAAACCTTTTTAAGGTTTGGAGATGTTTTAATGTGAAGAAGTCTGAAACTGCAAACTCTTTATTTTGGTTGTTGGAAGAGCCACTGATAAATGGTGCAAGACTGGATGTAATAAGCACAAGCAGCACATTTACTGGACTTTTTATTCGAGCTGGAATCACAGTGTTAAAAAAACTTGCACTTTTGGCGGGAGCTGGACTAGCTAATGCTGAAGAAGTGACTGCTTGTGTGAAGATTAAATCAGTTCGAACAATGACTCAAATATTACAGAAGATGAGATCTGTTCTCACATCAGAGGAAAATAATATGCTCAAAGACTTTTGTGAAGGATTAATTTCGAATGTATGGATTAATTTCCTTTTTTTTTTTTTTGGTTTTTTTTTTTTTTTTTTTTTTTTTTTTTTTTTTTTTTTTTTTTTTTTTTTTTACACGTTTTTATCTCCAATTTTTAAATGAGTAGTCTGGATTTTCGGGAACACTAAAGAACATTTGTGGGATTTTAATGATGTCAATGGAAAACAATTCTATAAGGCATGTGTAAAAAATTTTAACAAAAAAGGTTTAAATCAAAAAGTTGATACACCTTGGCGGAATGTTTTGGGATTGAATGAAAATGTTAGACCAGAGTGGAGAGCGTTATATAAGCCACCATTAACCAAAAAAACAGCTGACATTCATTGGAGGGTTTTACATGGAATAATCGCAGTTAATGCCTTTGTTTCTATTTTAAATCCTGATTCAAGTCATGATTGCCCTTTTTGCTCTGAAAGAGAGACTGTGTTTCATTGTTTTATATATTGTTTTAGGCTGAAACCTTTGTTTGAAATGTTTAAAGGACTTTTCAACTGTTTTAATTAAGTGTTTTCTGTACAGACTTTAATTTTTGGTTTTAAATATGTGAGAAAGAGACGTGATGAATGTCTGTTGTTAAATTTTGTACTTGGAAAAGCAAAAATGGCTATATACACTAGCAGGAGAAATCATATAGAACAGAGAAAAGATAGTGATGTGTTAAGGGTGTTTAAAGTAATGGTGAAATCCAGAATTGTTGTTGATTTTATAAAATGATGAATAATTTAATGACGTTTGAATCTATATGGTGTTGTAGAGAAGCCTTATGCTCAGTTGTGAATGGAGAGTTGTGTTTTGTTTTAAGTTGGTAAATATTTGAGAATGGCTTTTACTGTGAAGAAATAGCTAATGGTTGTTAATTTTATTGTAATAAAAGTTATTTGAAAAAGTCAAAAGTCAAAAGTCTCTCTCTCTCTCTCTCTCTCTCTCTCTTTCTGTCTTCCTCTGCCTCTGCCTCTTCCTCTGCCTCTAGCTCTCCCTGCCTCCATGCTTGCAAAGTTCTCAAAATGGCTTAACTGAGACCTTTTTGTAGCTGGCTGATTGGTGTTCAGTTTTGTAAGTAAGTGTTTTCAGGTGTGTGTCAACGTCTTTTCAATTAACCAATGTGTGTTGTATTTTGAATAGATGTGTTTTCCCAATGGTACCCTGAGATTTCATTTTTGAACTAAGTGTCTTATGTATGAAATAGTGTGTAGTGTCTAGGAGCAAGTGTGTTGCAGAAAGGAGCAAGTGTGTTACAGAATTGCAACTAAAGTGCAAAGCAGCGCTTTTGTTTAAGGTATGGTTACACTGTGTGTTTAAGGTATAGTAACAAAAGCTTCAAGTTTTGTTACTTTGGTCTAAGCATGTGTCTATAGTGTTCAAGCAACGGGCAAAAACTGTATTAATATTATTAAGTTTTAATGCATTTGCATTGAGAGTATATATTAGATTATAGTCTATTTGAAGAGTTTAGCTGGCAGCCTGTAACAATAATAATGATTAAAGGATAAAACAAAACAGTGACACTATGTCTGTAAAATTTCCGCTCCTCGTAAGCGTCCTCTAATTGTACCTTAGAAGCGCAGCTGAAGACATAACACACTCAAGTTACATCATACATGTCCCTTTTAACTTTTTTATAGTGATGAGTTTCAGGTTGTAACTGTGAGCGAGCAGTTTGATGTTGTACATGTTCACTAACCCAGTGCCAAATTAGGCCATGTCGCCAGCCTGTCAACGACAAAATCAGATAGTAAAGTATTTCTGGGAAACATTAATATTGCAGGCGCTTCTAATTAAACCTGCTCCTGAACAGACCCCCCATGAGAGCATCCCTCAGTAGACAGCGACATCTAGAGAGGATAGACAGATGTGAGTTTGTTCCTGCCACTGTCATTTGCTGCATGACAGAAATGTTTGAGTTGAAATGCTTCTGCCACCCAAAAAGTTAAAAGACACTCACCAATATATCACTCCAGCTGCAAAAGGCAACCTGTTTTCATTTGAGATGTAATGGCGCTATCTTGTGGTCTATTTTTGTAATTGACCACATGCATCCAGTTATTATTCTCAATCCTGCTGCACATTTGGGCTGAAAGCTAAAAAAGGACTTCATTAGGAATATTTACATTCGTAAAGAATATTGACATTATAGAATATTTACATTTTGTTAAAAAAAGAAGGAAGACCCGTACTTGTGGTGTCTCAGAAACATTGCCTCTGTAGTAGAAAATAGCCTATGGGTATTTAGCCTACCTCTAAAGCAGACTCTTAAATGAAATGGAACAATAATTGACTGACCTCTTGTGAAAAGGAACCGAATGTGCACAGATGTCAAAAGAATATTTTTAAAAACACACTTTTTCCTACTTATGTACACTTTCAAAAGTGCACTTTGTAAAAATGTAAAAATAAGGTTTAATTTAAATTATATCTTTTCAATCTTTATGTATTTATTTTTTTTTGGCGGGGGGGGGGGGGGGGGGGGGGGGGGGACTATAACAACTTTTATTTTGACGTGTGCGTGATGCCAGGGTATTCTCGCGGCAAAAAGGGGCCGTGGTCTTTTCAGTAGCGCAGCGGTGTACAGAATAAAGCACAGCTCACACAGAAGTGACTTTCAAGTAAAGCAAGTGTTAATGGTCAGAGCGGCGAATTCACGTTACAAACTTTAAAATGAGCGAAATCTGTGTGAAGAACAATTCATCCTCACGCGAAACTTTCGAACGGATTATTATTGGAATGATTGATTTCCCTGGACGAACTTCAGTCCAGAAACGGTAAATGTGAGGACACTGTCAAACACATGTAAAATAGCCTACTTGATTTATTACTGTGTTTACAAAGTGCAGCTTCATCATTACAAATGTGGAATTACAAATATATTTAAATACATTAAATATTAGTTTCAATACAGTTAATATATTTTAGTTTCCCTTACGAAAATTAACCATGGATTTACCACAAAACAACAACAACAACAACAACATGAAAACTACCAGTTAAACCATGGTAACCATAAATTAACCATGGTTTTGCTACACTACCATGGTATTTGTAGTAAAACTGTAGTTATACAAATGGTAGACAATAGGCACAAAAAAAAAACCTGGTTACTACACTTTTACTATTATAATGATAAACCATGGTTCATTTTTGTGAGGGTTACCAACAATTGTCAGTAGCTTTAACCATATTTCACAAACAATAGAAGAACAATTATGAAATGTAGATGTACTTAGGTCCTACTTAAGTGGGTCAAATAAAGCACTCTACGGTTCAATTAATTGCATTTAATATAACATATTCATTTCATTGCAGTTAACATGCACTTAAGTATATTATTTTAACCCTAACTCCAGCTCTGATTTAAGAAATCTACTAAAGAGGACTCCAGATATATCAACAGTAGGACTGGTTGTCGTATCTCTTCCTCGGGCACTGACAGTCCTCAGCCTAGGCAGGTATTGACAAGATAGCGGCATTTATCTGCTGAAAGGAAAACTGTTCAATCTGTCATCTTAATTACCTTTCAAATCCCTTGAAAGCTCTGATTGCACCATTATATTAGCCTACTGTTGGATTCCTGTGCCACCGGTCCCAAGTAGCTGTAGTGTTATACTGATAGTAATTACCTTAAGGAGTTTGGAAGAATCACCCTTCTGTATTCAAGAGAATCTGTTTGACAGATGTTTACAGCTTTCATATGCCCCACAGAACTACAAAAGACGGAATGAGACAAGGTGTTGTTCATTCTGAAGGTGCTATCAGGATAAGTGTCTTCTTAACAGGTTGATTTAATGAGGTAATTCTTATCTGGTTATGAAACATACCACTAACTGAATTGCATTGACTGCAAATCTACAGACAGCGTTTTATAAAGGGATCAAGATCTTTTATTCTCAATTACAAATTAATTCAGATCAAGTGATGCAAGCACACTCTCATGAGGTAACAAGGTGGCTTAAAACATCACTTTGCCAAAGAGTACATTGTCCTTTATGTAAAAAAATAAATAAATAGGTTCAGCTCATGCTAACAATGCTTTCAAAACATTAAGATGCATTTGAACCTATGCATATTATAAACATTTAGCCAAAGATCTGCCCACTTACATTGTGAGTTATTGATTCTTGTTCATTTATACTGAGGGACAACGTGAAAATGTTTTTGGATAAATAACATTACAATTTATGTACCATTTTCCAGAAAAGAAAAAAAAAAGAAAAAACTTCATGCATATAAAGCTTTTATTATCTCGTGTTTGATGAATATGTTTTTGATTTCCGAATTTAAATTATTTTTGATATTTTTGGGGGTCATAGAGTCAAAAATGTCAGAGTGATACAACTGGCCTGATATCAAAATGAAAAAGAAAAAAGAAAAAAAAGTTTAACAAAACTACTTCCTACTTATAGGAAAAATAAGAGATGAAAGTCATGTTTTGCAACCAAATGTAAAAAAAAAAGAAATTATATCATACAATGTGTAAAAGTTGTCATGTAGTGCAACTTCCCACTTTTATGAATTAATCATGATGTTTGTTAAAATAATAATGATACCTCTTACCTTAACAAACCTAAAAATGAAAATAATAAATATTTACATTTATTCAAGGTGTGAGGAAAATATATTTTTGCCTTTTACCTGATGGTTACACCACAAGGTATGAAAATGAAACAAATACAAATACATAGATGAAAAATTTTTTTTTTTTTTTTTTTTTACAAGCCACCAAATCATTAATTCACCTGTTTAATATTGTGTAGGCCACCCTTGTGCTGCCAAAACAGCTCTGAAGCATCGAGGCATGGACTTCACAAGACCACTGAACGTGTCCTGTGGTATCTGGCACCAATCATCAGCAGATCCTTGGAAGACAGGCAGGTTCGTGGTGGAGCCTCCATGGATCAGACCCCCCTTTGGTTGGTTCAGGCACAACCATCGATGCTCAACTGGAATGAGATCTGGGGGAATTTGGAGGCCAAGGTAACACCCTGAACTCTTTGTCATGTTCCTCAAATCATTCCTGAACAAACTTTGCAGTGTGGCGGGGTGCATTATCCTGCTGAAAGAGGACATTCCATCAGGGAACACTATTGCAATGGAGGAGTGTACGTGGTCTGCAACAGTCTTTAGGTAGGTGGTATCAAAGTAACATGCACATCAGGACTTTCCCAGCAGAACATTGGCCAGAGCATAACACTGCCTCTGCTGACCTGCCTTCTTCCCATAGTCATCCTGCTGCCAACTCTTCCCCAGGTCCAAACGAGGCAAGTGTGTCACCCACATCAAATGATCTAAAAGAAAACGGAATTCATCAGACCAGGCAACCTTCTTCCATTCTTCCTTCTTACACGGTCTTGTTCTGATGCTGATGTATCCATAGTTGGTGCTTTCAGGGTCATCACTGACCCGTCTGTGGCTGAGCAACCTCATATGCAGCGAACTGCAATTCACTCTTACCACTGTTCCACTGGGGCTGGTGCCAGTGCTCAGCCACTGGCAGGGAGCAGAACCCTCTACGTCACCAACATGTAATTGGAATCACTTGTAATCTCTTGTGGAAGGACAGCGTTGGTCTCTTCTGCCGACCACTGCAGTCTGTAGTGCAGTCTGACGTCATAGGTTCCCTTTGTTTGAAACCAACAAGATTTTCGGGGCCGGTTCGGAACCAAGATCTGAGCACTGGCCCAGAATTTGTTTTGAGTGGAAAAGCGCAGCCCGGTTCCCAACTGGGCTCTGGCTCTGGCAACGGCCCGGTGGAAAAGCGGTATCTTTCTTCTGACACTTTTTATCATGGCCAGTATTAAGTGTTTCATCAGTTTGAGGTCCAGTAGCTCTTCTGTGTGATCTGACCAAATGGACTAGCCTTTGCGCCTATGATCCTGTTGCCGGTTCATCGGTCGTCCTTGCTTGTACCATTTGTGGTAGGTACTAACCACTGCATACCAGGAATACCCCCCATGGGACTAGATGTTTTGGAGATACTATAACCCAGTTGTCCTGCCATCACTCATTGGTACTAGTCAAAGTCACTCAGATATTTCACTTGCCCATTTTTTGTGGCTTCCAACACATGAAATCCAAGACAGACTGTTCCCTTGCTGCCTAATCTCTTGATATGTGCCATTGTAATGTTATAATCAATGATATTCAACTTGTCAGTGTTGTAAATGTTGTGGCTGAAAATAATATTCCCTAAACTGTGTATAATTGCACCTCTAGTGTCACCAAAAAGAACATCAAAAATAATACAAAGAAGTTTCTTCAGCACTTTAGGGTTACATTGCTTTCTTCAACACACTTCCAAAAAATTATGTGCTTCTTAAGCATACTGGGTGCAGGGGTACATACCTGTTAACACTTCAAAGGAACAACAGGCTTCTTGATATTTCCGAGGTCTGGAATGTCAAATATTTAATGACTTAATCCTTGAGCATTAACTGTACATTTCCTCTATCTTTTAACAGAGTATTAGGATGTTCCACAGCAAGACCAACCTATAAAACCCCATGCTAACCAAAGAACACACAGATCTTGTGGGCCTAGCACTCTGCACGCTATCTCCTTAGAGGAAAAGCCAATGCTGCATTTTCGTGGGTACAACCTGAAATGAAGAATGGCGTTGTTCTCATCTTAAACTACTGTTCAAATATTATTTCAGTAGAAGCGGTCTCCAGAATGCACCCTGGAGTGAAATTTTCAACCTCAACACACAAGGCTAAAGGGAACTCACCAAAGGCTGGACATTTGCTAGCAATATAGGCCCATTGTTTGAGTATTAATCAACTGTGGCAAGACACATTAACTGTACACGATCATAAATATAGTCATTAAATACAAGGAGGATGTCTTAACAAAAAGGTTCCAGATATGGAATCAGTTTCCTGTTTTATGTTGGACTCAAAGAGAGATCATTAGCATGATGTTTCCTGGGTCTAGATTCTGAATGGTACTTGTTCACATAAAGTTTGAGGTTTTATTTTGCCGACTGGGTGGCATTTTTTTGGGGAACAGAACTCGTGAGACTGAAATTTGCTGGTTAACAATTAAACCTTTCTGGGACTGGATTCATGAAAATTCAAGTTAAATTCCAAGAAGTTTGTAAGAATGTTACCAAATGCAATTATTTTAAAGTTTTAAAATATTTTCTAAAAAACCAAAAACATTTAAAGAAGAAGATAGCAAGTGTTATCTTGATTGTATGGTGGTTCTTTCGGAAGTCTCATTGATCAACTCAATGAAAAACCTCAAAGGAGCTTTTTTGTTGCTGCCTGCAGATTACGTAAAATAGAGTGATCTATTGCATTCATTTGCACTTCATCATTTTGTGCTCTTTCATTTGTGCTGAATGCTGCCCGAAAGTTATAAAATTAAAATGTAAGAATACTCGAAAAACTAAGAAAAGCAAGAATGAAGGCCCAGTCCTAAACATAACCCTCAGTGGGGTGTAGGCAGAGGAATGAGATTGTATGAATTCATACAAATTTGGCATCAATTTGCCAAAATGTAAAATGGTTTCAGATTGCCATGAGAGTGTGTTGGGCATAATGCCTTTACTGCCACTGAATTTCAAATCCAGCTTAGCATCCTGACGAATATTTAAACAATTATGTCACTTTAACTGCATTTACTGCCATATTCCTAACATGACAATACAATTGTGGTCTCTTTTTGTGACTTTCAATGAGACACAACTGTGCCTGCAATTCTTTTGAAGACTGTGCCAAGTTTCCCACCCACAAAGCCAAAGCATGATCTAACCAACATGAAATGTTCCTGTGACACCCCTAAAGAAGAAATAAATAGATTTGAGGAAAATTAAAGGAATGTTACACAAATGGAGTTGGTACTTGAAAGGCTTTTGATTCTGTATCTTTGAATTCCATTTGTAGATGAGCAATTGAGTTGCTTGGAAAGGGGATGAAAGACAAGAAATAAATGGGACAGTTGTTGTTGTACAATAAGCTTGCATATAATTCTATCTTTAAAGAATTTGATTAAACATTTTTTCGTTTATATTGAGTTTTGATTGCAGGTTTTTATATCTTGGCAGACCTATGCACATTTTGAGATCTCTGGGAACTCTAGAGACATTTTTTGGGGTCTTTTTACTCAGGAAAAACATCTGGGAAGCAGCAAACACAAACTCTTTCTTTATTTAATCTCATTGTGGAGTTTCCAAACACGTTTTTCTTCAGTGTGCCAGAAGATGGCAGACATGACTTTATGTGGGGGCCCAATGGAAAAAACATTTAACAGTGCTGCAGGATATGTTGGGTTGCCTTGCGTTAAGCTGTTTTTGTTTGGCAAATTACTTTTAAAGAACGGTGCCTATAAGGATGGAGATGATACATAAGACATAAAAAAAGCACAGACGGACATGGTGTAATTTCCCCGGCTAGGAGCATCTAGTCATCTAATGGCTTTGTCCATTTAAAAGAGGGATTTTTTTGGGGTTACTTAATTGTGATTGTCATTTGTCATTCGTCAGTCTAATGGTATTAACAGGCCTCGAGACCTAGTTTAGTCTATTTTGTGACATGAACTATGCGTCATGCAACTCTCACAAGTCATGGAAATGGAATTTAAAAGTTAAATAACAACTGCATTCACCTATCAAACCACTTAACAGACTTCTTTTTTAAAATATGAAAAGTCATACTGTATTTATAGAACATACTGTATTATGTAAAATGACATTGCTGAGTGAAAGTCTGTTTGATATTATACAGTAAGAGCTAAAGCTCAAAAGGCTTTGCACCATATGGCTTGTGGTACAACAGTCAGGATTATTACAGCATTAAGACTCAATTGATTGCAGTTTTGTCTTGATGGTCTTTTCTCCCATTTTATAACGTCTCAGTCCACTGGCTGAGCTAATATCTTCATGGATTAAAGCCTTAAGGAGTAAATTGCAAGGAATATGCTTTGCTGAAGGATTTGAACTGTTGATCCTGCATAGCCATTATTCTCACTCGGTTGCTTTTATAACTCTGGCGATGGGCAGTATGATCATAATATACTGTAGCTCTATTGCACAACAACTGTGTAAAGACAAAATTTGTGCATTTTCTCAAGAAAATCAGAATGCATGCCTGTGCAAAACTTACCGTCATGATGTGAGGGTGTTTTGGGTCGTTGCTAGGGTGTTCTGAGTGGTTGCTAGGGTGTTGTGGTTTGTTGTCAGGGCTATGCAGCTGCTAAAGTGTTCTGAGTGGTTGCTAGGGTGTTGTAGTTTGTTGTCAGGGCTATGCAGCTGCTAAGATGTTCTGACTGGTTGCTACAGTAGAGTGTTGTGAGTCATTACCAGGGCGTTGCTATGCAGTATATGAAGTGTTCTGGTGGTTGTTAGGATGTTGCTAGGAGTTTCTGAGGTATTGCCATCACATTGTTACATTGTAGTACTGTTGCTAGGGGCTCATCGCCATGGCATTACACTGCTCCTCTTTTGCTAAGGTGTTCTGAGTGGTATGGGGTGCTGTGGTTTGTTTGTCAGGGCTATGCAGCTGCTAAGGTGTTCTGAGCGTTTGCTAGGGTGTTGTGGGCCATTATCAGAGTGTTGCTATACAGTTATAGAGTGTTCTGGTGGTTGTTAGGATGTTGCTAGGGCTTTCTGAAGGATTGTCATCACATTGCTACAATGTAATGCTTCTGTTAGGGTGAGGGGGTCATTGCCATGACATTGCATTGCTTCTCTGTTGTTAAGGTGATTCATAGCACATTGCAGTATTATAGATGAGGTGTATTGGGTGGTATAAAGGTGTTGCCATGCAATTTCTAGGGGTACTGGTGGTTGTTGGGATGTTGCTAGGGTGCTCTGGGTGAGTTTCATTATGTTGCTATGTAGTTGATTGGTTTTGGTTGTTAGGACATAACATTGCAATTGCTACAGCGTTTTTTTGTTTTGTTTGTTTTTTGTGGTTACCAGGGTGTTAATATGTATGTGATTGCGAAGGTGTCCTGAGTAATTGTTAGCACATTGCAATACAGTTTCTAAGGTGTTCTGGTTATTAGGGTGTTGCTAGTCGGTTTCTGGGGTGCTTGTGGTTGTTAAGATGTTGTTAGGGTGTTGTGGTTGTTTTTCAGGTTGCTTGGTTGTGGTTGTTAGGACACTGCATTGCAATTGCTAAGGTGTTGGAGATGGTTACTGGGTTGTTACTATGTAGCTGCTAAGGTGTCCTGAGTAGTTGTTAGCACATTGCTATTTCTTAACACATTGCAATACTGTTGCTAGAGATCTGATTTGTTATTAGGGTGTTGCTATGCAATTTCAATGGGTTTTGGTGGTTCCCCTTCAGGAACTCGAGCTGCGTCGAGATTCGCTTTGGGAACGCCTTTGCGTGACCGCGTTCTGAAGCACGTGTCAAATCCGTCCAATGGAGCAGCGAGACGTCACGAGCAGGGTGACGTAAGCACCAGAAAGCATAAAAGCGCATCCGGCCGGGCGCCACCCAGCTTCTGCTCTTCAGTAGCGCTCTGTGTATGTGTCTGTCTATTTACTGTTGTCTGTCTGCACAAGCACTCATATATATAAAACAATGAGGAAGTCTATGGCGAGTGAACGACATTACAAACGCTGTGTTTCTCCCTGCCCACGATATCTGGCGGCAGGGAATACACACGATTTGTGTGTCGTTTGTTTAGGAGCGGAGCATGCACGGTTAGCTTTCGAGGAGCTGATTGTCATCACTGCGAGCTCTCTCTGCGCACGCTCCGCTCTTGCCTGGCTGTGTTTGATGAGAGCGGCCAGTCTCGCGATCCCGCTGGCAGCGGTCCCGCTTTTGCTGAGGCACAGCGCAGACTGTTGTCGTGTGGATCGCGGGTGGATTTAGCGGAGGGAACCGAGACGGGCTCGTCCTTTTCTCGGACCTCACCCGCTAGATCCGCGGCTCTCTATCTCACGGTTCGGAATCCTGCTCGGCTCATGACCCGACAGCGAAATTCCCGCTGCCGCCCTCAACGGGACGCACGGAGAGCTCGCCCCCCCCCGTCAAGTGAGGGTGCTACAGCAGTCAGGTCGGTTGTTACTTCAGTGCCCTCATGGAGGTTCATTGATAGCCCTGCCACCTCGTTGCTTCAGGGCTTAGTGAGCTCCGACGAGTGAAATTCCCGGCTGCCGCCCGGCAATGGTACTGCACGGGAGAGCTCGCCCCCTCAAGTTAGGGTGCTACAGCAGTCGGGTCGGTTATTCCCTCAGTGCCCTCATGGAGGCTTATTGATACCCCTGCCACCTTCGGTGCTTCAGGGCTCAGTGAGCTCAGACAAGCGAATTCCCAGCTGCCGCCCAGCAACGGTACGGCACGGGAGAGCTCGCACCCCCTTAAGTGAGGGTGCTACAGCAGTCGGGTCGGTTGTTCCTTCAGTGCCCTCATGGTGGTTCATTGATACCCCTGCCACCTCGTGCTTCAGGGCTCAGTGAGCTCCTACGAGCGAAAATCCCAGCTGCCGCCCAGCAAAGGTACGGCACAGGAGAGCTCGCCCCCTAAAGTGAGGGTGCTACAGCATTTCGGTCGGTTGTTCCCTCATTGCCCTCCCATTGAGTTCATTGATACCCTGCCACTCGGTGCTTCAGGTCATTGAGCTCAACTATGCTCAATTCCAGCTTCCGCCCTCAATTGTACGGCCGGTAGCTGCCCCCTCAGTGAGGTGCTACCAGCAGTCGGTCGGTTGTTTCCTCATTGCCCTCATGGAGGTTCATTGATACCCTGCCACCTCGGTGCTTCAGGGCTCTGTGAGCTCCGACGAGCGAAAATCCCAACTGCCACCCGGCAACTGTACGTCACGGGAGAGCTCGCCCCCTCAAGTGTGGGTGCTACAGCAGTCAGGTCGGTCGGTCCCTGCCGGTAATCCGCTTCAGGGCACCGTATTGGCTCCTCTAATAATACCAGAGGCCGGCCTCGAGAGGCTGGTTCCCTTTGTAGATTTTCTGGTAGCGTGGAAACTCAACCAAATATCTCAAAGTGGGTCCTGCAGATTGTAGAGAAAGGTTACAGAATCCAGTTCGGTTCTCGTCAGCCTCGTTTTAACGGGGTCATCCCCACACTAGTGGGGCCCCGAGCAGGCTCTGGTAATGGGGAAAAAACCAAAAAGAAAAAAAAAAAAAAAAGAAAACTCTCTCTTGACCAAGGGCCATAGAACGTGTTCCTCCTCTCTCTTGAGAGCGTCTGGGTTCTACAGCCGTTACTTCATTGTTCCGAAGAGGGATGGGGGGTTGCGTCCGATCTTAGTTCTCCGTCTTCTGAACCGCGCTATCAACGGCTTCGGTTCAAGATGCTCACTATCAAGCAGGTCGTGTCTCAGATCAGGTCTGAGGACTGGTTTGTTACGATAGCTCTCAAAGACGCTTATTTTCCATGTTTCCATCCTCCCTCAACAATGGAAGTTCCTGTGGTTTGCTTTCGGGGGCGAAGCATACAAATATAGAGTTCTTCCCTTTGGCCTGTCACTCTCACCCCGCACTTTCACAAAGTGTGTGGATGCTGCTCTGGCTCCACTGCGACTCCAGGGCATCCGCATACTCAATTATATCGACGATTGGTTAATACTAGCTCAATCAGAGCAGATGGTGGCTCGGCATCGCTATTTCGTTCCTCCCAACGGGGCCCATATGAGAGAGCTGGGGTTAAGAATAAACGCCAAGAAGAGTGTTCTTTCTCCATTACAGAGAACCACTTATTTAGGTGTGGTGTGGAACTCAACCTCGATGCAGGCACGTCTGTCTCCTTCTCGAATCGAGTCATTCCTCACGACAGTCACGAGGGTAAGAGAAGGTCACTCACTGTCAAACAGTTTCAAAGTGCTGTTGGGCCTGATGGCAGCGGCGTCCAACGTGATACCTTTTGGCCTGCTGTACATGAGACCCTTGCAGTGGTGGCTCAGAACCAAAGGATTTTCCCCGAGGGGGAATCCGCTTTGCATGATCAAGGTCACGCGGCGATGCTTACGTGCCTTGGACATGTGGAATAAACGTTGGTTCCTGGTTCAAGGCCCTACGTTAGGGGCTCCTTGTCGTCGCGTAAATGCTAACGACGGATGCCTCTCTCACAGGCTGGGGAGCGGTCATGGTCTCCTTTGTGACGGCCATCATCTCTTGTGGCACATCAACTGCCGGGAAATGCTGGGCGTGTTTCGAGCTCTGACACACTTACTTCCAGACCTAAGGGGGCATCATGTGTTTGTCCGCACAGACAACACATCGGTGGTCTCCTACATCAATCGGCAGGGGGACTGCGTTCGCACCCCTTGTACAAGCTGGTTCTCGGACTTGGTGTCCCTCCTCGGCGGCTCTCCGCTGGAGATTCCGATCAGGAGTGACCTCCTCTCTCAGGCGGGGGGCGCCATTCTTCACCCCCGCCCGGAGTTATGGAAGCTGTGGGCATGGCCCCTGAGGGGGGCACAGCTCCTAGCATCTGGTCTCTCAACTGAGGTTGTTGAGACTATACTCCAGTCTAGAGCCCCCACCACTAGGAAACAGTACGCCTTGAAGTGGAAACTTTTCTCTTCATGTTGCGGACAGCGACTGCAGGACCCAGTCCACTGACCAATTGGTACAGTTCTGGAGTTTCTACAGGAGCGATTCTCCGCAGGGTCATCTCCCTCCACTCTGAAGATATACGAGGTGGCCTTAGCTGCTTACCATGCCCTTCTCTGTGGTCAATCATTGGGAAGACACCCAATTGCCACTCGTTTCCTCCGTGGCACCCTTAGGCTGAGGCCGGTACAGCGCACCAAGGGCCCATAGTACTTTCAGTCATTCTGTCCTCCTCCATTCCAGAAAGTAGTCCAAGAAAGGCTTAATCTGCTCTGTCTAGTTCGAGCACTGGACGCTTACGCACACTGAGTTGCCCCGTCGCGTAAGGCAGATCAGTTTTTTTGTTTGTTTTTGTCCGCCAAAGAAGGGATTTCCGGCGTCCAAGCAGACTTTGAGTAGGTGGGTGGTCGAGGCCATCCCACTAGCCTACGAGTCCTCTGGCCTCCCGTCTCCTATGGGGGTCAGAGCGCACTCGACCAGGAGTATGGTGGCCTCCAAGGCTTTCAGCTTGGTGTGGCCTTGCAGGATATTTGTGCTGTGGCGGGCTGGTCCTCTCCGTACACTTTTGTCCGCTTTTACAACCTATACCTGGCATCTACCCTAGGTTCCCAAGTTTTCTCTTCGTGATGTGCTCATAAGATATACACACAGGCAGGGACTTGGTAGTATGGCGCAGTTCGTATTCTCATTCCCAGAGCGAATCTCGACGCAGCTTGAGTTCCTGAAGGGAAACGTCTCCAGTTTACGTATGTAACCATGGTTCCTCAAGGGAACGAGACGCTGCATCTCTTTGCCCTCCTCCCCTGATCCTGCTCCCGCGGCGTACTTCATCGAAGCTGTGGCGCCCGGCCGGAGCGCTTTTACGCTTTCCTGTGCTACGTCACCCGGGCTCGTGACGTCTCGCGCTCCTTGGACGATTTTGACCGCTGCAGACGCGGTCCGCAAGGGCGTTCCCAAAGCGAATCTCGACGCAGCTCGAGTTCCTGAAGGGGAACCACCAATACCCATTGAAATTGCATAGCAACACCCTAATAACAAATCAGATCTCTAGCAACAGTATTGCAATGTGTTAAGAAATAGCAATGTGCTAACAACTACTCAGGACACCTTAGCAGCTACATAGTAACAACCCAGTAACCATCTCCAACACCTTAGCAATTGCAATGCAGTGTCCTAACAACCACAACCAAGCAACCTGAAAAACAACCACAACACCCTAACAACATCTTAACAACCACAAGCACCCCAGAAACCGACTAGCAACACCCTAATAACCAGAACACCTTAGAAACTGTATTGCAATGTGCTAACAATTACTCAGGACACCTTCGCAATCACATACATATTAACACCCTGATAACCACAAAAAACAAACAAAACAAAAAAACGCTGTAGCAATTGCAATGTTATGTTCTAACAACCAAAACCAATCAACTACATAGCAACATAATGAAACTCACCCAGAGCACCCTAGCAACATCCCAACAACCACCAGTACCCCTAGAAATTGCATGGCAACACCTTTATACCACCCAATACACCTCATCTATAATACTGCAATGTGCTATGAATCACCTTAACAACAGAGAAGCAATGTAATGTCATGGCAATGACCCCCTCACCCTAACAGAAGCATTACATTGTAGCAATGTGATGGCAATCCTTCAGAAAGCCCTAGCAACATCCTAACAACCACCAGAACACTCTATAACTGTATAGCAACACTCTGATAATGGCCCACAACACCCTAGCAAATGCTCAGAACACCTTAGCAGCTGCATAGCCCTGACAACAAACCACAGCACCCCATACCACTCAGAACACCTTAGCACCCCTACACCTTAGCAACTCCATAGCAATGTATTAATAATCACTCAGAACACCTTAGCAACAGAGGAGCAGTGTAATGCCATGGCGATGAGCCCCTAGCAACAGTACTACAATGTAACAATGTGATGGCAATACCTCAGAAACTCCTAGCAACATCCTAACAACCACCAGAACACTTCATATACTGCATAGCAACGCCCTGGTAATGACTCACAACACTCTACTGTAGCAACCAGTCAGAACATCTTAGCAGCTGCATAGCCCTGACAACAAACTACAACACCCTAGCAACCACTCAGAACACTTTAGCAGCTGCATAGCCCTGACAACAAACCACAACACCCTAGCAACCACTCAGAACACCCTAGCAACGACCCAAAACACTCTCACATCATGACGGTAAGTTTTGCACAGGCATGCATTCTGATTTTCTTGAGAAAATGCAAAAATGTTGTCTTTACACAGTTGTTGTGCAATAGAGCTACAGTATATTGTTGCTATGTGGTTGCTTTGTTGTGATTGTTAGGGCATTGCAGTGCAATTGTTAGGGTGATCGTTGTGGTTACCAGGGTGTTACTATGTATGTGGTTGCTAAGTGTCTTGAGTAATTATTAGCACTTTGCAGTACTGTTGCTAAGGTGTTCTGGGTGCTTGTTAGAGCATTGCAATGCAGTTTCTGGAGGGTGCTGGTGGTTGTTAAGATGTTAGGGTGTTATGGGTGATTTTCAAGATTTAGTTTATAGCACATCACTATGTGGTTGCTTGGTTGTGGTTGTTAGGGTACTGCAGTGCAATTGCTAGGCTGTAGTTGGTGGTTACCAGGGTGTAACTAAATGTGAGCACATAATACAATATTGTTGCTAAGGTGTTCTGGGTGATTGTTGAAGCATAGCGATGCATCTTCTGGAGGCTGCTGGTGGTTGTTAAAATGTTGCTAAAGTGTTTTGGGGGCTTTGGCTTGTTCCTGTGTGTTGGCTTGGTTTTGTTTGCCAATTGTGCTGTAATGGGAGGTGTTGTCAATGGTTACCAAGTTTGGTTTTACAGTGCTGAGGCATAAATTATTATATTATAATTACTCTGAGTGATTGTTAGCACAATCTGTGTGGGAACATTTTTCGTTCTCACACCCAATTCCCAATTGCGTGGATTCTTATTGAAATGACTGGATTTCATGCATGAAAATTTGCCAATCAATATTAAAGGTGTTGTATGTAATTTTTTGACTACTAAATCTTAGAAATACCATAATATTTGTGCAGCTATTTAGGAAACATGGTAAGTTCACATACTTGTTTCTCCAATAAACAATGCTACAACCAGTTATTCTACTTTGAAATGTGCGTTCTGTGTCAGAATGTCTGTTTTTGTTTTGTTCTGTGTGACTCCGCCCACTGACACTTTAACCAATAATATTTCGACACCACGGTTGTCACGGTTGCCAAAAACACAGCACATTGCAGCCATGGAAGCCAGCAAATAAACTGCATCAGATTGCAGATTCTACCTGACCTAAAAAGCCTCGACAACCTTTGAAAAAACTATAAATGACCAGGGGCATATTAAAACGCAAATAAATCAACTCATCAGTTTACAGTGTAAGGCTCGTCGGTTTTCTTTGTCAATTGCGCTTGTTCATGTTGTGTGTCCAATCTGGCAACCTGTGGGAATCTGAGAAAGGAGGGAGGGAGAAACAACTCTCTCCAATATTTTAAATTTGGACTGCAGTACCCATTTCGACCACTAGCTGTCATATTACATACTGTACCTTGAAATGTGACCGCATCTTTAGGGATAGGAATTTTGGCTCAACACAAACATGCACACACATTTATGTATATATGCCTGCAAATATTATACTATAAACCCAAGATTGTTTATTTATTGTCTTTCTGTACTTTCATAACCTCAACAAATTTATAAAAAAAAAATTTCAGATGTATTTCACTAGACTTAAACTGTCGAGATCTCCCAGGGAATTTAAAAGTGGGCATTTTTCAGGCCTGTTGGTGCTCTCATACAGCGAGCTTTTGACAAAGTATTCTGGGGCCTTGCTTGAAGTTGAGCACCAAATGAGCTGTCAAAACAATAATTTTCCGTCAATTTTGTTTTGCTGCAGAAAACACTTTTTTTATTGTACATGCTCAATTTCTAATCATCTCCCGGGAGACTTGAAACGAGTCGGAGAAGTGCGGTCTGCTTTATCAAGCTCTGCCAGACAGGCTGCCTTTAATAAATACCACTCCTAAATGCTTTGGATTCTGTGAGTCTTAATTTTCAGGAAACAGACAAAGCCTGTTTCAAACCAAATAAATACGTGGTCATATCTCAGCAAAGTACCAGCCTCATTATTACTGCAGGTAAGTGAATTTTATTCCAGAAACAAATTATAATCTCCTTTAATGACTAAAAAATATAAATACCGATGTCAGATTCAACCACATACTCCCTGAAAATAGAATATTACCTCTTCAACGCTGGCCCCTTGAGGGAATTTTGCTCACTTTTTCCTGTTTTTACATTCTCATGTGGTTTATAATTGCAAGTGAATGAGCTCTCAATCCATTTGGGTCGTGCATAGTGTATTGTCATTTTTCATTCAGAACTTCAAACGCTTTTATTTAAGACCAGTAAGGAACATAGCCACAGACATGGAGGTAACCAGAGATGTTTTCACAGTAGTTACCCTTCGGTTTGCTTTACTGAACTAGATCGCCCGAGTTCTTCGTGAGAAAACAAGTGGGCAGTGTTAAGTGCTGAGGGTTGTACTTGCTTCAGAAAGTCACAAACACAATCTGTAATTTAGTTTGGCTGTAGAGAAGCCTGCACTATAATGGAACGTGTATGTAGAAAATACAGAATAATGAGTCATTTAAGCCAGCTATAAAATTTCTGCCATTATTTACTGACCCTCATGTCGTTCCAAAATTGTGCACTGTATAAATTGTTTTTTCAAAGTTGCAAATAAAACAAAGATTATTGGATAACAATTTACAAGAAAATACTATTTCAGTATTTAAGCATGTTATGATTAATTTAATGTGGCACTTGCCATTTTCATTTTTGTTATTATATGTAAAACGTACTAGCAGTTTCTTAGTGAAAATATACACGCATTTTTTAAGTGAATGCTGTTATTAATTTTTGTTTTAAGCACTGGGCCCGCATTAGCAAAGGGTTATCATTATATTGAGGGGGGCACCCTTTCTGAAAATGTGTTCCGACTTGAATATTGGCTTGAATGAAAATACAAAGTCAGTCCATTTTGCCCCTTTTTAGTTGTTGTTAGCGATGATGCTTTAAAAAATAAATAAATTTAAAACACAAGTTGTTAAAAGTTGTTCAAGAAAATACTATCATCTCAGTATTCTACGTTTCGCCATTTACGATTCATTTGTAGGTATTGTTTACTTCTGTTTCGTCTTCATAATTATAGTAAAATTTACTAGCAGTTTTCCTTTAGTAAAGATTATATGAGATAAATCCTACGATCATTATAATGCAGGGTTATTTTTTTCTGTGGAACCCAAAAACTGAATTTTTGAAAAATTTACACCCAGATCTTTTGCCGAATGACAGTTGGTAAAAAAAGAAAGACAAAAATACTTCATACAGCTTGGTGCACTATAGGCCAAGCTGCTTACTTTCACATACAATGACACACTGAAACATGTAGTAAATTAAATGTCTGTTAGGCTTCGGCATATTTAATCTTTAATATATGTAATAAAAATTTACAACAATTATTAAGTTTTGGGTTAAAGCATTTTAATACATTTTTAATTTTTCTCTGTAGAGCCAGATTCGCAATTCCACCAAGTTCCGAAATGTTATATACTTCAAGTCTCTAAGGTTTGAATTTTGCTCACATTCAAGACGGATAGTGGCTGTACATGGTTCCAGTTGAGCAACATTTTGAGGTCGTTAATGCAATTGTGTGTTACACGTGTGCCCGTGGATAACAGATGTGCAGGGTCAGCAGGGCACGCTGTTACACTTACACGATGACTCTGCGGATAAGGTTTACAGGCCCACTTGGCAGCTCGATCAACGACAGCCACTTATCTCTTGATCTTCATTCATGATAGATAGACTAGGTGACTCACACAAAGACTTACTGTTTGGCATAATCTGATGTGTCGTCAGAGTTGGATGCACATTTAAAACTATTTGTGGTTTGTAGGCCATAGGAAAAAGGTGTAACTCATTCACACAAAAAGCTGGCATGACCACTCTTGTTACTATGCAACTAGTCATGTCCAGAAAAGTAGTCAACTAGTCATAAGTGAATGTTACCTACATGACACAGAAGGTTCACACGTGACGTGTAGGCGAAGTAGTACATGTTTATTATTCTATAAAATGACAGATCGTTTCGCTAATAAGACCCTTATTCCTCGGCTGGGATCTTGTAGCACTTTGAACCTGCATTTAAACTGCAATTTGTACCTTCAATCCTTTTATCCCCATTGAAGTCCACTATCTTTACTGAAAAAAAACAGCATATGCTGGTAGGGTTGTGACATGGCAGCTGGTATAACTTTGTTATGAGCTGGTCCCTACGTAACTATCTCCTGCGCTCAAACCAGCTCAGGACCGCTGAAACTACTCATGGCCAACAGCAAAAAAACAAAGTTTCCTCAAAACCGGAAAAGAGAAAGACTTGAACATCTTGGATGACATGGTGGTGAGTAAGTTATAAGGATTTTTTTATTCTGGAAGTGAACGAATCCTTTAAGTAAAGGATCGTGAGCACGATTTACTAATTCATTCCCTTGTTTTAAAGGGGTCATATGATGCCATTTAAATTTTTCCTTTCTCTTTGGAGTGTTACAAGCTCTTGGTGCATAAATAATCTGTAAGTGCAAAGTCTAAGTCTCCAATCCAAAGAGATATTCTTCATAACAGTTAAGACTTCACGCCCTCCTAAAACGCCTCGTTCTAACACGCCCCCACATGTCTACCTCACTGTGTGGAAATATTTGCGTAATGCCGCCCAAATGTTCACTCAAAGAAAAAAGGCATAACTTTTATTCTCACTGTAGTATTTTGTGAAGACGCTGTGTGTTTCGTTTTGAAAGCGAAACTACTTTGTTGGCCTTCCAAAAGAGGACACAACTATAAATCAGTGGTTAAGTTGTATTTACAACATATATTTTAACCCAAATATTCAGATGTGTGCAGTTCATTTTATGGAGGACTGTTTCCTGAATCTGGGAGTGTAGACTACAATGCCGGTTGTTCTGAGTCACAGACTGTAAGTAAGTTTTTTTATATTTAAAGGATTTGCCACTGATGATTCAAAAGTGAGTTTTGGGCAGTGTAGAGTAGCGCTTGTAGTTTGTAATTTCTCCGATCACAAAATGCAGACATGGTTTTATGTTTACCTAGCTGCGCGATGCCAGTGGCAACGCATACAAATACAGTATAAGTCCATTATCTCTGTACTTGTCCCCACGGATGCAACAATGCCTCGTTTAACTGGGTTTGAATGTTTTGTAGTCTCGTCGCTCCGGCCAGACAGGCATCACCATATGTTAAGTGCTTACCATTTCCGTCACACGCTTGAGGTATTCGGCCAATCACAATGCACTGGATAGCTCGCCAATCAGAGCACACCTCGCTTTTCAGACCGATGAACTTTGGAAAAATCAACGCGTTTCAGAAAGGCGGGGCATAGAGAAGAAACAATAATGAAAATAATTTGTTTTTTTAACCTTAAACCGCATAAACACATTTCATTACACCAAATACACAAAAAATGTTTTTTAGCAGCATCATATGACCCCTTAGTAATATTGTGAGTCATGATTTACTAATTTGTTCTGTTCGTTGAATGATAGGTGAATAGTCTATTGCACCCTCTTTATGAAATTGCATACAGGAGTTAGTCAAATGAAATGAAAATATACAAAAACGCAATTTCACTAAAATTAATTAGTAAACGAATTAGTAAAACATGCTCATGATTTACTTAAAATGAGGGAACAAATTAGTAAATCGTGCTGATGTGTTAAGCCCTAAAGACACTGCACGATTTCCGGCTATCCCAGATGAAAGATTGGCATCGTGAAACAATCGTGGCGATTTCTGTGAACGTGTTTCCTAATCAGTGGTCCTGTGTCATACAGTGAGATAGGTTCAAAGACGGCCATTGTCACAGTATTGCAACCAAAAATAGCTTACGATACAGCATGATCATCGCACAGTGTGTTTGCTGCTACGATCCACGTTTACTGACCAACCAATAAAAATGCGACATGAAATCAATGCAACATGGCTCTAAAACATAAAACTGCTTACCTCTAGCTCTTATTTTCATTCGCCGCTTCCACTTTTTTTCAGCACACGTAAAAACTACAACTGTTAAAGTGTGATTTATCATGCCCTTTTTGTTTACCACTAGTGCATGTTGATGACGTTTTATTCTTCTATAGTAACAGTTATATAGGTGTCATCATCGTACAGTCTACACACACGTCGTAGCCAAGTTTATTAGAACCATGTCGCACAGTGTGACATGCAGTGATCTTATAGGATTGCTAAAATCGTGCAGTGTGTTTTGGGCTTTAGAAAGATGTGGGAACTAATTGTTATTTTGTGGACACAATTAAAAAAATGTTCTCCTGCATGTTATGTCTGGGGCTCTTTAGAAATGACTGGAATTTGCTCTCGTAAATTTGCAGAACACTGGTAAATGTGACCGCACCTTCAGTGACAGGTTTAGCATGATGTGCTAGCAGTAACTAGCATGCTAAATATTTGCATTTATAAATTCACTCTCTGATATCAAGGAAGTACTGAAGTAATTGGTACGACAGATGTCAAACACATCAAAGATCGTTTTGGGATTTGTTGTTGATGAAAATGTGCACGGAATCAGCTGGCATCATCAAGGAGACTGTTGTTCTAGAAAGGCTTTTAATATGAAGACACCAACACTAACATCTCATGCTGACACAGCAAACGGTGGCTAATGAAGCTCTGTTTCAATGCTGCTAAAATGGACCCTATTCCAAACAGTTTTTGGTCCATTAAAAGTAATTGCCTATTTCTCTAATTAGTGAGAGATTTTTTTTCTGGTAATTTGCATGCACGCAGGGCCACTAAATCCCAGAGACCCCCTGCTACCAGGTGCTTGTTTCTTCAGGATTTTCTCACTGTTTTAAATTAGAGAGCAAAAATGAATCAAAACAACCAAAAATTGCCTTCAGCACAATGATATGTACCCTATAATTTAATGAAAATCGTATATTGTTGTTATAAAGCTTTTGATTTATATTTTAAAACTGACTGATTATGATTGAAGAACACATAATTATGATGAACCAGACAAATGCACATTTAACCCATATGGGAATATATATATATATATAATTTTACAGTGTATAAAAATACTCTCGTTCTCTATCTCTTTATCTCTCTCTCTCTATCTACACACACACACATTATTAAATCATTGTAAGTCTAGTTCTTTGTATTTCATATATTTCATTTTTCATTTTCATATTTTGAAATATATTTTGGTATATGAAAGTTAAGAAGAGAATGGAAAAGCGTAGCGTCAGACACCAATTAAGTACATAAGCTACTGCCGGTGCGTAGATCCAAAAATAGCTCAAAGATCAAAAGCAAATAAGATCTGCACACGAAAAATAGGCCAAAATGCTCATATGAATTTATTATCCAGAGGCCACAAATAAAATGCAAATATACAAAGTGTGCAAAAGTGCAAACATTAAAATTAAATGCTAAAATTAGGAAATGTAGTCTCGCAAAAACGTTTTAATGCAATTTAAAAGTGTTAAAAATCTAGGAAGCTATAGATTTCAGTATCAAGCTATGGGTACAGAAAGTAAACTAATCAAAATGTTATTTGCTTTAGAGTATCTTTTGTGTCATTATGTGGTCTTTTTATTCTTGGTATAATAAAACTTTGGCAGAGCCACAAAAGAAACCCCCCAGAAAAGTTCATTACTCAGCAGTTATCTTACAAGCTCGAATTGCCATTAGCAAGTCTCTTCATGCTAAAGCTCTGTAAACTAACAATAGAAACTTGCTGGCACTCCATGATTTAAGACTTTATTTTGTCTTCTGTTTAAAAAAAAATGTTTTAACTACCAGCTTAGTTACATTTCGAATTATGAAATTCTGCATGGTGGGCTTTGTGAATGACTTTTGTAGCTGTAATAGTTGATGGATAGTATGGTTGAGATCACATACAGTAAATGGAAGTAACCTTTTTTTTATTCAGTTAGAAAAAAATAAAACGGTTGGAGAACTTTTGAGTACATAAGCTGCCAAATTCTTGCTCCCTAAAGCTGATTTAATCAAACCTCCTGACACTTGAATGGAAACTAAACTCCTTTCAAAGCGAAGCTCAAAGCGCTCAACTTGTCACCTGCCAGGAAATTTCAAGTAAACTAAAACAAAGTGTTCAATAATAAGATAAACTGAGGAGAAGGTAAGAATATGTCTTCTGTTTAAAGGTGAAAGGAAAATTATGCTTCCTGTGATGAGTAAGGCGAACCTTTAGCGTTTACCGCTGACGGTCTCTCAGAGCTAAAGAGAAAATTAGAAAGATGTAGACCAATATATCTTCAGTGAGCAAGAGACATTTAGCGGCTCATTCATCCGTGTTTTGTTGAAGCGAAATGAAGATTAGTCTTTTCTCGAGGACTGATTGATCTTTGCTCGCAATTGGTCATGGCTTGTGCAAAGCAAATTTTGGCATGGCGTAGACCTCGGCCCATTACATCATTCAAGCATGGGACGTGAATTCACAAAACGGTTTTGTTTCCTTGGGAAAGTTAATTAGGCACCAGTCGCACCAATGAGCTTCAAGATTGTCTGGTGACTAAATGGTTTTAAAGCAGTAGTCTAGTAAACAACTGTGGGTCATGTGGAGCTACGTCATGAGAAAGCACTGAGTCATAGATGTGATGAATTTTCAAAATACCAAGTAGCTGCTTGTGACCTTTCCATTAGGGTCGATGCCACACTGTGATCTGTTTTACAGTAGAAAAGCAGAGGAAATAAGCATTACCTCACATGACCTGAGTCAGGGTTTGATTTCCTAAAACGGTAATTTCCTCGAGCCATAATTACAGTGTTTCAAATAAACAAGGGCTGCTTGAGGGTGTATGATTAGTTGACACATAACATGTCCATGACAGGGACAGTTCACCAAAAATCAAAATGATGAATAATTCACTTACCTTACTGTCAGTCAGAACCTGTATGCATTTATTTCTTCTCTAAAACATCTTAAAAATACGGAAACATTTTCAAAGGGATTTAGCAAAAGTGTCTTTTTTTCATTTGATGTTTTAGACAGTTTTTAGACACTTCTTATGTTCTTCTTGAAATATTCTTCACTACTGAAGAACGAAAGTCACATGGACGTCACCTGCCTGATTTACTCACCTCTGCATAGTTCCTCCTGCCTCCACTCTAGCAGATCTTTCTCCTCGCAATATTTTAATTTACACACGGATTATCACTTAATACTACAATGAAAAAAAAAATAGTGTAGAAACCATTATCACTCAGAAATTGCTAGTCATTTTCCCAAAGTTACAAAGAAAAGGCAAGTAACTGAATTAAACATCATGGCTGAAAATAGATTTTAACATTTAAACCTCCCATTGAATCTTTCAAATTATTTAACTTTGCAATATCTTTTTTTTGACAGTGTTATATGTAGTGGTAATGTTGTTTTTTATAGAATTATAATTTTAATTATATATAAGGTACTTATTTTAGGTCTTCCCCAACCTTGTCACAATTTTTCCTCACCATTTTTAATTAAATTTTTTAATTACAATTTACTGTTTTACCTTCAATTGTTCATAAAAAAATTAAATAAAAGTACATAGATTCTGTTTCTGTCCTCTAATATGTTAATACCATAATTAGTGATAAATAGTATGAATAATAAGTAGAATATGAATAATTAGTATGTCTATACATCTGCTTAGGATGAAAATGCTCTTTAAAACAGAAAAATGGTAAGAGCTATTCATTTTGTAATGTTAATTGTAGTGTTTTACTAATTTTTAATTAGTAGTAGATTTGTTTTTAATATAACGTTTCTTATTACGTAATATAAAACTGTTTTTGGTCTGATGCATATCAATAATGGCTGAATTGTTTTATTTCTAATTGTAGTATTTATTTATTTATGCTTTTTTGTTTTGGCATCTATCAAATATTAAAAATAATTATACATGAATTAATTAAAAATATGAGGCATGTGTCATTTGTAAAGTATTTAATACTTAAAAAAAAAAATAGGCATTACCAGATGATTATTTAACATATAAACCTATTACGGTGGTCATAACTCCTACCTGTAATCTTTTTTATTTATTAATTTAATCAATAAACACCTGCTAAAATGTGGCCAATAATCGATCTATTCTAAACATCTATTTTCTCATTGTACTTCAATATGCTTTTCAGATAAGTACAAAAATGCGTGAGAAATTGGGAAGCAGAATTGGGGAGGTGCGTGAATAATAGATTGCTACTGTCGGGGCGGGGGGCGCGTTATTGTTCCAGCGCTCTCTTGTGCCGTGTCCACCAATGGCCTGCTGGGATAGCATTGTTTGCCTGAGAGCCGCCACAACCAGAGTGGAGAACTGCAGCCATGCCGCCCAAACCAAACGTCCACGCTTTCAATTCCTCCACAGCTTGTGTCATCGCCTTTCAAGGCTCAGTTAAAGTAGACCGCCTCTGCGCCTATTGTCTGAAATCCAGGAGAGGCTGATGCAAATTTCGAGCAGTTGCTGACATCTCCAAAGGTCAGGTGATGAAGTACACAAACCCTGGGTGAACTGTTTTGACAGGCGTTAAAAGCCTTTCATTTTGGATTTATCTGACGATCTCACTTCCTTTGATGTCACGGCGCGTCAACACGTACAAGCGGTGGCGTCTAACGCAATCCGATCTCCACACAGGTGTTGGATAACGTCACTGTGTCGGCGCTAAGTGATTTTAAAAGCTAAATGATTTTATTTGAGCGAGTTATCACAAATGTGTTTTTCAAAGAACTGGCAACACATGAAAACAAAATATCACTCTTGCCCTTTATAATATCTCTGTGAAGGACTTTCTTTTCGAATAAAATCCTACAATGCTCTTACTGTTGCTTGAAACAAGTTATTCACAAAACTATGGACACTATAAATACAGCAAGGTGATGGAAAGCACTTTGAATTTGTTATGTCTTGTAAATCACAACATTTAAAGGACAGTTAAAGTTCCTTCCCTCCAACAGTTCCAGTAAACTCACCGTTTTCGCAGTTGTAATTGCGGTCTGATATTTCATCCCAGTGGTCACCCAGGTGCCATAAGGGCAGGGGAAATATTTGCGAAAATGTTCTTTCAAGAAAAATGTGGACACTTCAAATGTGGTCAAAAAAATGGATGAACAGCTGTGTGTCTGTGAACTTTAATTCACCTAAATATGAGACAAAATGAGTAACACAGGTTACGTTCACACTGTTGCTAAATATGGACCAAAATCTGATTTTCTGAGCCATTTGGAATGATGCTTGGATGTGTAAAGAACAATGAAGTCCATTCATTCATTCATAAATAACAAATTTAGACCAATGTTGTCACGATTACACTCCCTCACTCACACTCTGCACTACATTTCCCAGCATCCTCCCCGGTTCTCACCTACACTCACTCAGTCATCATCCGCACCTGCCATTGATCATCACCTCCATATAAGCCTGTCTCACACACTCTCCCAGGGTCTGGTCTATGACTAGGGCTATGTCGACATTAAAGGGATAGTTCACCCAAAAATGAAAATTAGCCAATTATTTACTCACCTTCAAGCCATCCTAGGCGTATATGACTTCCTTCTTTCAGATGAATCCAATCGGAGTTATATTAAAAATTGTCTTTGATCTTTCAAGCTGTTTAATGGCACTCAGCGGGTGTTGCAGTTCATCAGTCCAAAAGAAGTGAAATAAAGCGCATCCATCCATAATAAAAAGTGCTTCACACGGCTCCGGGGGGTGAACAAAGGCCTCCTGTAGCGAATCAATGCATTTTTGTAAGAAAAATATCCATATTCAAAACGTAATAATCACTTTAATCTAGCTTGCGCCAACAGTTGTACACGGAAGCAGCTCCGGGCGGATGCACCGGTGAGTCTCGTGAAAACCAACGTTTGTTTACAGGAGCAAAGAAGCAAAGTTTCCCTTGTTTAGCAAAGAAAAACCAGTCTCCGCCCGTACTGCTTCGTGTACAAACAGTGAGCGCAAGCTAATTAAATTGATTAATTACTTTTAATATTTTGCTTACAAAAACGCATCAATCGCACAGGAGGCCTTTGTCACCCCCCGATCCGTGTGAGTAAAAGTATTACAGTCGTGTGGACATGGCCAAGGACTCCTCAACATATTAGATGCTCTACCTGCTTGATTTACTCACCTCTGCATAGTTCCTCCTGCCTCCACTCTAGCAGATCTTTCTCCTCAGCAATATTTTCATTTACCCAGGTTTGCAAAAATCAGACAAGAAATGTGTCCCGAATACACCAACATAGTTAACTTCTTATATTGATTGTTGTAAAAAAATCACATTGCCAACTTCAAAAAGTGCTTGGGAACTCCTTCATTGAACCAAAAAAAAATAGACGAGTGTTTACTGATAAACTGTCTGAAAAAAAATATAGTTTTTAGAGAAGAAAAAAAAAATCACCCACTGACTTTCCAGGCTGCTACATGGTAATGACTTTCTACTTCAAGGACCTTAATGGAAATGTAGTGGAGTGAAAAGTATGATATTTGTCTTTCAAATGTAGTGAAGTTAAAGTCATAAGTTTCCAGAAAAAAATAATACTCAAAGCACAGATACTTAAAAAGTGTACTTAACTACAGTACTCAATTAAATGTACTTCGTTACTGTCCACCTCTGGCTACTTACCTATACTGGACTGTTTCTTAACCTTACATCACGTGAGGTGCTATTTACTCACCTGTTTATTTCTTCACCTGTTTGCTCACCCTCAAGTTTCTGGTCCCCACTAATGGTGTGTTCACACCAAAAGTGATTCTAATTTTGATATTTTATGCAATTATAGTCATATTTAAGTATACAAATTTGTCCTGTACAAATACCTGTACTTTCGGAGGCCAAATGTATTGCTAAATTAATTAATGCACATGGTAGGCATATACATACTGTAGTAAATGTGCAGTTTATACACAATCCAGTTTTGTTTTCAACAATCCTGTCAAAAAATAAATAAAATCATAGCTCTACATTTTTGTGTTTTATGAGGCAAGACCCTTTTATTCTTTACTAGCAGCTATAAAATACTTTTCATAATCTGCTTTTTGAGGGAAAAGACCTCTCAAATTATATAAAACAGAGGCCCTTTCCAAACATTGGCCTGCTCAATTGATAGCTATAGGTGTTGGAGATCTTTCTTTCTCACACAAGTTTGTAGTCTTTAATTTGCTTTCCTGGATCCAGCTTGTTGGTTTACAAAGCTTTTTCCATGCAGTATGACGGAGTGGGTGTACTCTTTGAACACAATTATATTTACGTACAAGAGATTTGCTAATTACCATCCCTGCTCCCACGCTGCTGCTCGAGTTTTCTCTAAAGAAGTCAAACCATTGTAGCAAATGAGGGCTTGACATCAAAAGCGAAAGAGGTTAAGCAAACCATGACTACCTTGTTTAAACCTGACCAGCATCTGAAAGAACTGTTAAACGTGCAACTCTTTGTAAATTCTCTTTGTAAGTTCATGCCATTGGACTGAAGTCCCACATTTTTTCTAGAGGTTTTTGCAGTTTTTTGAGGTGATGATATAGCTAACTTTGAGGGTCTTGAGAGGAAAGAGCACACACACATGCATCCCAGTAGGGATAAATCAGCTTCACCTTCTCTTGCTCAGATCAGTTAGAAACCCATCTCTTCCCTTTGCCATCATCCAAATGAGCCACATTGTGTTCAACAAAACAATCACACACCTCAGGTTTCCATGTTTACTGCCAACAAGAAAGGGTTTCCACTGCCGCCCTGGGAAACTAAATTATTATTTGGGCATTTAGCGATACGAGCGCATGGACAATATTCTAAATACCTGTGGTTTCGGAAAAGCTGCTTTTCATTCAAGTTCACTCTCAAGGTAGCACATTTGAAGGCTCATGACATCGGCTGTGAGCATGAAACCTTTTCTATAATTGCTAATAAAATGAGGGCAGGGATTATCATGTTAAACAAAGTAACATGTATGTACAGTGTAGCAAATACCTTGCTAAATCATGAGGTGACTTAGCACCTAGCTTCACTATTGCTGAAGATTAGGGACTCAGGGCTCAACTTGTCTACATCGTTTGGACTACGAACATGAATGGTACCTCAAATCATGTGGTGTTTTTGAGGAAAGATGTACTATTACTTTTTCTTATTAATCTGACTTAGTGATTTTTACATGGTGGATGCTAAAATTGGGAAATACTTCGGGTGCTTCTCAACTGAAAAGCTGAATCCTTGTAAGGCTGCAAATCTAGATTAGACCATCCCATTCTAGAGTTTAATGCTGAGCAGAACTAGCTTGGATGTCTAAGGACTGGACTAAGGATGCATCCTCACTAGGATGCAGCCGCCTTCCATTTGAGAAGCACCCACTGACAGAGGAACCTGAGCCAAATCCAAGTGCTTCCCAACCACATTCCCAGAGCCCCTCTGAAACTGGACATTTTGCATGTCTCCCGAATCAGGTGCGTTTGATTAAGGTCATCAGCTCATTAGTAGAGACTCCAAGGCCTCAAATGGATGTGTCAGACAAAGGAGACATGCAAAATGTGTAATGTTGGGAGGCCTCCAGGAACAGGGTCTGGAACCACGGAGATAGAGCCAGGGTGTCCAGTTTTGCTCCTGGAGGGCTGTTTAGCTCCAACCTGCTCTAGTACACCTGCCTGAAACTTTCTAGTGGAGGTCTTGGAGACCTTAATTAGGTGTTTCAGGTGTTTAGTTTTGGAGGACAGTGGCCCTCCTGGACCAGGTTTGGACAACCCTGTCATGGAGACTTGAGGGTGTACTATTTTAAAGTGGGCCCACTTAGAAACCACCCAGAATTCACTAATAGCCCTCCAGATTGTGTAACAGTGCCTTGAAATGATTTGCAACACTGTGATAAAGAGTTTTCAACGGACATGCACCACAAAACCTAGACTTATAAAGGCCTTTTTCCAAACAAGGGGGTGCAATCTTGCTCCTGCAGGGTTTAGCTGCGACTCTAATTAAACACACCTGAACCTGCTAATCAAGGTCTTAAAGTTTACTAGAAGCTTCCATGCAAATGTGTTGGAGTTCAACTCTGTCAGCTCTACAAAGCAGGATTGGACACCCCCGTTCTAAACCATTGACTGCAATATTTTGCATGATGAATAGCCAATTCAATTTGAGAAAAACGCATGTAGGAAAATATGATGTCAGAGACAGCGATAGGTCCCGTACATGGTCTGTCATGCCCATCTCTATCCCTTTGCGTCTTCCATGGTCCTGATTACAGTGACAAGACTTGTCTTAAAATGCGCCATATTACCTCTTAAAGTTTTCACATGCTAATTATGCTCTGTCTTGCCAGACTGCCTATGATGAATCAGGGGTTAAGCAAATCGCTGAATGTTAACAGCTGGAAAGAGCCCACAGTACCCAAATTTACCTGGAATCACTCAATTTGTAACGCTATCTTAATTTCCCAAACATCATAGCTACTTCTGAACACTTTTTGTCCCTGAATTATCTAGCAGCATTTAAATAGTTCTTCAAAACTTAACACAAACTATTGTGTAAGAATGTAAAATAAAAAGGGGGTGGAATGTTACCATCTCTAATAAGTTAAAATGTTGAAAATAGGAACCTCCTTGTATGGAAATCGTAGCCAACAGAAAGCCAACCCACCCTAGTACCTTCACTTCCTGACCTGTGGAACCCAGATTTTGTGAATATCCTCAGAATTCTCCGTTTACCTGTCTGACACCAACGGGCACTTCAGAGATTTTTACGATTAGAGGCCCATTGGAGAAACGACGCTGGACTATTTTTAGGACTCACCAAATTGCGACGGCATGACACCTGCAGCCAAAAATAACTCAATACTTTAAGGGGAAGTTTAATACCGATGCGACTTCATGTGTGGTCCCAGTTCATTAAAAAAATCTATTTTTCCACTCATGCTTTGAAACTACCTCTATAGCATAGCACTCGATGCTTTTTCAGAGGCCAAAACTTGTTTCGTCCTCTGGCAAGTCTTGGAGAACTACAAGATCCCTCAACGTTTGTTGGAAGCCATGCACTTGTTATCAAAACAGGGACATTTTAAATGATTGAGCTTCGCGCTGCATGTAACTTGATCTAACAGGTTGGGGCTGAAAACTATAACACGTAGCAACTAAACAGACACCCTTGCAATACCTTGATTCCACCGTAAGTTCTAAACACTTTTTCTTTTTTGCAGTGTTGTAATGTAACGAAGGTACGATACTTAAGTGTTTTTTGGGAGTATGTGTACTTTACTTGAGTTTTTTTATATTTCAGCCAACTTTTTCTTTTACTCCACTACATTTCCTAATTAATGTATACTTTTACTCCGTTACATTTCCCCGAAGCATATTCGTTACGTACTACAAATTAGTCAGAAGTCAGAAGAACACGGACTGCAGAAAGCAGTTTGACGAATCGGTGGTCTGGCGTTTGCAAGTTAGACTCCTAAAAACAACTTTGCTCATGTGCAAACAAGTGTGCGCACAACTGCGGATGATTCATTTTACATTCAAGTCGAGTCTGGGGTGTGCGATAAACAGTATATTGTCTGCGATAATATGGTAAGTGTTGTAATGATGTGCGATCTGACATTATCAAGTAGGCTATATCACCAAATCACACGTTGATTTATTAGTCTATTAATACTCAAAATTCCAGGCATTCTAAATTTTAGACGGCAAAAATGCTTCTGTATGCGTTTTATATTTATATAATTTAATATAGTTAACTTAATCTGTATCACACAAAGAGTACCGTTTTTTCTGCAGATATCAGCATAACACATTTAATAATCATTTTATAAAAGTTCAGTAAAGCAATAAGTGACTTAAATTTTAGACATAATAAATCCTTGCTTTCGCTTTTGCCTCGATTTTGACAACGAAAATAGTTCTAAAGATCACAGTACTGTTTTGCGTCTCTGAGCAATGGATGTTTTTACTTATTGAATGAATCAGCTTTTTGAACGAATCGGTTGAATAAACGATTCAGTGATTCACTCATTAACACAAACGGTCAAATGCTTTGTTCCTGAATGAATCATTCGTTTGAATGAATCGGTTGAATCTCAGTGAACTCACTCATTAACAGTCGCTTGCTGTCACCTACTGGCGGTTTTAATTTCACGTTTAAAGTATCTTTTCATTTTTTTTTTTATTTCAAATATCAGTATTCAACGTTAAATACTGTATAAAGTATAAATAGGCCTAAAACATTAGGCCTATTTATGCATCTGTAACTTCAGTTTAAATGCATCCATGTACCCTCTGAGATAAACTGTGTAAATACATCTAAATGCCATTTCAGGTGCAGATTCCAGAAATGATTTTTTACGTTGGAATGAAAGACACTAAATACCAGATGAAGTGCTTCTTATCCAAAAATACAAAATGGAGTTAAAACTGAACACAATCTTGCTCAAGCTGTGTATGAATTTTTTTTATGTATATTTATTTGCTTCTTTTCCATTTTGCACTTACTTGTACTTTTACTTTCAATACGTTCAGTACGTTTAAGGTTAAAAAAATACTTTTCATACTTAAGTACAATAAATATCACATACTTTAAGACTTTTACTCAAGTAATATTCTAAACGGTGACTTCAACTTCTACCAAAGTCATTTTCTGGTAAGATATCTATACTTTTACTTGAGTATGCCTTTCAGGTACTTTATACCCCACTGCTTTTTTGTGTGAACAAAATCAGTCAAAATTTAAACATGTACATAAATTAAATAGTAAATAACAGAATATTGTTTACAAATCGCAAGAGGCTTTTCAAGAAATTTAAGCAGTGTTAATGTTCCCATTGATAGTAGTCAAATTAGATCATCTGGAAATGCGTTTTCCTATTGTAAATTTAACCAAGTACTTACTATTAAGCATAGAAGACTACACCCTACTGTAATGCAAGCTAATACTTGGTGTAATATAATCAAATGAAGTGGTAAAAAAAAAAAAAAAAAGAAGAAAATAAAAAAAAAAAAATGTCGAGGCAGGAACTCATTACCCAGAGCCATTATGTGGTAAGATTTCTCTCTTCATTGATCAGCTTGGCCATCTCACCAGCACTCCTTGATTAGGAGAATCTATTCCATTAGTCATGTGTGTTAACATCACAGAAGAAGCCATTGTGAACAGCAGCACAAACACTGTATTGTCTTTGTAACTAATAAAAAAAAAGTGAGCTATATCTGTCTGTGTGACTTGTGTTGTGAGGTTTCCTTGTGGTTATTAGCATGTTGCTAGAAGGTCACTTACTGAGCCAAGTCAACAGTGCACACCACAAGTCTCTATGATATGCGATGTGAGACCTTTTCAGTGTAAGTGTACAGAATTTTAGCCCATTTTAATGTCTGCTAGGCAAATATCATTCCTCAGGTTGAATGACATGGGTGGAAGAACTAGGTTTGCATTTTCTAAAGACAGTAGCACTTCCAAGGCAACAGAATAGCGTTAAAAGTGTTAGGTAAAATGATAGATAGTTTATAAAGCTACATATAGACAGATAGAGTGGGAAATTGATAATGTATTATTGATGGTAAATAGATGTAAAGAAGAAACAGACCATGAGGTCTGACAAATTTTTGGACATAAGGCATAAATATTGACCTGGATAGCTACCCTTACGAAAAAGAATTTTATTCAAGTGTGCTATTAGTATACTTCCTTTAAACTAAAAAATAGGAAAGTATACTTTGTCTACTTTTTTGTGTACTTCTCAGAAATATACTTAAAATGACATTTAAGTATACTTGACTTATAGCCTACTTAGAAAAAGTCTAAATATATTTGAGCTATACTTGTGTTCCTAGAATTTGTGTTTTCATTGTTATACTGTAGGGGGCGCTAGTACACATTTTCTGTACAGAATTTCCAAAAAACACAAGTGAAGAAAAAAACGAAACAACAGATGCTTCCACATGTAATCTAACACGATCATCAGACATAAAACAGCATCAAAACTGTATAAAGTTGATGTAATGTCGACCATGAAGAGGTAATAATGACTGTCAATCTTTGGGTTGTGATCGCTCTATCTACGTTTTGATTATTGTCTGATCCAATCTAGTCTTTTTTTCAGCTTTTTGTCCAAAATGTTATTTCTTTTTTTTTATTATTTAGGAAACTTACCCTCATTCAAGTGTTTAAAAAAAGAATGCATTGGGCAGAATAAATGTTTTTTGTTTACAGCAGATAACCTTTCTTTATTTTGGTGCGGGAATGTTCAGATATTTATCTAACAACAAATGTACAAATATACCTATAAGGGACATCGTAGTATACTTAAAATATTATTTAAAGGTCACTTACAGAAACCGTCTCAGGTTATCGTATGTAACCAGGTTTCCGTAGGAAACCGAGACGCTGCGTCGTAATAACGCCTGTCGGAAAGCTTTCTGTGACCACGGCCCTGATCACAAGTTAAATCATCCAATAGCTTGGCGAGACGGCACGGCGGTGAACTCATGGCGCGGAAGCTTAAAAGCACGTGCGGCAGAGCCGGCGTCAGCTTCAGGAATGGCAGGGATGCTGGAAGTATGGCACTGAGATGCAGCATCTTGTTCCCTCGGGTAACCATGGTTACATATGTAACCTGAAACGTTCCGTCGGAATACGTTTTGGGAACGAGAATGCCCACGCAGCCAGAATTGCAAATCCCTGCCTAGTGTGGAAGAACAAAACTGAGGCGAGAGAAAAGGGAGCCAAGAATTGCTAAAGTAGGCGGGGCCCGATGCCAACTCTGGAGGAGTGATCCTTGAACCCCAGGAGAGGTATATCAGAGGACTTGAATGAATAGCCCGGATCCCCCCACTTATCATAATTTCTCTGGGGCGCGCCCTCCGCCTGTGAGAGGAGATCTCTTCTGACGGGAATCTCCCATAGAGCGCCTTTGGGGAGAGAAATCAGGCCTGAGACCCAACTTGGCCTGGCCAGAACGGGGATACTAACAACAGACAGACCCCGTCCCGGCGCACTCTCTCCAAAACTCCCAGGAGCAGAGCGATCGGGGAAAAAGGCATACAGACGAAGTGTCTGGATGAGTAAGAGATAACGAAGGGAAGTAATTTCTAATTATGCGCCAACAGGTCCACCTGAGCCTGGCCAAAGACTCTCCAAGTCTGCTTCAGCCCTCGGGGTGAGGTATCTATTCCCCGGGCCTCGGCCCCTGCCTCGACAGGATGTCTGCTCCCAAATTGAGATGGAATGTGAACTCCCAGGAATGTGAACTGGTCTAGCGAGAGGAGTTTGCCCTGGGACCACACAAGGATCTGGTGGGCCAGCTTGTACAATTGGCATGAATGCAGACCTCCCTGGTGGTTGATATAAAAAAAAACACCGCTGTGTTGTCAGTGCGCACCAAAACATGGCGATCTCTTAGGTCTGGGAGAAAGTGTTTCAGAGCTCGAAACACGGCCAGCATCTCCAGACAATTGATATGCCACGTCAGATGGCGACCACTCCACAGACCGCGGGCATGACTGCACCCCAACCGGTGAGGGACGCGTCCGTCGCTAGCGTTACGTGGCGACAAGAAGCTCCCAGCACCGGGCCCTGAGACAAGAACCAAGGTTTCCTCCACATGTCTAAGGCACCTCCGTGTGACCTTGAGCATGTGAAGCGGGTTTCCCCTCGGGGAGAGAACCCCCTGGTCTTGAGACACCACTGTAGGGGTCTCATGTACAGCAGGCCAAAATTTATCACATTGGACGCAACTGCCATCAGACCCAGCAGTCTGGAACTGCTTGACAGTGAGCAAGCAGTGGTAAGAATCGACTCGATCCGAGCAGGAGACATATGTGCCTGCATCGTGGTTGAATCCCACACCACACCCAGATACGTGGTTCTCTGTACTGGAGAAAGCACACCTTTCTTGGCCTTAACCCCAGCTCTTTCGAGTGAGCGAGAACGTCATCTCGATGTTGAACCGCCATCCGCTCTGATTGAGCTAATATCAACCAATCTTTGATGTGGTTGAGTCGTGAAAGTGTGGGGTGAGAGTGCAAGGCCAAAGGAAGAAAGGTTCAATAGGCGCAGATCTAAAATAATATGCAACCCCCCATCCTTCTTCGGAACAATTACTTAACCCGGCTGTGAACCCGTAGTCCTGTCTCGTTCGGAGGGACCACCTCGATGGCCTCCTTCTTTACGAGAGTAACTACTTCTTGTTATAATACCAGAGCCTGCATGGGACCCACTATCATGGGGGTGACCCCGTTGAATCGAGGCGGACGAGAAACTGGATTCTGTAGCCTCTTTCTTCAGTACGCAGGACCCATTGAGACACATTTGGCAGTAGCTTACACGCTGCTAAATAATCTACTAAGGCAATCAGTCTCTCGAGACTGATCTCTGGTGCACCTAGAGCAGCTAGCTCAGTGCCCTGAAGAGGCGGACCGGCAGGGAACGGCCGAACTAGCTGCTCTAGAGACCTCCGTAAAGGTAGCGAGCCTCTTAGTACCGCTACATTCTGGGCGGTAACTGAGAGAAACGCTCGCCGGAGACCGCTGCGCCCTGGAACACGGCAGGGTTGGCAGACCGACCTCCTGAGGGCACTGAGGAGAGACGGGCACCTTGTAATGTGGTGTGAACCTCTCTTCCCCTGAGGGGCCTGCCCTCCGAGATCCTGAGCCATAGCATCAGGACTCTCATAGCTGAAGTCTCCTATTGAAAACGACGGCCCTCAGAACCACGGCGTCTGCTCGGGGCAGGACCCAATGAAGCACACTTGTCAGGGGCTCCCACACCGCCAAGTGACCTCCTAAGGGAACCAGTCTCGCGAGACTGGCTTGTGGTGCGCTTAGAGCAGCTAGCTCTGTGCCCTGAAGCGGCGGACTGGCAGGGGATGACCGTACTAGCTGCTCTAGAGACCTCCGTAGAGGTAGCGAGCCTCTTAGTACAACTACGTTTCCGGGCGGTAACTGAGAGAAGCGCTCGCCGGAGACCGCTGCGCCCTGGAACACGGCAGGGTTGGCAGACCAATCTCCTGAGGGCAATGAGGAGAGACGGGCACCATGTAATGCTGTGTACTCCGCTCTTCCCCAGAGGAAGCTGGCTCTCAAAAAGTCCTAGGCTCTTAGGCGTCAGGACGTTTACGACGAGAACTATCCAGAGAGAATGACGGTCCACAGACCCACCTTCCGCTAGAAGCCTTCGGCCTGGGAGCGCCACTCTGACTCTAGACTCTGCGGAGTATGTGAAATGAGGCCCCCAGAATGAGGGGTTGGAACACGGTGGGTTGGGACTGCTCCTGCCCAGCAGCCCCTGCTAACCGCCTCAACCTCCTCAGAGGAAGAGAGGTTAACGTGTGCTCTCACTCGAGAAATTTATATCCCAAGAGCCCCTGTATATCTAACTTCTCATAGTCAGACAAATACTTCATTTTATTCCGCAGAATTAAATGCAATCAAACAACCAAACGAGTAAACACGGTCTGTGTAGTAAGATTCACATCAAAAACCGAAATTATGTAATATATGAGCCGCTCAGTCACACAAACAACATCAATCTCCTCAGAGACAGATGGCCGCAGCACTCACTCAGAGGGGGAAGACCGCAGCGCATCCGTATCAATCTCCTCGGAGAAAGACAGGCGGAGCGTCGCGCCCTCTCCCCGAGTGTGGAAGTACCGCAGCGCGGGCTTCCGAAACCCCGAGAGCGGGCGCCGGATCTGGTGGTTAGGAAGCAGATCCATACGCGAAACCCACGAGCACAGCCGCCACTCCGCCTCGGCGAAAGCGGGGCAGGCACCGCGAGGAACGCTAGTGAAGGCTCTCTTCTCAAAGAGAAGCTCCTTTTTTTTGAGAGCTGACTCTGCGTGCTTGCTCTCAAGCAGACAGCAAACAAACTGTGTGTATCCCCACCCGTAAAGTAACGCGTGCAGGGAGGAATACATAGCCTGAACAATGCCTGCTCGCCCCTTAGGTGTTTGGTTTTGTCTTGGGATTTCGTGACAGACAACACTAAATAAGACACACAAACAGATATCAGACTGACACACACACAGACTGCTTGCTGAATGACAAAAAGCTGACGCCGGCTCCGCCGCACGTGCTTTTATAGCTTCTCGCCCATCTATTGTGGGGGAAAAAAAAACCTGATTTCACATGTTTTCCTAGCGTGGTCACGATGAAGGCATTCCCAAAGTGTTCCGATGCAGCTCGAGTTCCTGAAGAGGAACTTACGAGTATACTTGCAGTATAAAAACTACTAAACTAGTAGTTTACTGAGACTATTCTTCAAAGTGTACTAAAAATGCTACTATATGTATTTAATTAGTAAACTATCAGTATTCATATAAGGTCACTTTTAGTATAGTTGCAGTACAAAATAAACATTTTGATGTAAACTAATTGTGTACTCAAAGTTTACTACTGTTATACTTAAAGTATACATAAAAGTATACTTTTATATACTAGAAAATGGGCCAATTTAGTCCCAAGGAGTATTGAAATAGTACACTTACAAGTATATTACTAGTACACTGATATTTGTAAACTTGCTACATAAAGTATACTTAAAATATATACTAAATATACTTGAACTTTACTTAAGTATACTTAATAAAATAAACTTGAAGTATACTACTTTTTGGTAAGGGTAAGCATTTGCAGTCATGTTCTTGTGCAGAGTATGTTGTATGTTTGTTAGCTTCCATGCACTATAATTATGGAGAATAATAATTGCCTTAACAATCACTGTTGACTTTTAAATCTATAAGGTCCAAGTGAGTACATATGATACTGTTTAATCAAACAAGCTTTCACAAATCTTCATTGATGGCTGAAAGAGATACCAGAAATCAAAGCTTGATTAGTGCCAGTAATGATTTATTTAAGACTCAGATCAAAGTGTTGTGGTGGAGCCACCGATCTCAGTTTATGAAAGAGAAAACAAGCAGAGCAAATGTCAGATTTGTCAAGACATGCTTACAAAGATGAGAATGCAAAGACCACAATCTCATCTGCCACACTTTTTTGACAGCACATGGTAATTGATATATAATTTTAATTAATCAAATATGGTTTTTGAAAGCCTTTAATCAAATGGGGTATTATAGCCACTGAAATACTGTCATCAGCTTCATAGTTCATGCAAAAAGAAGAAGAAATAAAAGATCCAAACTGGCAACAATTTAACAGAGTTCAGCAAATAATAAACTTGCTGATACTAATTTTGTTATTCTTAACCCTGTGCAGACAGGCTTTTGACCCTCGGTATAAAGTCTGGCTCACTTTACTGCTTATTCTGACCAAAACAAGTGCTCCATGATAATAATTGCTGCCAATATTTTTTTGTCTATTAATATCTGTCAGACAGACTTTTTCTGTCTACGTAGATATTTCTAAGTCACAGTAAGATACAATGTGGATAGTCTAAAAGCTGTGTTGATGGTGAAACGTCTAATCCTAAACCTAATTACATAAGACTGACGTGTCTACAACTTTGTCTGGCCTTTGCAGGTAATAACATGGATGAATAATAAGCGATATACATATAAAGAGTTATTATGCAAGCTGTCGTTGTTAGTTGTCTCCATTAGATCATTGTCAAGGAATAGTTTGCTGACAGATTTCTCCTAGAGCAAACCAGAATGAGTTCAGTATCCCTTCTTTTCTGATACTCACAGTATATTTGAAGCCTTTATGATGTTGATCAATGGTGCCAGATGTTTGCATTGAACACTTTATTCATGAAGGGTATCCTTTTCCTTACTGAGTTTACAAAAGACTGCTTGACTGAAGGCAGCTGCCTTGATTCCTAGAAAGCTAACTTCACAGACAACGTTTTGTATACAGACAGATAGATAGATGGACAGACAGATTAGATAGACAGACAGACAGACATACCGAAAGATAAATATATAGCTAGATAGACAGACAGATAGATAGATAGATAGATAGATAGATAGATAGATAGATAGATAGATAGATAGATAGACAGAACAGCAGACATAGACGACTGACGAAAGATAGATCGATGACAGACAGACAGACGCAGACGATAGGTAGATAGATGAGTAGATAGCTATAGACAGACAGACAGACAGACAGATAGACAGACTGACCGAAAGATAGATAGATAGACAGACAGACAGACAGGACAGACAGACAGACGATAGATAGACAGACAGACAGACAGACAGATAGATAGATAGATAGACAGACAGACAGACAGACAGAAAGCTAGATAGATAGACAGACAGACAGACTGACCGAAAGATAGATAGATAGATAGATAGATAGACAGACAGACAAATATACAGACAGACAGACTATATTCAGTACCACGCAATCGACTGCAGTATATTTAGAGTTTTGTATGTGACCATAAGGACTGTCAGTCTCTATAAAATCCACACAACTGAAGAACATAAATGTATATTAGAAGCAGGAGGGATTTATATGCTGATTTCCCCTCATTCTCTTGCAGGGACACCTCACGACAAGCTAAGAATATTTGCTTCAAGCGCTCCGAGGTGAGAATCTTGGCTCAGCACCCGAGTCCAGTCTTAGGTTGCAAAAAAACTATACATTTATTCATAAAGCTCATTGTATGTTGGCATATGATATAGCATATTCGACCTACTGGGCAGAAATCCAGCTGTTTTTTTGCTTCAAGCATGGAGTGCCATTGTCATTAGCATTTATTTTAAAGCCATTTTGAAAAAGAATGTGGCTCACATTATGATATAAAATGCATTATATAGAAAGAAAATAATGCGTAAAACATGGCATTGTGTTTTCATGAGAAACATTCTCTACCCTCTCTGCTTTACCACATAGACCTAATCATTAGTAACTGTTTACAGTCATGCTGTTTTAAACTAATCGTGTCATCGAATGATTGGTTTTAACTGTAATAATTAGCATACCTGATTGAATCTGCCACACAATAAACTGATTTATTTAAATAAATAAAGATTTTTTAAATATATTTTCTGAGTGAAATTGCTTAAAATGTTTAAAGACAATACAAATGTTTTTTTTTTCACACAGCTTTTTTAATTTCCTACATGCGGAACATGTGATTCGGGCAATACAAAAACAATATGTAATTGTTAATAATGAGTCACTGAGACAGGATATAGGTTGTCAACCTTAGCATTTGCCACTGGCCTTATCAGTGAGTCAACATGCTACAATAATACATCTTTTTATGGTAATAACAGTGATGTCATATGACAACACGACAATCAAATAAATAACAATGTGTCAATATGGGAGTGTAACTGTGTGAATAGTGACTGTCACTTTTGTCTGCTGGGGATGGATTTTGCAAGGGAAGGGAAAGCTGGAATTCCTGTATAAGATTAATTGTTGTTTCTCCAACTTTTTTTTTTTAACTAAAAGGGTGTGGTTTGACTGAAATGCACTGAAATATATTTGCACTGGCAGCCTATCATGTAAACAGGTCCATGACTTGTTACAGCATGCAACCAGGATCCCACATACTGATCCCGTCAGCTCTTATCTGACTCAGCTGTTTATATCTGATTGAGTATTTCATCATGAGAGTGAATCTGACACAATTTAGCAATGCTCTAAATTTGACATAATGTCATGATACTAAAAGTACTGGTGTCAATGTGAATCACTGTTTATGGAAAAAATAATGTGACACGTTTTGCACCTCTGATGAGCAAAGAAAAACAGTATCATACTGTATAGGCATCTACAGGCATCGTTCAGCCCAAAATGAAAATTCGTCATCATTTACTTACATGCCATTCCATATCTGTATACTCTTCTTAATGCCATGGCACACATAAGAGGACATTTTTGAACAATAAAATTCCATGCTCTTTAAAAATTAAACAAAATAAAACACACTAATTTCCCCTTAAATACAATTGCAATCAAATAGTCCCACCCCAAATCACTCCACTGGTTAAATAACCGTTCCTGTGTTGGACAGACTGGGATTCTCAAAAAAAAACAAAGCAAACACACACACCCAAAAAAACAAAACAATGATTTCCCCTTAAAAACAACTGTAATCAAATAGTCCTACCCCAAATTCACTCAATTTGTTGAAGAATCGTTGCTGTGTTCGGCAGGTTGGCATTCACAAAACAAAACCTTAAAAACAATTCTAATCAAACAGTCCCACCCCAAACTCACCCAAAACTCACTCTAACCCTAACCCTAACAAAACAAAACACAAAAAATCCAAACAAAACAACTCAATGACTCCCCCTCGAAAGCAATTCTAATCAAGTAGGCAGTTTCTTTGCCTTCATTAAAAGTTCAACATTTTCCAGCACCTTTGTAAGTGGCTCACAGAGAGTGAAATCACAATGAGCAAAAAAAGAGTTTGGCCAGATTACATTAGCTCACCCCAATGTGCTACATCATTCACCAGAGGTACAAAACAAGTGCCAAACACCATGGGGTTGAAGTCCCGGCAAAGTGACCTCTGAAATGATTAGCCATAGAAATTCTCAACACGTCCCAAAAAACTCCACTGCATTTTTTTTCTCTCTTTCTCCTTCCATCTTCCTCTGTAGTCTGAGGTTGTTCCAGGCCCGGGGTCTGCCATTGGAAACCGCCACTGGGAACCTATCTAATAAGGAATAGGAACTAATAAAAGCAGATGCCAAAACCGCAGGAAGAATAGGGAAACGTTGCCCATTGAAAAGCCGGCCCAGATTGAGTAAAAGTGGCATTGTTGGGCTCTTTTGATGACATCAGCAGGGGTAGACCGCCCAATGGGCTCTGTTGACGACCAGGTCAGGTCACGTGCTGCTGAGGGGCACATGGGGTAAAATGGGGAAACTATAGCAGTGCTTCAAGTGCTTCTGGAGCGCTTTGAAGTCAAAGAAAGCGGCCTCATCGATCATTAATTTAAAGGCTTTTACCTCCTTTTCTCTTTCTTTTCTCATGCCTTTTCCTTGCTCTTGTGTGGAACTGGAGTTACAAAAAATCAGCTTACCTCCTGCCTGAACCCACGCTGCCCTAATGAAATGAAAACATTAACTAAATGTACTAAATAAATACTAAATATATATTTTTTTCTTTTTCTGATAGTATATATTATGAATTACATGGATGATCAATTAGATTAACCCAATAAATTGTATTAACATGACAAAGTTATACTTTTGTATTCACAATATCAATTTGAACTCAATTCCAGGTTTATTTAAATACCTTAATAACTAATATATTCCATAAAAGCTTTAAATCTAAAAAAAGAAAGAATACTTTCATTCAGGTTTTTAATTCATTTGAATTTAATTTCATTATTTAATTTTTGAGTTGTAATTTTAAGGACCTCTAAATATGATGACCCTGCCCTTTCTAAAATAGCAGCTATATATCTTAAAGTATGAAGACTTATTTATACTATGGATAAGCATGGTATGGCATGTGCATGTGCAACATATTATCTGGACAATATTTACTTTTTATTAAGATGACACTATATCTGTTTTCTGTTTTAGAGTACTCTATAAATCTGTGGAGAAACTTTGACTGTCAATTAAAAAAATAAAATTATATATATACGTATGTATATGAAAGTGTGAAAAGTGACGTGACATGTGGCCAAGTATGGTGACCCATACTCGGAATTAGTGCTCTGCATTTAACCCATTCAAAGTGCACACACACAGCAGTGAACACACACACCCGGAGCAGTGGGTAGCCATTTTTTGCTGTGGCGCCCGGGGAGCAGTTGGGGGTTCGGTGCCTTGCTCAAGGGCACCTCAGTCGTGGTATTAAAGGTGGGAGAGAGCACTGTACATTCACTCCCCCCACCTACAATCCCTGCCGGTACGAGACTCGAACCCGCAACCACTGGGTTATGAGTCCGACTCTCTAACCATTAGGCCACGACTTCCCCAAATATATATTAATTTATCTAATAATTTATTATACATTATAATAAATTATATTAAAACATTAATTATTACTGTTTTTAACCAATTTATGCCTTGCCATATTCTGCATTTACTTCATATAATGATATTGAAACTCGTACGTTTTGTGTAATCATAATTACACTAATGCACTTGGAGCAACTGCACCTTTTATCTCAGAAATATTAATTTGACCAACTATTTGAGCACATCCTAGCAAGAAATATGCACTATATGCAATTATTAATCAATTAGAGATTGAACATCTATTATCTTTTAATGTTACTGTAATTTCATAATGCATTTTACCCAACTAACAGTATACAGATTTATATTAAAGCAATAAGCCATAAGAGGAAAGGATGTACGCGAAAGAGCCTTTTTTATAAACCGCGCCTAGCTGGAAAAAAAAATATTTTATAAAGACGGATCTTTATTTTATCTAAATTATAAAAGAAACCCTTCAGTAAAAAAAAAAAAAATAAAAAAAAGGGAGGAGAAGTATTTATTGGGGGGTTTTTTTTAATTATTAATTTCTATCCTTTAAACCTAAATTTGTTTTTTAAAAGGTGATTTTAGTTGAAAGCCCCCCCACAGAAAAAACAAATTTCTTTATAAGTTATTCAGATTTATTTAAATTATCTTCAAATCTTGTTATTGGGATCTTTTTTTTTTTGGGAACAATTATTAATGTTATTTTAAATTAGGGTTAGCCAAGAAAAAAAAAAACCAATTTTTTAAAGCAAAAAAACTTTTAAAATTAACCACAAAAAAAGAAAAAAAAACCACATAGGAAAAAAACCATAATATTGGGGTCCGGGGAGGGAGGGGCGGAGACAGAGGGTGGGTTAATTTTCCCAAGTGAAGTAATAAAAAAAAAAGAGCGCCCCATTATATTACATTTGATTTTGTGAGATTCGGTATACATTTTTCCTTAAAAAAAAAATTTTCATTGGAATCTTGTCATTTAAAAAAAAAGAATTATGTTATTTTTTATTCATTTATTATATAATTTAGTGTTTTGTTTGGTTGGGCAAAAAAGGTCATGGTTCTTTTTTTTTCAATTATTTGAGTCTAAAAAGGGGTTTTTTTTTTTTATCCAAATTCCTAAATTTTTTTTAAAAAAAATTTTCTTCTTTTGGCCAAAGCACCAAACTAGGGACTATTAATAGGGAAAAAAATAAAAAACGGATTCTTATGGGGGAGGCTTTGTAATTTTTTTTTTTTTTTTTTTTTTCCTTTTTTTTTTAATTTTTTTTTTTTACCTTTTCTTATGATTTAATTTGTTCCCCAACCCAAAAAAACCGCTCTTTTTATTAGGTATTTTTTATACTTTTCCCTTTATTTTGCTAAAAATATGCTTTTTTTACCAACCTTCATACAGGGGGGAACAATAGGCCACCCTAAGGGCGGGGGGAAGTGGGGTTTCATATTTTTAATTTTTTTTTATTTCTTATTTAACCTTCGACGGGAAAATTTTGTAAGGCTCTTTTTCATTTAAACATAAGAAGGGAACGAATAGTATATTAGTTTTTTGAGGGGAGGACCCCAACCCTGAAAAAACCCCCCCCAAACTAGAGGGGGAGGGGAAATTATGGTGGTGGGAGTCGAGGGGTTCTAAAACTTCTACCCATGTATCTTTTAGATGCGGGTCGCCCGATTTTTTTAAAATGAAAAATGGCCGTATTTTTCCTATACCCCAGGCCACAATAACAACAAAAAAAAGCTTTTTTTTTTTAATCCCCACCCTTTAGTTTTGAGGGCACTGTTTTTGTTTATATTGCCCCCAAAACCAAGTCACCGCCAGCCCCGCCCCCCCTCGATCCCGTCCATCTGATTGCCGCTGGGGTATTATGGCAACTTGAACTTCTAATCTCTTTGTGCCGTGTGGTCCAATTTTCTTGAGCGTAACCTCTCTCTGATCAGTGCAAATGGCTACAGAGGAGATCAAGCAGGGTTCATGGAGAATGAGTTCTCTTAATGTCCTGATATCTCTTCCAGTGATCTCTGCTGTGATTTTATTCAATCACTCACAGCTCAGGTTCCAGGAACACATGTGCTTTTGCAGCGCTACAAAATAGTGTTGCTCATTTTACTAGAACTCCAGTCACCGATGCTTTAATCTTCATTCATTTTCTGGTACTTCAAGAGGTCTTATTTTGATAGGTCAGTTTAATTTGATGATTGACTCACTTATATTTGGGATTCCGGATTAAAACAACTCTACAGGGGATTGATGGTTTCTATATATACCAAAATCTTATATTGTGGTATGAGTACTTTTATATCAGTTATTGTAGCTCAATCAGTAGAGTACAGTGTTAGCAATGCTAAGGTTGTGGGTTTGATTCCAAGTGCTGATAAAATGTTGAATGTAAATGTCTCTGAAATGCATTAATGTAAATATAAAGTTACCCAGGCAATGTCATTGACAAACTAGCAACCTCACAGAACATCCAATAAAACTGCATAAAATATTGGCCGTTGTGGTGGCAAGACTTGCACAAGCGTACACCACTGTCGATGTTAAAATCTAGTTTTCATTTAAAGTTCTACAGTATTGCAAAGTTTAGTTTTCCAGGAAGGTCTTGTCAAGTATTCTCTGATGGTCTACTCTGGGATCCCTGTATGTTCTGCTTGCAAGATCAGACTAGTTCTGGCTAATCATGCTAATATCATAGGCTCGCTGGATGACACATTTTAATACAGTAAGCTGACCCAGTTTGAGATCACTGCACAACAGGGGGAGCTATTTCGGCTAATAAAATCTGGAAGTTAATAAAATGGCAGATTTGATAAGAGCAAGCCTGCTATTAATGGTATTCCAATGTATTGTTATTGCTGCTTATACAGCACTTAATAAAAACCTGGCTCTTCACAAAGACCTTGTTTAGAGGTTAAGTATATTTATATTTTTCCTGTTTTGCCAGATGTGCTTACATATTCTGAAGAATGAGGAAGTATATTAATGTAACAAAGAAAATATAATCAGATAAAAATATAACTGTTATTGAATTTTTAAATTTAGCTAGTCTGGAAATTGCTAGAATGCGGATATGTAGTATTCAAAGTATGTAGTATTCAAAATACACTACATGATTAATTTAGTAACATGCAGCTAAATTAAAGAGTTTACAGCATGTGTGTGACCATGAGCTATTTTTGTGTTACTCAAAATAAAATGTCTTTGTTCATTATAAGCATTTTCGGAAATCCAACTTTGTATCTAAAAAGAGTTTACATTTATTGGATGATGTAATGCAATACAATAAAAATGCTTTGTGACTTTTTGCAACACGAGGGTTACCATGACCCTACAATACTTGTGAAGGTCGGGGTCTGGCAAAAAGCTTTCAGCACCAGCAGAGATCTGAGTCTACGAACCGGGCCAAGACACTGCAATATTCCATTTCCCACCCTCCCTTCCAACCCCATTATACCTGACTGACCTGCCTACATAAATATTTGCCTCGGAAACCACCATCACAGTTGGAGACATGGCCGTGATTTCACCAGAGGCCTGGATTACTGTCGGATATCACGTTTGGCACATCAGTGGTGTACCTCCACCCTGCTTTCAAGTGGCTGAGCAAGAATGTCTCCAGAGATGACTCTCAAGTGCAGCTAAAGCTTTCCTAGGACCAATCCCAAATGACGCCCTCAGTCCTGGTAGTCCAAAAGTTCACACTTTGGTGACCTTTCTGTGGAGGGCAAAATATTGTTGGGTAGTAGTCTGCTGTCAAGTCCACACCAGTGTGTCGGAGTCATAGCCTTGTGGGCAGCTCTCCAACAAGCTGCAACAGTGCTCAGGTTACCCAAACTCAAGTCCCGGCTTGTGGACCTTTCCTAATCCTGTTCCACCTCTGCTCTCCTATCACTTTTTGTTCCTGCTTTGTAATAAAATACACAAACAGTGCAAAAAAAAAAAAATTAGTCCACCTAAAAGTTGCATAAGGCATCTTTGGCATGCTTCTGAACCATAAATAAGACAATTTGGATACCCAATCTAAAGGAGTCGTCCGATTTGGTGCGGCAATTCTGACCCTCGAGGTCCACTCTCCAACTCTATTCAAATAATCACATCGATGCTTGGTTAGGACCACATTTATATGAACAGGGCCTAACCAACTATTGAGAAATAATTTTCGAAGAACACATGGTACTGCTGTGAACTTTTCAGTGTTTCATGTCAGACCATGACACATTTAATTATTTACATGCATTTTTAAAAGTAGAACTGATTTTATATACATTTATACTTTCATAGATATTTTGGAGCACCCTATACCCCACCCTACCCTAACCATACCTATTCTAAACAATAAACATGCATAGGTTAATAAAGTAGCAAGTACACCAGTCTTTTTATTGCATAAAAACTGATCAAAAAAACAGTTTAAAAAAAGTATTACAATAAACTTGCATCTAAGCCTTCGATGCCATCTACAAATTTCTTTATATGCAATATTAGAAAATTGTCGTAGTTTCGTGTAGACCCTAGTTCTACATACCTCTGTTCTTACAATGAGAAGTAGTGTTAGTTATACTTTTTATGTCTCAAAAGCCGAAATTTGTTGTTGCGACTACTAGGTGCTGCAGACATACATGTAAAAAAAAGATGGTTAGGTTAGGGGTAGGGGTTGGTTGGATTCATTCCTCAGAAATATGAATAAATAGCTGCAAGGAATGTAAAATGAAAGTGGTGCGCTGCTTTTAATGAAAATCAACCACAAACATAACAGTATTCATTATGGTGAATCATATTCCCAATATAATTCCATCATGACGCATTGTTCCCTCCTGAGTGGAATGACCTGCAAACCAAGCGAGCAGCTGAAGCCTTAGACATCTTCAAGAAAAGCTTAAAAACCACATAGATTCCCTCCTTTTTTTGACCCTCTAACTCTAGCATTCTCTAATAATTCTTAGCGTACGCATTATGGCTAACTGAGACTTGTTATAGCACTTGCATATTATTGCTCTTTTGTTGGTTTTGATTGTTTCTATTGTCCTCATTTGTAAGTCGCTATATGTAAATGACTAAATGTAATGTCAGACTAAATATAAATGTAAATGACGTTAAAATTCCCATTCCTTTCACATCTGCATAGACACCTAAAGGTTTCTTATTGGAAGCAATGGATGATACCTACTCCTGATACATGTTAAAAAAATGACCATAAATAGAAAGATAAAAAGTGGGTTACCAGCTGCGTTAAAAAGTGACGCCAAAGGGTCCTGACCAAGCATCACTAAGTTTGGAGTGATAATGTGTTGGAAAAACCTAACTAAAGTCTTCACGATTACCTGAAAATTACAGGCAGTGTAATTGTGTTTCCACACACCAGTGTAGGTGTGTTTAATCAGGATTGGAGCTAAACTCTGCAGCACAGTGGACCTCAAGGGCCAAATTGGCCCACTCTGTCTCATGGATGTCACATGTACAACCAGTTTAATTCTGGTTTCTAACTGACTGGGATTCAGGGTGCACAGATTTTTGTACAATATATAAATTCAAGAACTAGTTACTGGATTTGCAAGTTCAATTGCACAACTTATATGCTCCAAATTGTTCTCAGAGAGATATCTATTTTAGATTTGCCCACCCCTAAATGTCAACTGAAGAAACTGTGGTTGGGCACTTTACTCATCGGTTGGGTGATCTCTTCTTGTCTAAGAGGGCATTTCTTGACTAGAATAAGCTAGTCAAAAGTATTGCTACATAAAATGGGACATTCATATGGTCAGTGATGTAAGTTTTTAGTAGACATTGTCCTTTTGCCATCATCCAAATGGACCACTGTCTGCACTCCCATTGGATGTGTCAACGACACGGTTCGAGTCCCGGCTGAGAGCTGAGAAGCTCCAAGGTTCAAGGTTTGAGTCCCAGCTGAGCTGAGAAGCTCCAAGGTTCAAGGTTTGAGTCCCAGCTGACAAGCTCCAAGGTTTGAGTCCCAGCTGAGCTGAGAAGCTCCAAGGTTCGAGTCCCGGCTGAGCTGAGAAGGTCCCCAGTTCAGTTTCCTCCACAATCCAAAGACATGCAGGTCAGATGAAGTGGAGACACTAAATTGCTTGTAGGTGTGAGTACACGTGTCTATGTCTGATTTTTCCTGTAATGGACTAGCCATCTGTCAGCATGTTTCCCTGCTTTCCATGTGACCCTACATAGCAGACAAGAGGTTTGGAGGATGGAGAGATGAACTCATGCACAAATCAAATGAGCACTAATCTAAGGAAATTAATTACTTCCTTCGTCTCTTGTCCAACAGTCTCTGTCACTCAGTCGGCAGTGCATTTTGCTGAACTACTTGTACGATCCAAGATGCTGGCGCGTTCACACGCTGCGGCTTCTCTCTCTCCCGACAGAAAGGTGTGTTCGTGTTTTTTGTCTTGTGAGTCGCAGTGTTTTTGTACGCATTCGTCGCGTCTATTTGATTCTAAGCGCGCATATAGTCGTGAGTTTCTGCTCGATGTCGGCAGAACCACATTTTTAGAGTTAAACTCTGCACACGCCGTAGAGCTGCGGGATCTCGGTCTGCTCCGGAGGCCCACACCATCACCGACCCCCACTACTGCATCTCACCCACAGCGGAGGCGCCACAAGCGGCGCGAGAGGAAGCAGAAGAGGGGTAAGCGCGGAGGTATCCGGGCTAGGCTAGCGGCTAACCCACACAAGCAAGCTATCCCCACCATCGTACTGGCTAAAGTACGCTCTTTGGACAATAAACTGCGAAAAATCGACTACTACGCTCAACTCAAGAGGACTGTAAGAGCTGTTGTTAGTTTTTGTGTTCACTGGAAACATGGCTATCAACAACAGCGTTCGGATCTGCGCTATTCATTCCCCCCCCCCCCCCACCGGTCCAGCTGACAGGCTATACGAGCGGACCAGGAGCTCGCTCGGAGACGAGGGTTTAAGACCCGCGGCGGAGGGCTTTGTGTTTACATCAATGATGCTTGGTGCCGCGATGCTGTTGTGGTCTGCAAACACTGCTCACCCCTGGTGGAGTTTATGATTATTAAGTGCCGGCCGTTCTATCTACCGAGGGAATATACAGCCATACTGCTCGTTGCTGTATACATCCCTCCCAGCTCCAACAACTGCAACAGGAGCGAGGCACTAAATGAACTATACCAGCACATCAGTGAGCAGCAGACATCCCACCCAGATGCTTTTCTCATCTTGGCTGGGGATTTCAACCACGCAGACTTAAAGAGTGTGTTCCCAAAAATACACCAACACATAGACTTTCCAACTCGGGGGAAACTACATTCTGGACTTTGTTTACACCACACAGAGTGGAGCTTACAAGGCCCTCCCCCTCCCCCACCTCGGTGCCTCAGACCACATCACTGTCATGCTAATGCCTGCATACAGACCACTTGTTAAAGTCACCAAACCAGTTCACAAACAGATACAAGTGTGGCCAGAAGGGTCGTCAGAGGCTCTTCAAGACGTTTTAACACCACTGACTGGAATATTTTTAAGCAGGCTGCCACATACAATAACACCTCAGACCTCCAGGAGTACTCAGAGACTGTCATTGCCTACATCACCAAGTGTATTGATGATGTCTCAAAGACCATCACTGTCCGGGCCAACTAGAAGCCATGGCTAACAGGGGAGGTCTACGTACTCCTGAAGACGCGGAACGCTGCCTTAATAGCTGGAGATGAGGTGGGCTTGAAGACAGCTAGGGCCAACCTTTCCCGCGGCATCAGAGAGGCAAAAAGACAGTACTCCGGGAGGATAGCCCATCATTTCAGCGACAGCAGAGACAGTCGGAGCCTGTGGCAGGGGATACAGACCATTACGGACTACAAGCCCCCACCACGCACCGGTGACAGCACCATCTCTCTGCTGAACGAATTCGGAACATCTCTTCGGCTCGGCCTTTGAGGCGCACAAAACAGCCACCTGCCACAGAGAGAACTCCACATCCTCCGGCGATCAAGGTGAGCTTGACGACTGGCCCTCGGCAAGCCGTGGAGCAGCATCCCTCAGCCAGGATCAACGCACCCCCCGCCCCCCCAAGAGCTCCGGGTCATGACCAACATTCCTGGAAAGAGGTGGTAATGAGGAGACTGTGCCAGTGGAAACTCAACGATGTCTATCACAGACATTTTCAGACATAACTCGCTTAAGAGTCAGGCTGGTGTCCACTATGCTGTCAAAGGTACACCATCATCTACCTGTCCGAAGAGTCTGTCTCCATGCCTGCTTCTGACCTACCGTCCAATTGCCACTTACCACCATCCTCATTGAGCAGTGCCCTTTAGAAACGGTCTAGTTAGCCAACACATCAATGGTCTCGCCTCACTTCCCTCCATTGGACCCCTTCCAGTTGATATCGGTCAAACGCCACTATTATCGACCGATGACGCTATCGCCACTACCCTCCACTCAGCACTTACACACCTGGACAAAAAAGACTCATAAGTCAGAATGTTGTTCATAGACTTCAGTTTAGCATTCAACACAATCATCCCTCAACCGCTCATTCACAAACTGGTCCAGCTGGGTCTCAACACTTCGCTGTGCAACTGGCTATTGGACTTCTTGACTGGAAGACTTCAGGCAGTACGGGTCGGCAGCAACACTTCCAGCACCATCACACTGAACACTGGGTCCCCCCAAGGATGTGTGCTGAGCCCCATCCTCTTCACTCTGCTGACCCACGACCGCACACCGTCACACAACTCCAACCTCATCAAGTTTGCGGATGACACGACTGTAATGGGTCTCATTAGCAACAGAGATGAGAAAAACTACAGGAGCGAGGTGAGCCACCTGGCCAGGTGGTTCAGTGACAACTATCTCTCTCTGAATGTGGAGAAGACGAAAGAGATTGTTGTTGACTTCAGGAGAGTACGCACTCAGCATGCTCCTCTGACCGTCAATGGTGTGACTGTTGAGAGAGTGAGCAGCACCAAGTTCCTGGGTGTGCACATCACAGGGGATCTCTCCTGGGCTGACAACACCGCAGCTCTGGCCAAGAAAGCACAGCAGCGTCTTTACTTCCTCCGCAAACTGAGAAGAGCTAGAGCCCCGGCCCCCATCATGTGCACTTTCTACAGAGGCACCATCGAGAGCATTCTGACGAGCTGTATCATTGTGTGGTATGGTGCCTGCAACGCGTCCTGCTGCAAGACACTTCAGCGCATAGTGAGAGTAGCTGAGAAGATTGTTGGTGCCTCTCTCCCCTCCCTTCAGCACATCTACAAAACCCGTACCACCGCAAAAGCCTCTGCATTGCCAGGTGATACCCACTCACAACGATCACTACAGCTTCTTCAGTCTGCTGCCATAAGGGAGGAGACTGCGGAGTCTCCAGGCCAGGACCAGTAGACTGAAGGATAGCTTCATCCATCAGGCTGTCAGGAAGTTGAACTCCCTCCCGACCTTGCCCCCCTCCCCTCTCTTGCCCCACGCACCACTGAACTCTGACCCTCTATCGGACTCTCCCACTCTCCCCCTCCAAATACTCACACATCAGCACACTGTCACCTTTAATCACGTCTGAATAAGCATCTTAGCACTACAAATATATGATTTTGCACTACAATCACTATCTGCACTGTTGTTACTTTACTGGATGTTGCACTCGATATGCCTTATGCCTTGTGCTTTATATATTATTTTTACATTGGACCTTATTTTGTATATTGGGTATAGTTCGTCTTTGTATTAATACTGTCATTTAGTGTTATCTGTATGCGCCAAGGGTCTGAGAGTAACGCAATTTCAATTCTCTTTGTGTAGATGTCAGGGGTGGTAAAAGCGAAGTAGGAATCAGGTTGCAGGGATTTAAAAAGATTTATTTGAGATTCAACAAAAACAGAAAAACGCCACTGTAACTGCGAGGCGTAATCTGGGAGGGTAGATACCCAAACAGGAGTCACGAGGGAAGAGAAAAGGCAGCCTCAAACAGCAGTCTCCTAGGAACAAAGGGAGGTTTTCCAGAGCAATATGGCAACAAGAAATACCAGCTCACGAGAAACGCAGACAGTTCCAGCTCTCAAGTAAGTCATACGGGTTCAGAGAGTCGGCAGATGGTGGCGAGGGGATGAGGGAGATGGAAAAAAAAAAAAAAAAAAAACAGAAACAAAAAAAAAACTCAGCAGCCAGGGCAGAGGAGGCTGTAGGCAGAGCCAGCGGAGGAAGGGAAACGAACGAACAAAACTAAATGGCTGGAGCTAAAACTAGGAACTAGAAGGAACTGGGCTAGATCAAAAGAAAAGCCCTAATATCAAAAGTAAAATAAAAGCTAAGGAAACTAGGCAAGACTAGGCTATACAAAACAGGATAACAGTCAACAGCGACAAGAGCCAGGTTAACTCAGCAGAGCAGAGATTTCGATCTGGCACAGGACAGAAAACAAGAGGAGAATATAAGGGTGACTACTGATTAGAAACAGGTGTACCCCTAACGAGATAAGATAACGAGATGGGCGGGGTAACAATAGACAATAGAGCACATGGCAACATAATTACCAACTGACAGCCATGTGCTCCAGACAGACCAGGACAACATAAACAAACCCAGATCAGACCGGCGCCTTGACAGTATGTCCTGTACATGTGGAAGAATTGACAATAAAGCAGACTTGAACTTGAACTTGAACTTGTATTGCTGATAACTTGTGTCAGTGTAAATATCCCTTAAACTTTTCAAAGAAAAAAAAAACAGCTGAAATTGTAAAGACGTTAGAAAATTTGATTCAGATACAGAATTAGAATTTATCCAGAGTTTAACCAATTTGTCAATAGGCCACAAAGAAACTGATTAGAATACAAAGCAACACTGCACACACACACAAAAGTTACTGATGAGTGATACAAGGAAATTAGTCCAGAAAATGAATTTAACGACATTATGTGATGACTTGTATGAAAGAGTTTCATCAAACAGTGATAAAACTGGGGAAGAACAGCATTGTGCAACGTTAAAACATGACTTAAGTAAGACGTGCAATGCATGTGCTGGATTAGTAAGAACTTTGCTCTTAGAGTACATGCACTTCCACATGGAGTTTCTGTTTGAGGTGTAGCCATACTATGATCTATGTTATTTTGTCTTTTACCGGTGCTCTGTGATTGAGAATGGGTACAATCACATCACAATGATCCGTTTAATGGAAAACACATGGCTGTGCAGAAAATGTAGGCATAAAATAAAAGACCAGGGACAATAATGTTTGCTGAGGTAATTAGACGTGATTAGCTTTATTTAAAATAGACATAATTTGAAAGCTAAGTAATTCATTTTGACTCATTAAGCGCAAATCAACAAAGAGCACAAAGTGAATTAATTACCTGCATAATGTCATTTTGAAGTCTCCTGAAATTAAAAAAGCTCTCGTCACATGACAAGAAGAACTTATAGGCACTTCTTTGTTCTACAACCCAGTTAGCTGCTTGCCTAGAGGGCAACATTTGCCTTCTAATTAACCCAGATTTGACCATATACTGAGTCAGCATTATTTTATTTCATTCAATAGCAATAGAATACAGATCAAATGTACTTCTAATTAAATAGCCAATATTTGTCTGTATGCTGTGTTGTTTGAAGGGCTACAGCATAGTATTGTTAGCTTAGCAATATGCTAACATCAAATTCTATTGAAATGAACTGTCCCATGAGGAAAATGTGTCCAAATACATCATTATTGAGGTTAATTTCAGTGTGTATGCTGTTTTTTTATTTGTATTTTTATTCTATGTGTGTCCTAGTTGAGCACTTGAATTAAGTCACAATGCTGCTCTATGCGTTTCAGGCCAATTCTGTTTATTTAAAGAAAGAAAGGAAAGAAAGATACAAGTTTTTGAATTTATGGAAGTATAATTAAGTGCTTAATCAAAAATATTGTCCGATTTTATCACAAAAGCAAAGCACCTGAAGCTAAATCCCTGTCCTAGGACTATATTGGATAGACATTGGAGTATAAGGGTATAATTATCATGTTACAAAAACATCACATTACGATATAAAATATTTTTTTGCAGACTTCCTGGAATTTTATGGGAAATTCTCATATTAGCAGATGTAGACGTTTTATGCAACATAACACGGCAACATAATGTGATTCACTATAATTTCCTTGAAGGTGAATGGGCTTTGTAAGTGCATGCTATTTGATATCAAAATGATAAGACTTTCTCATAATGTCATATACGCAGTTTGACCTTTTTCTGCTAAGACGATATCAAGTGACACATTTGCAAGTGAACCTTGCACCATGATTTAGAATGTATCATTAGTGGGCTGCCAAGACAAGTATCACTATTACTATTGCTCATAGTTAAGTGTTAAACTTTGTGTAACATTTTTTGACCTGGACCGGCAAGCTGTCAACTTTTACACTGCTCTGGCTATCACATGGAAAAAGCTATAGCAAACACAGCAATGTCATCGCAATTTAATTTGTGTGAGTGATTTAAATAATTACATTTTTTGCAGATGCATAATGAAATTTAGGAAATAATAAGTAATTTAATGTATTAAATAAATATGTAATGTATTCATTAAAAACATAATTTAATAGTGTCTGAGTTTCAGAAATTCAGAAAATCCAGTTTACTACTACTACTACTACTACTACTACTACTAATCAATAGTAATGATTAATTATTTAAATTAGTATCAGAAACAAATTTAGTTACTTATATAGAAAGATTTATTTTTATTAGTATACTATAGTTACTATTGTTACTATAACATTCTTATTATTATTTATTTAAAAAATAACTAATTGATTATTAATTCATTAATAATAAATATAATAATTATAGTTTTATTACTGCCTTCGCATTATTAATAATCAATAAACAATTTAGAGTTATTAATAATATATTTGAGTGCTTATTGATATTTTACAACTACCAAATCATAATATTTGGTGCTTAAAATAATGGTATTCTTTAAAAAACAATCATTATTGTTTTTATTTATTGTTTTTGTTATTTATTGACCATCGTTTTGTATTTAAAAATTTATGCTATTATTATTATTATATTTTAGTGAACTAACATCCACATAATAATGTATTATATAGTTTATTATACGACTAGTTTAATTTTAATAATGACGTATTTAGGTGTATGCAAAATAGTTTTTCAAATAATACTATTATTTACCATTGTTCCTAATACCTTTGTATATTATTACTATTATTATTTAATAAACAATAAATTGATTAATTCATTTAATTCATTATACATCAATATAAATGATTAAATAATAAATAATAATATCAGTGTTTAATGAGGGGGGGGGGGGTGGGGGGGGGGGGGGGGGGGTTTAATAGTCTATTAATAATATTTTTTGTTTATTTAGTTTTTTTTTCTTTTATTTACTTAAAAAGAACAAGTTAATAATTTTGTAATTTCCTCAGTTTAATCTGTAAATAGTGTTTGTATCACTTCGCTCTCAGCTTTAGATGTGTGGGTGGACAGCTTCATTCAAACCAATCAGCCGTGTTATTGTTTGGCGTCATTGTTCTTTCCAGCTGTTGTCAGCCACATCTCATTGAGGACAGAGTGATCAGCATCCTCCCAGCATGCCTGTCAGTTATCAGACATGCCAGCGCACCGCAGGAGTCGCGAGAGCAAACAATGGCAGCTCCTGCACTTCACACACGCTTTCATTCTGGCGGCTCACGGCTCCTGCGGTGAGTGAAGAGGACTAAAAGAGCTTGACGGCTCAGAGTCTGTTATCACACTGACCACACATGCTGCTGTGTGCAGAATGACAGGGTCTCACTCCGCTACGTCACTGCCGGAGGAGCCGCAGAGGTGTGGGAGTGATTAATGTCCGCTCTTCTATCAATGGACAACCTGGACCAACACATTCACTCGGTCCACACTCTCCAATATGAAACTTGTTTTACATTATATGTCATTATTAGTTAAATTAATCGCATGTAGACATATATGCACAAATGCAGATCATTCAAATACATTATTTGGGGCAGAAAAATCACTAGATATCACATGCAGTAAGTGGTAAGAAATCAGTATGTAACTTCCTTATAACTCAACATAAGCCTATCGTAATAACATAAGAACAGTTTGTCGGTTTGCCCAAGGTAGATGTATTCATTATTTTAATTAGATACATTATATTTGCATTATTTTGTTTTTATAGTATGCCGATGTTGACCTTGTTTCCCAAGTGGCTTCACATCCTTTGCCAGGTCAAAAGTTCATTGTGACACTGTATTGTCTGAGCAGTTTTAAAATTAAACAGTATATATAAACAGTAACTAAAACTGAAATAAAAGATTAATATTATAAATATTAGATTTAGTGCTGTCAAACGATTCATCGCGATTAATTGCATCCAAAATAAAGGTTTTTGTTTACATAATATGTGTGTGTGTGATGTGTATATTTAATATGTACATATAAATACACACACATGCATGTATATATTTTGGAAATATTTACATGTATTTACATGTATATTTTTATATTCATATAATTTATATTATTTATAAATATATTTAATATTAAACATAACATATTTTTTTCTGAAATATATACATGCACGTGTGTATTTATATATACATAATAAAAATACACAGTACACACACACATTATGTAAACAAAATTTTTTAATTGGGATGCGATTAATCTGGATTGTTTGACAGCAATAATATTAATACAAATGTTAATAAAAAAAAACTATAAGCCCATAATGAATCATAGCAAAATTACTAACAGTTAAATGCAAACACTAAATTATAAAAACACACATTAAATCTTATATTAAATAATATTAATTTAATAATATATCCATAATATTAAATATTTTTATCGACAAAAACTGCTATTTCAGTTATACAAGAGTTGCTCAGTTAAAATAAAATAGCTATAGTACAAATTAATCATATTTACAAACAAATTTTTCGATAAACTATATATTTTTATACATTTAATGCATGGAACCCAGATTTAAAATCTTGGTTCTAAATATTCTTATTTAAATAGAAATATAAATCTAAAACTGTTCTTATTTGAGGTACAATAGAAAACTGTAACAACATTTTAACTTTTTTTAAATGGTGTTTGAAATCGGATAATTGTTTTATTTTATCTTTATTTTATAGGTTTACAGTGAATATATAGGTTCTTTATAGTGGAAAATGGATCTTTAGATCATAAAATGTGCTTGACACTAAAAAAAGGTTCTTTTAAGAATTGATCACTGAAACATTCTTTGAGGAAAGTAAAATGGTTCTTCTATGGCGTCACTGTGGGGAAAAAAAACCTTTAAAAACTCTTCCACTGCAGATAAATCTCATATAAATAACTCTTCTAGAAAGCCTATGAAATTAAACGATAAGTTCAGTAAAAACAATCATATTCTAGGATAATTCTAGAAAAGAGGCCGTATCGCACTTCCCCGGAGCTTTCAATCATTTAACTAAAGATCTTATATAAGATGCAATATATGGGATTTATATCAGTGGATGGTCATTCTTCATGTCCTCTTTTACTAGATTGGTGTCCCTCCAAAGGTTAATTGCCTCTGCTAATTGTTACCCCTTAACTAATGTCATCCTGCCTGTAGAATGAGTCACGCTCAGACTGAAATGGCCTCTACCAATTGACGTATACTGCTGGTATTTAGAAGGACAGAAGTGTTACTGAACCTAAACTTCAGCTTAAGTTGGGACAAAACAAACCTGGGAGGAAGAGTAATAACTAATAACAAATTAAACCTCGTTCGGATTAGCAAGACGGATGTGGGGACTTTCAACGGGAAGCATTTTCCACACAATCAAGGGCAAACAAAAGGAACAAGTGGGTGTGATAAGCTAACGCCCAACATTACCTTCAGCTCAAAGACATCTCTGTGTTTGAGATAAGAGACATGAAAGCGAGGACTGCAACGCTCCCTTCCTCTCCACTCCATCCATGCAGAACCAGCCCAGCCCACTGGGGGCAGCGTCACGCTTCTGGGACAAGAAACAGCACTGGTCTCCACATGCATGAGGTGAAGTGTTTCCTTATGAAATCCCTCAAGCTCAGCCAGAGACCATTATGTAGGCCAGATTAAGATGAGATCAGTTTCGGGATGGGAGGATGTTATGATTTTACCTTTGCCTGACAGATGTCAGGAAAGACATTTGCGGCGCTCTCGCGCATTCGTTCATTTCTTCTGAATGGGATTCTGTCTGGGCTTTAGTGAGGGGTTTACCGAGAGGTCCTTGAATCCTTAATGTCTCTTGAGTAATGTAGTCATGTGGATGCGGTGAAGTCAGATTTCATCAGAGAGTGGTGCTTGACTCTCTCACCTCAGACAGAGGTAAAGACACGTCTTGCTGCAAGAATCCAGGCGCTAACAAATATATTGCTCCTAATTTTAGCCCAGTTTTAGTTCAAAATATACTAGAAAGCCCAGGCAAAATCAAATAACGTACATTTACCCTTATCAAACACTATAAAAGTTTACCTAACTTAAAAGATAAGGGAGCCTATTACAACGCAATCTCAGGGGGGAAAAAATGGAGGCTAATTCATATGAACTTTTACAATCTCTTTTGTATGTTCTCATATGATCAACCTACTGTCGTTAAAAAAAAAAAAAAAGTTGGGGGGTGAGTCGCGTGAATTTGTACGATCTCGCTTATCCATTTTTTGTACAATCTGCTTACACCCCAGCTATGATTAAAACCTTGTTGGCTAATTTGTATGAAATCGTGCAATCAGCTTATGCCCCGCTGGACTGTTAAAAAAAAAAAAAAAAATAAAAAAAAAAAAAAAGTTGGTGGCTAGTGTCACACTTCTCGGGAGGCAAGGAGCGAGGAACGAGGAAACACGGAGAAACGTCAATTCACAGTCTTTAATCACTACACATGGGGAACGTAGAGACACAGGACCAATGGAATGATTTTCGAAGGACCGACCAAAACACTAACTGAAAGACTGGGTCTTTTAAACACGTGTTTGGAAAACACAGGTGCAAAGGAATGACTAATTACAGGAACAAAACCCGCACCCCTGGGGGAAGGAACAACACAAACAGAAAACCAGGGGCGTGACATTTACTTTCCCCCGTCCCGGAAGGTTGTCCTCGCACCATAGAAACAACATTTGATGGGATTGGTACCCTAGTGGGAACCTAGGGAGGACGGCTCAGGAGGAGGACGGAACCCCGGGAGGGGGCCCGGCAGACAGAGTCCAGTGAGGACAGGTGGACGCCAGATCATGAAGATCACAGCACGAAAGAGCACAGCAGACCACATTTGAGAGCGGCACTGGAGATAGTTCTTGGCTGGACCTCACTGGGCGGAACTGGGGATCAGGAGCCTTTCTTGGGCTTAACGAGAAATCAGGAGCCCTTCCTGGGCTAAACTGGGGATCAGGAGCCCTTCTTGGGCTAAACTGGGGATCAGGAGCCCCTCCCGGGCTGAACCGGGGATCAGGAGAACGTTTACGAGGTCCTGGCACTGATGGCGCTCTGGAGGAGCAGGCACAGCAAGGCGCGTTCTAGGAGCAGGCACTGGAGGGCGCTCTGAACTGGATTCGGGGGTTGGAGCCCTCCCCTCTTCATTCTAGCACTTATGTCCCGCCATAGTCAGCTCCTCTCACCAGATGCAGGGGGCGAGCTCCTCTCCGCGCTCACATACCCCATCCCTGGCTTGCTCCCCTCGTATTGGGCACTGTTGCCGGCTCTCGCACTGGTCTGAGGGTGGGCTCAACTTCCTAGGCGATCTCGCACGCGCTTGGCTTCGCAGGAAAACTTTTTGGTATGGTCCTCGAGAGCTTTGTCTCCCTGCTCCAGCAGGAGGAGGAGGAATTCGGGGCGAGTGAAGGAATCCGTGGGGACACAACGGAAAGAAAATCACTGAGAAAAAAACTGAAAAAAAACGGAGGGGAAATCACGGAAGTTACTGTTTTGGTCGGTCCTTCTGTCACACTTCTCGGGAGGCAAGGAGCGAGGAATGAGGAAACACAGAGATAACTACAATTCTTTAATGATCACATGGGGACCGTAGGAGACACAGGAACACATGGAATGACTTTTGAGGACCGACAAACAGTAACTGAAAGGACTGGGGCTTTTAAACATTGGGTGATTGGGAAAACACAGGTGCAAGGAATGACTAATTAAAGGGAACACGGCACACCTGGGGAGGGAAAACACAACACAGAGAGTCCAGGGGCATGACAGCTAGTTTGTATGATCTCACTTATACGTTTTCATACAATGGGCTTCATTCATGAAAGTTGAGTAAAAATTTGTACAACGGGTCTCGTTCATGAAAGTTGCGTAAATATATTTGTCAATTCTGAGTAATTTGCTTGTAAAACAGACCTTCCCGATAACTCTGCTCCGGATTCCAGCCATTCTCAAGCCCGCCTGCCTCTGCTCACTCAAGCCCTCCGGCCATTCCTCACTCAAGCCCTCCGCTCACTCTGGCCTCTGCTCACTCTCGGCCTCCGGCCTCCGCTCACTCTAGGCCGCGGTGTGTGACGCTGTTTCGTTGTGAAAGCGAAACTACTTTGTTTGGCCTTCCAAAAGAGGACACAACTAGAAATCAGTGGTTAAGTTGTATTTACAACACTGTTCCAGAACAGTTTAACCCAAATATTCAGATGTGTCCAGCGCATTTTATGGAGGACTGTTTCCTGATCCTGGTAGAGTAGACTACAATCCCGGCTGTTCTGACTCACAGACTGTAAGTACGTTTATTTTTAAAGAATTTGCCACTGACGATTTAAACGTGAGTTTTTTTGAGCAGTGTAGAGTAGCGCTTGTGTTTTGTCATTTCTCCGATCACAAATGCAGACATGGTTTTATGTTTATGTGGCACGATGCAATGCAACGCGTAAAAAGACAGTGTAAGTCATTATAATCCGTAACTATGTCCCCACTGGATGCAACAAATGCCTAATTTATAATGGGTTTTAATGGTTTTGTCTCGTTGCTCCGGCCGGACAGGGCATCACAATATGGTAAGGGGTGTAACATTTCCGTCACATGCTTGAGGTATTCGGCCAATCACAATGCACTGGATAGCTGGCCAATCAGAGCACACCTCGCTATTTTCAGACCGATGAGCTTTGGTAAAATCGATGCATTTCAGAAAGGCGGGGCATAGAGGAGAAACAATAATGTACAGTATGTGGAAAATAATGTGTTTTTTTAACCTTAAACCGCATAAACACATTTCATTACACCAAATACACAAAATAATGATCTTTTTTAGCAGTCATCATATGACCCCTTTAACTATTTGTACATATACTCTCTGTTCTGTTCAATCCTTTGTCTGTGCTCATCGAGTATTAGTGGTGTGTAAGTGTTTATTCTCCTTGCGTATCTTCTCATAGTGGATTAAAAACGTCTGCTATGAATTACCTGTGTCATGCATTTCCTTTACACCGATGTGATTGTGATAGAAGCACAGACCAAAACCTGCAGATAGATTGCCTTCTAAGAAAGCCGACGCTGGAGGAGTATGTCGAGGGCCTAATGGTTAGAGAGTCGGACATGTAACTTGAAGGTTGTGGGTTCGAGTCTCAGGTTCGTCAGGAATTGTAAGTGGGGGTACAAATTCTGAGTATGGGTCACCATACTCGGCCACACACTCCACTCTCCGGCTCTCATGATGAGACCCTGAAAGAGTCCACTTCTGGAGTGGGATGGATGACCGTCCTTTCATTGAGTTTGTTCATTACACATTGTGTGTATGTGAATCCTCCCTGATAGTGGGAGACATCGAGAACAACACCATCAAGGACTCTGCAGTCATCTCTCCACCAGCTCGAGCTAGGATTTATCATCCCAGTCCGGAGAGACCCAGACAACAAGAGAGTGTTTCCACCACAGACCGGAGTTCCAACGATATCGAGCCTGTGCCAATGCCTTCCACTAGGGGTGTAAATGGTCGGGGTTGGGTGGGTAGGGTTCAACCTCCCCCCCCCCCCATCGAGGGTTGTCCCCCCCCTAAAAATATCATTACAAACCACTCTGTGTATTATAAATAATATAATGGACATATACTTAAAATAATTGTGTAAGTAGTAAAACAAAATAAATGCAAAAACGAGTTTTAAGTTTAGAAACATTTTGAGTTTAAGTTTAGAAACGGTTTGGTCCACTGCCTGCTTTCCTCACAGAAAAACACAGGAGTCCGGCGGTGGGAGAGAACAAAGTTCTTCAGTAGGTGTGTGTAAATAGGCTGTCAAGGCTATTTTATTCACTATAAACATTGGATGAAATTATTCTATCTCTTTAATACAGATTATGCTGGATCATTAATAAATTAGTCATGACAAAAAATTATGATATCCAATATTCTATAAGCGATTTTAAGGTTGCTTAGCTTAACTTGTTTAATACCTAGCTTATTGGCTAGTAAGTCCCCCATTACAACTAACATGGCGATAAGCCTGATATTAGGTTAATATTGTAGACCTACCGATGTATTGGGTTTTGCTCAATATGATGTTAATTGGCAGATCATTGGGCTTGCTGTGGTTGAACGTGCTTAATTTTTTTTTTTTTTTTTGACCATGTGGTGAACCTATGAACCAAACTCATATTTAAACACGGTCTCCATGCTGTGTACACATATCTATCCTTACAAGAACAATTGTGGCTGTATTACTTGTGTACCCTTCAAAGATTGCTCTTGAGAAATTTTATGTTTATTGTCCCCCCCCTACTGTTAGATGAAATTTACACCCTTGCCGCCTCCCACCATGGAGCCAGAGCCTTCCACTATGTCCATCCTGGAGCTAGAGCCAGATGCCACTTCCGACCCAGGATCAGAGCCTGTCAGGTCTAGCTCAGAGTCATTGACTTCTTGAAGGAACCAGCACCCCCTTTTTCTCGCCCTTGAAGACACATCAAGCAACCTGCTAGATGATCCTGTTCCTCCCAGTCACCTGCCCACTCCGCTATATTCTATCTCCCTGATGGTTCTGTCCTACTCACCTGCCCTGCTGGTATTGTGCAGCTCCTCGGTCTCTCTCCAGTTTACCGGCTCCATCTCAGGTCTCCTCTCCAAAAGGTAAATTCTTCGCTTCACCTCAGGACACCAGGCCCTTGACTCTACCTTGGCCCGTCAGCTCTGTGCTTCCTCAGCTCCGCTGCGGTTCGTCATCATTAAGGCTCCACTGGGCTCCCTCTGCCTTCCGGGTACCCAGAAACCGCTTTCCGCCTTGTCCTCACTCCCTCTGACATTGCCTCATTCTGCCAGTCCCCCATCATCGCCTCGGTCTCTTAAGCCAGCAGCATCGCCTTGGACCTCCAGGCCTGCGAGGTCACCCTAGGCTGTCCTGATTATATTTAAATACAATTTAAATAATTTAATTTATATTATTTATATTTATTTAGTTTTATTTTAATTTTTACATGCTGATCACATTATCCTGCTCTTTGGCCCCGTGGAATCCGGATTGATTTTTTTTGTGGAAATACATGGAACAGAGATAACTTAGGCATCATAGGAAAATGAATATCAGAGGGCTATTTATTAAAGTCCTGGATAATTGATTTCAGGTGTGGCGTTTCAGTCGGATGAAGTGTACCTAGCGCGTGTTAAGTCAGGGATCTTACCATGTCTCGGGTTTTTGTGGGTCAGACAGATCCAGGCCATAATGCTGGGCCTTTTCCTCTAAGCGTTGATCCTCAGTTGCTCATGAGAGGATGTTTGCAAAGGATTTGATGTCAGGAAGTTGATAAAATGTACAGGAGGTGGTTAGGCATCCTGGAAACTCTGGGAGAATGAAGCACATCACATCATAGGGCAGTTCTGATTAATACACACAATGTGAACTCCTTTGTCATTAAATCAACAGTGACTCGCGTGGATAAACTAAGTAAATGAACACTGTCATACAGTAGCAGTGTAATTTGTGTCTCATTTACAGCGTTAGTCATGCAGCCACAGCGGCAAAAAACCCACAACAAAACAAAAGTGAGTGAATACACTGTGCCAAGATCCTTATGCCAACTTCTTAGTGAATTAAAATGGATATTCCCATCTACCCTGTATTATATATCTATTTATTACTTGTTATACATTTTGATTCAAAGCTGCTTGCTACTATGCTTTCTACTCTCGACTATTAGATTCAAAACTAAAGCAGAAAAATGTGAGATAAAGTTTGAAATAATACTTATAGTCTCGTTCAGAATTGTGAGATTTAAAGTCACAGTTGAGAGAAATAAACTGATATTGAGAAAAATGAGGTCGCAATTTCATACAAATTCATACAATTCGGTTTGTAGGAAAGTAAAAATGATAGATGTTGTCTTGGCAACTAACTGAAATAACATAAGTGTAAGTACTAAAATTGCTAAAATATATGGAAATAAAAATAATAAATAGAAATAATATATATATATATACAATAGATATTTTTATTAAATATAGAATAAAAAATAAAAAAAATTCCTAATTAATTTTTTCAAATGATTAATTTGACAATTGACTGAAACTTAAATTAATACATTCTATAATAGTATTAATAAACTAAGAGGAAACAGCATATAACCAGCTCTTATTTGAAACCAATCCTGGTTTAATGTTAAAAAGCTCAACGATATTTTTTGTTTCTTACAAGCAACGCATCTTTGGCTTCTAGACATTAACTGATGGACTGGAGTGGTGTGGATTCCATTCTGTAGTAATTGTGATGTTTTATCAGCTGTTTGGACTCCTCATTCTGACGGCACCCATTCACTAAACAAGATCCATTGGTGAGCAAGTGATGTAATCTCTTCTCAACTATATAATATTAAATAGAGAAAAATATTTTTAAAAATGAATTAATTTGACAAAATGACTGAAACTTAAATTAATAAATTCTATAATAGATCAATAAAAATCAGTTGTTTGGACTCTCATTCTGATGGCACCCATCCACATCCATTGGTGAGCCAAGTGATGTAATGCTACATTTCTCCAAATCTGATGAAGAAACACCGCGGCTACCTCTCGATGGCCTAAATGTTTTGCTGAACTATTTCTTTTAAAGGAGTGTTTTTCCCACAATACTTTGGCTTTCACTGTCTCCACTCTGGGCACAATACAACACTAAATCGATCTGTCCCCTTTCAATTAGGAGCGTTTCCCTCAAATGCAGCAGAGTACAATCACTGGCGGACTTTTAAAATGCAAGATTGTCATTCACTGATTTGCTGAGGGTGTTTATATGCTGTAGCGTCTCGACCAATCTGACACAGCTATTTTATTTGATTTAACAATCAATTATTCATTAGATTAACAAATCATCACAGTCCCCTCACTCAATTAACTGGATTCCAGGATGTCTGCTGAACACCAGGCGCCCTGGTCACCATGACAACTAATCATAATATCACTGGTTTTATGACCCCCCAGAAATGTGAGAAGGATAGCCCACTCTTTATCCCAAGGAAAAGCAGAGTAGAAATGACTGTGTTCTAGTTAATTCATAGGAAAACCGTTATTTGAATGAACACACATATTCTTTAGGCCATTGGGTATATTATTGTCATTTGTGTATTTTGTCTTTGATATTTTTTGACTATTTTAGTATGCTTGTGAGGGGTCCCATTCCTGATCATCCCTTTTCACTTTATGTAATCTTACCTTGTTTAGTATCGATGAATTTGCCTTCTTATGATCGAAAAAAGCGTGTATATTATATATTGGTACATAGGCAATATATATTAGGGCCCTGATAATCGTTAATAATTTCGATTTAAGTCATTTGCAAATTACCATGCTTAGAGAACAAGGGGGTCGTAAACCCTCCAGCAATTGCCACCTCCCGCTCGGAAATTCCATTTTGCTCATTGGACAAGCCCATCTTGAAAGGCAGGGATCTTCTCTGACCTTAAAGCTGACACACCATGTGACCCGTTCAGTCGGTGGTTCGGTCAGATGCTAATATGAAGATGTGAGAAAACGCTTCAGGGTACCAAAGCATTTGTGCCAGGCCTTTTCGGGCTTGTCCTTTCCATTCATCAAGTGACACTGCCTCAAACTGGTTCTTCTCATCGACCCAAATTCAGCAAAGATCAACGGGAAGCCTTAAGATTTGCATCAGGAAACTCTTTCAGACCGCAGAGACTCGCTAAGTATCAAACTTAGTCGATTTAATTGTTGCATTAAGTATCAGTTACACCTTTTACAAAGGTGTGTTTGAACTAAGAAACTGATGTTCCCTTAAGGCTGTAGATCTGTTGAATATACGTGCAAAGTGTTCCATAAAATTCATTCTTTATGCTTCTTTCTATGCTGAGTTAAACTTTAAGCCTTTCCTATACCAACTGTATGCGTATGTGTGTGTGTATGTGTATGTTAGACCGGCTTAATGTTTTTATGTAGTATGTTAGACTAGTTTAAGTGTTTATGTAGTTAATAAAACCTTACTTGTATCACACTTGACGTGTTCATTGTTTACTCCTAACCGGAGTCAATAATCATGCAGATTTACGTTACAAACTTATAGAATTGTACAGTAATAAGGTTATTTCCTTTAACCAGGAAATTAACGTTCTTAGAATTGACAAGACGGTTGACCCTGAGAGGTCAGCTAAATATCTACAGTGGATCTAAAATAGGAATAGTTAATTATAACTAGTTATGGTTAATTATTCATATTTCCCCATGAGCTGATCCGCTACAATGCTCAGTCGTCGCATCCTTTAGGTTGCTTTATTCAGAGAAAAATTGAGCTTGGCATTTTCAGTCGTCGCTAAAACAAGTGGACTTCAAACATGCATGACGACAAAGCGCGTTTCAAAGACCTCACACCGTACAAATAAAGAACCAAAACATACAGCTACAAAGCTTCATATGCGTCATAATCACAGTTTCTCTGGAGTTAACGCTCCTGGACGGGCTGCTTCTTGTCAAAGTGAGTGCCTGCATGGGTCGGCTCTGTCTCAGCTGCGTGGGAAAGGAGAAACTTAATTGCAATTGCTAATGTGTTATCGGAAAGTGATGCGGTTATTAAAGCCTGTCTAATCTCAAAGATTACAATGACATTAATGCGTCTACATGGCTGCTCTTATGGACCTATTTACATCAAGGCAATATCAATATTGGTAAATGGAACAATTAATGAGTTTAAAATAGTGTCCCACAATTGTGTATTTTCTATTTGGAGGCTAAGAAATGGATAGATCATTCCTCATGTTGTAACATTTTCTTTAACTCACAATGAGATATTTTGATAAATGTTGAAGCTGAAGCTGTTGAATGTTGATGATGTAGATGAGAAATGCAGCATTCTCACGTTCTCCCAATGGATGTGGATGGGTGCCGTCAGAATGAGAGTCCAAACAGCTGATAAAAACATCACAAGTAATCCACACCACTCAAGTCCATCATTTAACATCTTGTGAAACCAAACGTTGTGTGTTTGTAAGAAACAAATCCATCATTAGACATGTTTACACTTACTTCAAACAAGTCCTCTATCCATAATAATGCTTTCTCCAGAGAAAAGTCGTCTCACCTGAATCAGGAGAGAAATCTGCACAGATCAAACACAGTTTACAAGCGACATAAGTTCAAAACAGCTCTAAACGAATATGTTGATGGATTTTGATGAGAGAAAACAACAGGAGATGGATTTTTTCACTAGAGGAAGCAGCTTGTATTTTAGCCGGAACAATGGATGGAAGTTAAAAACTTTATTTTGATTTGTTTCTTACAAACGCACAGCTTTTGTCTTCTCAAGATGTTAATTGATGGACTGAGTTGTGTGGATTGCTTGTGGATCATTGTTTTTATCAGCTGTTTGGACTCTCATTCTGACGGCACCCATTCATATCCACTGGTGAGCAAGTAATGCAATGCTACATTTCTCCAAATCTGATGAAGAAACAAACTCATCTTGGATGACCTGAGGGTAAACACATTTCCAGTAAAATTTCATTTTTGAGTGAACTATTCTTTTAAAGATCTTCTGTTCATAACACAAAAGTTACAGCACAGCTCTCACACTAGCAGCATTTTCTGCTCACAAGAAGAACAAAACAAATCTGTGAAATAAAGCATTCAAGCATCAGTTGAAAGTGACAATGACAATATTATTGCACAAGCACGTTTTATGCTTTATTAGCAGATCCTCCCTAAAAATCAACATGATCAAACGTTGTTGAGGTTCAGCTGCGCTCATGCCAACCTTTTGTTTTGAAACCTTAGGTTTTTCACGCCGTTAAGACTAGGCTGAACAGGTCAATTCTGAAAACATGCACTAGTTTAATAAGAGCTTATAGAAAAGTTACACACTGAAACATAAACCCGAATAAAACCACATCTGGCAAGAAATCTCATTTCACAGGAACTGGGGTATTAGGAAAGCAGTGCCACAGAAGGACATGATTGTGTTATGTCTAAATGAAAATATGAAAGAGGAAATGAATTACTGACATGAAGTATTACTATAAAAAACTTGCCAAGATATATAAGGTATATAGAAAAAATACCGTTTTTTTTTCTTTGATGTTGCTGGAAATGTGACCTAATGATGTCAAACAACTTAATAAGTCCGAATTATGCAACCTTCCAAAAGAAAAAGAAAAGTTCATTATTCAGAAAATAAAATAAATAAATAAAAACATATACAGTGGCAGATATCTGGTATCTGAGTGACAAACACATTTTTGTTCCTTTGTAAGTTCATAAAAATAAATAAATAAATAATATATTTAATATAAAATATTGGAAGTGCGACAGAAATCATAAATTTGAATAAAATAAGGGGGCGTTCACACAACCCCGTTTTCAACTAAAACAAAATGTCTATAGTCATTGATACATGCAACTTTTATAATTCTGATTAAAATAAGGAGAAAATCATTTGTAATTAGAACATTCAAGTGATCATCTCTGATTCATTTCAAAGTGGACATTTGTTGGCATGGCAAGTTTTTTGTCTCATGTCTCAGAGCCTATTATGAATGCTGATCTGGCATATAGAATAAACCACTTACATCACCGTAACATTATTTTAACAGCTCCCACTGAGTCAGACAGTTTATTTGGAAAAGTTTGATAGAAGATTAAAGCTTCCTTTGAGCACCTGTTCTCTGAAGAACATTCCCAGTGAGAGCTCTGAAACCTGAGCAGATCTTGGCCTTTGTTTTTCTTTGTTTGTAATGTCCTTGCTTATTAGCTCCTTCCAGTGAAATTCCCACACAGTGTTAGTGGATACATCCATTTACTGCCGGTTTGTTTACGCATCCATCCATTGCTTTGCTCCATTATTTCCTTAGAACTTGAGACAAGCGTTTGCGTGTTTTCACGTCAGTTTGCTTTGGAGCTATATCTGATCTTGCGGGAATGGCTGAGAGTGCTGAATATCAATACTCGGCTTACTGGTCCACTGTGGTCTTGAAACACGGCTGCCATTGTGCTGTGACAGCTTGTCATGTTGCCTTCAAAATGGCCAGCTAGAGCCATCCACCTTCAGCTTGGATAGATAGACTAGCGTGTACTTAATCTGACCTCAGTTAAAGCCATCAGCTGCGTCACATAGACTGCTGACTTTGATCAAGGATCTTGTCAGAATGAGGCTAGTCTAATCAGTTTATTGCATGCTCTTTGAGCTACCACCACCTCCTTTAAAGTGTGATTACAACCAAGATATTTAGTGAAGGCAAGAAATCTGAAATTGTAAAGCTATATGGACAAATTTAGCACAATTTAGGTGTAACAGCACAAGATCTGATACAAAGATAATGACAGCTTTTAAACAGTGTTGGGGTAAGCTCCTTTTAAAAGTAATGCATTACAATATAGGATTACTCCCTAAGAAGTAACTAAATGCATTACTTAGTTACTTTTCATGGAAAGTAATGCATTACAATATTGCGTTACTCCCTAAAAAGTAAAGTAATTGGATTACTTAGTTACTTTTATGAAAGTAATGCATTACAACATTGCGTTACTCCCTAAAAAAGAAAGTAATTGGATTACTTAGTTACTTTTATGAAAGTAATGCATTACAACATTGCGTTACTCCCTAAAAAAAGTAAATAATTACGTTACTTAAGTTACTTTTATGAAAGTAATGCATTACAATATTGTGTTACTCCCTAAAAAAGCAAGTAGTTGCATTATTTAGTTACTTTTTATAGAAAAACTAATGCATTACAGTATTGTGTTACTTCATAAAAAGTAACTAATTACATTAATTAGTTGCTTTTATGATAGAAATACATTACAATATTGCGTTACTCCCTAAAAAAGTAAGTAATTGGATTACTTAGTTACTTTTGTGAAAGTAATTCATTACAACATAGCGTTCCTCCCTAAAAAAGCAAGTAATTGGATTACTTAGTTACTTTTATGAAAGTAATGTATTACAATATTGCGTTACTTCATAAAAAGATGTGCCTAATTGCATTACTTAATTACTTGTTATGGAAGGTAAGGCATTACAATATTGTATTATTCCCTAAAATGTAACTAATTGCATTACTTAACTTTTTATGGAAAGTAAGGCATTACTATATTGCATTACTCCCTAAAAAGTAACTAACTGCATTACTTACTTTTATAGGAAGCAACATGTTACATTACTTTTGCATTACTGTTCTTATTTGGGCAGGACTTGCTTGTTCGTTTTTCACATAAAAAGTTCTATTTTTGGCAAATGTAAAAGTGCTTTCATACTAAAAGTAAAATGAGTAAAGGACACAGTTCAAACAAACCTTTCAGCTGTGCTGCCATTCTGGATTGTGGAAGAATAGGATGCAAGTGAAGAAAGTTCAACACTCTTACTTTAGACATTGCTTAATAAGTTGAGATTAAATACTTAAAGTATATTTGTATTTTTTTAATTAAAAAGTCATGTGCTTCTTTACTAGTTATCTGGAAAAAAGTAATCTTTCTAAATATATTTATTTAGTCAAATTGCATCAATGAATGGGTAACACTTTACAATAAGGTTCATTAGTTAACATTAGTTAACTACTTTAGTTAACATGAACTAAGCATGAACAATACTTCTAGCGCATTTATTAATCTTAGTTAATGTTATTCTAATACATTATACTGGCTTTTAAAGCAAAGGTGTGTTTGTTAACATTAGTTAATGTGCTGTGAATTAACATGAACTAACTATGAACAACTGTATTTTCATTAACTAACATTAACAAAGATGAATAAATACTGTAATAAATGTATTTTTCATTGTTTGTTCATGTTAGTTAATACATTAACTAACATTAACTAATGGAACCTTATTGTAAAGTGTTACCAATGAATGTAACCACTCGAGTAATTTAACAATGTGATAAGTAAATTATCCATGTTAAGAGTGCTGAAAAATTACAAATCTTAAAACTCCCCTTAATAATGCCAGATAAAAGGAACAGTTAACTAAAAATTAAAATCTGCAGAAAATTTCTCACCCTCAGGCTATCCAAGATGGAGATGAGTTTCTTTCTTAATCAGATTTGTAGAAATGTAGCATTACGTCACTTGCTCCCCAATGGATCCCTCTGCAGTGAATGGGTGCCATCAGAATGAGAGTCCAAACTGCTGTTAAAAACATCACAATAATCCACAAGTAATCCACACCACTCCAGATTTAATATCTTGTGAAGCCAAAAACTGTGTGTTTGTAAGAAACAAATCCATCAAGAAGAAAGCATTCTGCAGTACTGTATTTTTATATAATGACGATTCAAGCGATTCAAAGTGATTCAGTTGGTTTGACAGTTTTTTGTATGTAGCACATTTATATAGAATATGAGTGCAATATGTTAATCTTTTAAAAAGAAATCTATAACTGAAGTGATTGTGTTATTGTAAAGTCATTAACTTAATAACTGAACAAAGAATGTGTAATGCATGTAAGTAATTGAAAAACATAAAAGAGCAAAAACTCTAATGCAGTAGTTAAGAGCTTCCCAAGACAATAATAAATATTAGATGTGAGAGGGCTATTGAATGAATGGCTTTGCGTACACAGACAATTTATCCCCAATAAAGATGATCCTGCTTTAGTACCGCCCATGGGTTTTGTTCTTTGTAATACTGACACACATCTCAACACTATCCTGTCTGGACGTATCAGTGTGATTGTATAAGTGTGAATAGATTCTGGATTATGTCGATGGGTTGTGCCACTTACGCACACAGTCATTAATTTAAAACATTAAGATGGCACGAAATATTACAAAATAATTATGTAAAAACACGTCTCCTGTTTATCCGTTGCAACTTGTATAATTGGAGCCTTGATCCTTTATGAAGGACCTAACAGCCATTTCAGTGTATGACAAACACTGGCTGTGTTCCAAAATCTATTGAGCTCCCTAAGTAGACAAGTAGACAATTCCTAAAGATAAGGAACATAATCATGATGTCTACAAAAATACCTTCTTTTGAGAAATTCAAAGGCAGCCTCACATGTATCCCTAGCAGAGAAGGCAATCCCAGAATGCATTGCGCCAAACTCAAAATCCATTCAAGATGGCGAACAAAGTAAGGAGAATATATATACTTCAGATATTGCTAATAGCGCAGTCTAATTATAAAAGACTATTAGTTGTGTGTATTTTTTATGCTTAAGAGTATTGTATTGTTAGCTTAGCAACATGCTAACCTATTGAAACAATAATGAGTTGATGACTATACAGCAAGGTAGAACACTACATTTCGGAAAGGCCACCGTTTTAGATATCTTGTAAACTCTTTTATTGCTTTGAATGGTCTTTTTATAAATTTGACCCATTTAGACATTGTTGCAATACGTAATTACATAAGACGCAAAGCACCGTATTGGAAGTAGTGGCATTAAAAGGGCTTAAATGTTCCAGTCCAGCACTTCCCGTACTGCTTTATAACGTTGACTTCAAAGCACTCTGAATGGGGGAAGGAAATGAAAAGATTTTACAGTCAGACGCCGCATATCGTGTTGCATGAGAGAGTTATGACCCTTTTGGCAGCGCTTTTCTTATTGGTTTTGTCTTATCTCTTTTATTGACTGCTACTAGCGTAGGCCCTGATTTGGCCACATGTGGATCACTAGTCCTTTACCGCACAAATGGGGCGACTTGGACATTGTGTTCCATTCAGAAGAGATCATGGGTCATTCACACTTCATGAACTTTACACACTTCTCTGAGCCCGAAGAGTGTTGCAAAAGGTCTTACGTAGCCAATTTTTCCTCAAAACTTACAGCATAATGTTTACCCAAAATTGAAAGTTGGCATCATTTGTTCAACTTTACATTGTTCCAAAATTGTATGAGTTCCTTTCTTCGACAGAACACAAAAAGAATTTTGAGAAACGTCTCAGTATTTGTTGTCACCAATGTCAAGTGTCTCCAGCGTTGATTGGTTCCCAACATATTATCAATATATTGGCTGTTTATTAGTACTTATAAAGCACATATTCTGCATGACCACATTCTAGATCCCTTAATCATACACCATACCAAAACTTAACAACTGCCATACAAACTAATAATAAGCAGTAATTAGGAGTTTGAGGCAAAAGTTAATTAATAGAGAGAATTGGACCTTAAATTAAAAGCATAATTTTGCTTTTATAACGCAAATCAGCAAGATATGCTTTAAATCTAAAATTCTGAAATATATTAAAACGTTTTTGTTACATTTTTAACAGGAATAGCTTAAATTCTGTTATTCCATGGTCTGTCTGAATACTGGATTCTGATTGGCTGGCAGGTATGCAGTAAATCCGTTTAATGCACAGGTAGTTTCAAGTCAGTTTAATCACCGGTCTATATTAATGCGCTTGAACTTGAGGCACATTAACCAACACGGCAACACTCGCGCATACACACCCACCACAGAGCGAGAGAGAGAGAGAGAGGTCAGAGATCGCTGATTGCACTGCACACACACACACAAACTTGTTGGCAATGCTTCCCCGTGATTTTCATTAATAAAATAGCCTAGATACTAGATCGCTACATTATATTCCTCAGCAATGAGGTGGTAAAATCGCTGTTTTTGAAGTAATTGTTTGTACAGAGAGATGCGCTGACGCAGGACACAAAGCTAGTCTCTCTCTCTCTCTCGCTCTGTCTCTCTCAAACGATCGATCGATAATTAATTGAAATACATGCTATAATTCATTTAAATAAATGTGATCTTACCGCACTATTTCATTTCTGTGTCTGATTTGAAGCAGGCAGAATACAAGAGTTAACGAGCCGTAACTGACGAAAATAACTGTCATTTTTACCCATTCGGTCAAATATTTTGCTGCAAAGAGCAATACTAGTTTTAAAGATGTCTAATAACTGGCAAATGACCATGAATAAGCGGAATAATCAAAGCTAGCAGTGCGTTAAAGGATTTTATGCCAACCTCGCGGTGGCAACCACCCCGCTTCGCGTCATGCCATTTAACCATCCTGTAACGCTACGGCTAGTGACGTTGATTATCCCGACTTATTACTCTTAAACTTATTATATATTATAATTAATATATTATATAATAATATATCTATAACTGAACAAATTATAAAAGTCAACCATTTTTCATGAGCTGAACTCCAAAGATCTAAGACTTTTTCTATGTACACAAAAGGCCTATTTCTCTCAAATATTGTACACAAATCTGTCTAAATCTGTGTTAGTGAGCACTTCTCCTTTGCCGAGATTACCCATCCACCTCACAGGTGTGGCATATAAAGATGCTGATTAGACAGCATGATTATTGCATAGGTGTGCCTTAGGCTGGCTACAATAAAAGGCCATTCTAAAATGTGAAGTTTTATCACACAGCACAATGCCACATATGTAGCAAGTTTTGAGGGAGCATGCAATTGACATGCTGACTGCAGGAATTTCCACCAGATCTGTTGCCCGTGAATTGAATGATCATTTCTCTACCATAAGCCGTCTCCAAAAGCATTTCAGAGAATTTGGCAGTACATACAACCAGCCTCACAACCGCAGACTACGTGTAACCACACCAGCCCAGGACCTCAACATCCAGCATCTTCAACTCCAAGATCTTCTGAGACCAGCCACCTGGACAGCTGGTGCAACAATCGGTTTGCATAACCTAATAATTTCTGCACAAACTGTCAGAAACGTCTCAGGGAAGCTCATCTGCATACTCATCGTCCTCATCAGGGTCTCGACCTGACGCAGTTCTAGTGTACCGACTTGTGGGCAAATGCTCACGTGTGAGCGAGAGGGGCGGGGGCGAGAGCAGTGGGAACGGAGCGAGGCGGTGGAGAGGGAAGTAATTGCGAATGCGCGACACTGGCCAATCACCCGGTCGAGTCTCACGGGAGGAGCTCCGGAAGGATACAAAGAGAGTGACGACAGGGAAAGCGAGAGAGGCCCAGGCGTTTGGTTTTGTTTGTGCGCGACAGTGTCGCGGAGAGCTGTCGCGCTATTTGGGTGTTATTTTATTATTAAAGTTTTCTTTCTTGGAAATTTGCCGGTACAGCCTCCCTGTCTTCGACGACCTACAAAAGTTTGTTACACTCACAGATTCGATGGTGTCTGGCACTTTGGAGAGGTGTTCTCTTCACGGATGTATCCCGGTTTTCATTGTACAGGGCAGGTGGCAGACAGCGTGTATGGCGTTGTGTGTGTGAGCGGTTTGCTGATGTCAACGTTATGGATCGAGTGGCCCATGTGACGGTGGGGTTATGGTATGGGCAGCCATATGATATGGACAACGAACACGGGTGCATTTTATTAATGGCATTTTGAATCCACAGAGATACCGTGACGAGATCCTGAGAGCCATTGTTGTGCCATTCATCCACGACCATCACCTCAAGTTGCAGCATGATAATGCACGGCCCCAAGTTGCAAGGATCTGTACACAATTCCTATAAGCTGAAAACATCCCAGTTCTTGCAAGGCCAGCATACTCACCGGACATGTCAACCATTGAGCATGTTTGGGATGCTCTGAAATCGGCGTATACGACCGCGTGTTCCAGTTCCTGCCAATATCCAACAACTTCACACAGCCATTGAAGAGGAATGGACCAACATTCCACAAGCCACAATCAACAACCAGATCAACTCTATGCGAATGAGATGTGAGGCAAATGGTGGTCACACCAGAAACTGACTGGTTTTCAGACCCCCCCGGACCCCCAATACAGTAAAACTGCACATTTGAGAGTGGCCTTTTATTGTGGCCAGCCAAAAGCACACCTGTGCAATAATCATGCTATCTAATCAGCATTTTGATATGCCACACCTGTGAGGTGGATGGGATTATCTCGGCAAAGGAGAAGTGCACACTAACACAGATTTAGACAGATTTATGAACAATATTTGAGAGAAATAGGCCTTTTGTGTACATAGAAAAAGTCTTAGATCTTTGAGTTCAGTTCATGAAAAATGGGGGCAAAAACAAAAAAGTGTTGCATTTATAATTTTGTTCAGTGTGTATACTGTATATATATATATATTCTGTAAATTAGTAAATTATGACAAAATTTTCATTTTCGCAGAAACTATTCCTTAATAAAATTATAAAATAATTTTGTTGGATTATTTAATTGAGTCAAGTAATACATCTGACAGTTAGGTGATAGTTCAGGGTAGCAGAAAATAAATCTACATTAAATGTTTAAATATTAAATAGTTGTTCTTAATTCTAAGAACAGATCAAGTTTACAGTATGATGACACAATAAATAACCAGTTACGCAAAATAAGTTAATATTAATAGTTCACTCTTTCATAAAACAAAGGGAGTTTTCTTAGTATTTTTGTTGTTTTCCAGTACTAGTTTCTAAACATTCTAGAATCAAGATGCATTTACTTGAGAAGCAAAATGACTTAAGATATTATGATTTATTTTCTGGAAAAAAAAATGTTTTTCCTTACAACAGAAAAATATATCTGCCAATTAGGCGAAGAAAAATAATCTTGCTTTGCCTTTGAATAAAGATTATATTTCTTACCCCCTTTTTTTTTTTTTAGCCAAAGGAGTGCAAAGTTGCCCATTCGAGAAGGTTGGTTCCTTGTAATAGGCCCTTTGAAGCAGCGTTTAGCACTTCTGTTTGGAATGACCATGCAAAATGGCTGCTATATTGCTCTCCTTCCAAAGATATTATGCTGTTTTTAATGCACTCAAAATCTCATAAGTCATAGGAAACCAATTTATTTCTTTATTAACATTGCTCTACTTCATAATGGGGATAATAAATCCATCATAGACTGTCCTATTAAACTCTCTCAGTCACACTGATGTTTCCGTTTGTAAGCAAAGCGCAATACGACTTCAATCGAATGCGTACACATAAGCAAGCGGCTTCAGAGACTTGAAAATCACAGCTAGGCTGATTTGTCTTTGATGTCTCATTAAGACTGCATGAAACCTGGTCGAAACAGGCAGCAAAGGGAGAGAAAAAAAACATTAGCCTTTAGCAGTGGGGAAAAGGTACAACATTGTGCAGACCCCAAGCATGCAGAAGGCTCTCCACTTTCCACCGGACCACCTAAAAAGTTGCGTCAATAAACGCAGCATGTACAGAGGGGAAAAAACCCTCACAGGTTTTCTCAAACAGCACACACCCAAGCCTAACTTCCACAACATGACTATCCCGCTTGGCTTTTTAACACAAACACAACCTTATTCAAAGGTGTGACCTTTATCTTTATGATGTAAGTACTTGTATTCTGATTCACTGAACTCGTAGGCCTTTTTTACATGAATGAATCCCCCCACAGACGGTTAAATCGGACAATATTTAGCATGATAGTTGTGAGCGCGATAGCGTCAACCTCATTGCTGTAGTTCTTTTCTTAGAACAGAAGAGGTCTGTGTTTACACTGTGCAAATGGCTAATCTAGCAGAGCTCTGTTCTCTCACAATGAGCCCTCCAAAACTAACATTATGAAACGAACGGCACAAATTACTACCAAAATAGTGAACTACTTCAAAATAAACCCAGCTGATTTAAACTTTCATTGAAATATTAGCCCATTTTTCCACCTTTTCTGCTCTTTACTACATGAGGAATAAGTTGTAAACATTTGGAAAGGCCTGTGTTTTTCTTGTCAAGAAATGTCTGGGTTAACATTTCCTTTCCTCTTAAGATCAAAGGCTATGGCGCAGTGAATGCTGAGTGCTCATTGGCTTAAAATACACAGATTAAAGGTATGCAACCCTGGGTAACCCAAGTTTTGTCTTTCCTGAGAGCGACTTACTCTGATTTGGTCAACTCTTTGTTGTTTATTTTATCTTAACAACACTAAATCCTAATAATTGTAAGTCCAAAAAATCAGCAGGCCACAAATATGTACAGGTGTGATAGAGAGGCACTAAATAAAAGTTTCAGGTGTAACAGAAGTTAAAATCTGACAGCATTTGTCAAAAAAGTATTCTTAAATGTAATTAAAATATATTTATGAAAATATGTTTTCTCCCAACATATCTGTAGACAATTTTATATTTTGACTTTTGAAAGGTGTACCACAGGGGTCAGTCCTTGGACCAATTTTATTTATTTTAGATATTAATAATCTTGGGATAATATCGCACATTCAAATTTTCATTGATATGTCAACAACATGGTGATTTACTCCTCTGCATAAATGCTGAATTAGGTTATGAGACATCTTCATTAACAACATTTTGTCGAAATTTTGCACACAAAAATGTCCATTGTTAATAGTGTAGCAATGGACAAAGCATCGCTTATACTGAGGTCTCTTTCAAACCATGCAGCTTTCTGTAAACCAACACTGTGAATTTGCATTGCCATCTTGAATCCGATGTGAAATTTCAGTTCGCAAGGATTCCTATTGAAAAGATTGGATTTCACCCACCAAATTTGGCCAAGCAACAGTAAATGTGATATTTATTGCTATTTTGTCAAATTCGGGTAATATCCAGTCATTATAATATGAAACATTTGCCCCAGATTTTGAATTGGGCTTTTCCACACAAATGTGCCACATTGATCTACAGAACACTGCTTGATTTGAAAGTGCTACTATTGACAATGGACCTTTTTGTCTCTAATGTGACTGCATTTTTTAGTATACATAGTGGTAAGTAAAGCTTAACAAAATCTTAATTTGATAAGTAGTGATGAATTTGATTATTTTTAACTTCAGTAATGTACTGTATACATTTTTCATGATTAAGACTAAACACTTGGTAAAGCAATGACTGTCATAAAGCTATCATTTCTAATCAGGTACTGAATATTGTACTCATGAAAAGGTGTATTATAGCCAATGGAATCGCCTAAAAAGGAGTTGAAATTATTAAAATTATCAGCATTATTCCAAAAAAGAATCCCAAGAGTTCCTTTAAGCATTTCTGCTTCATCCCGCACAATAATTTACTTAAAGTAATTCACTCCGAACACTTGTCTTCTCATGAATTATGCTCTGACATTTTTTGCCTCTCCAACTTTTTTAAAAATTATTTTGACTGCTATTTTTAGAGGCACCTCATTAATGTTAGATTGAAACCAAATTCTGCCATCTTTTCAAACCAAACCAAGTGAATGACAAATGAAACATGGATTTAGAGGGAGGAATGTTATATAGCTGTCTGCCTGTTTTCGCTAATGAGCTTTGCCTGTTTCCTTTATGTTGCTCAGTTACAGACTAACACGAGCACCAGCAGCATATTCCATAACTGTGGAATTACCTTTAGTCTACAAAGCTGACAAAAAGCGCAGTCCTTTGCGGAAAATCTCTAGCGACAGCTGCGACATCTTGCTATTGCATTAATCTGAATGAACATTTGCAATATTAAAACCATCATCCCACCACTTGACATTGACCCAATTAATCAAATCTTCGGGCAGCAGAAAACTCAAAATAGCTCATAAAAAATTAGCTGAACATCCTAAATAGAGCAACATAAGCCAATTTTCCCATGACATTTTTAATGCAACTATAGAAAAACTGGCTTTTTCCATTCAAATAAAGTGGATGGCGACCTTCATGTGACTGGTGACCACAAATTTTGCCTAAATCTAGATGGCCCTGTCTAAACGGATAAGATCGATGTTGAGTCCTAGCAAAGATTTGGAGGGAGACTGTGTCGATGTCCCTCTTGGGTCCATCATCACCCTTAATGATGGGAGGTCTCTGGCTTGTCCTGGTAACTTTACAGCAATTGCCCGCTGTATGGCTCCCGCCTCTGTTATGGTTACTGCCGGAATAAAGAAAAGTGGTAAAATCATTACAGCTGTCCTGATGAAGTGCTCACTGCGACCCTATTCAATGACATCCCAGGTGTTCAATTGGGCCTCGTAGAAGCTTCATTTCAGAATGATTTGATTTGATGAAGATATGTGGTAAAGTAAATGTATCAGTAGGGGGTGAGCGGTTGTCAACACATGGGATAAAATTGAGTTTTTAAAGCTGAAAGGTCCATTTGAAAAAAAAAAAAAAATCATGCATTGTGACTTTCATAATAATAAAATAGCTGACATGTTGTAATAATAATAATAATAATGAAATATTCATACATCACTGCTGTTGGATTAGATGTCTTTAATGCTGATATAACTATAAGAACTGTAATTACGTTTACGTAAATTTTTATGTAATACACTGTAAAAATATCAATATATTAATATTCATATTTATAAAAAGATTAAGGGACAATTAGGATAATATTGGATAAAACTTACAACAGGTTCCACTTGCTACATAGTATTAGTTAACATTAACTAACAATGCAAAAAAAAAAAAAAAATTCTAAAGCATTTCTTTATTTTAATGGTTTTAAACTAAAATTCACTAAAATTAAAAGTCTCAACTGTTAGAACTAATAATTGAACAGTATTTTAACATATCGATAAATACTGTAACAAATGTACTTCTCATTGTTAGTTAATTTTAATTATGAATTATTGTTAGCTAATAGAAAGTGTAAAAGTGTTACCAAATAATAGAATAATAAGTACGTCAAAAAAACCTCAATAGTTCACCATTACAGAAACATAATAGCAATGACAATTTGCAGAGAAAAGGTACTAAACTGTTGAAAATAGTGTCACGCTGTAAAAGAAAAATCAAGGAAATCTCCTAAAATTGCATTTTAATTTTCTTTATACAAAAAAAACTATTTCTTATTTTGTAGATTTTGGGTGGAGATATGATCCAGACGTACTCATAGCCACCACACAGTGCTGTTGGTTGTTGGGTGCTAATAGGTAGCGTCTGATTAGTTCTGTTTTCCAGCTCTTCCCATCGGTTCACTGTTCTCCAGCTCTTTGTAGTTGGCTGAGGTAGTGGCAACCCCCCCATGGCAGGACACTGACATCCGTCTGTCTGGGGGGGGGGGGGGGGGCGGCGCTGACTCATTCTGACATCATGCCGCTCTCGCATCCGCCTGATGGCAACCATATCGCTGCTTCCACCTGATTGCTTTCTTCTTCTGCTCAGGCTCCATCTGTCAGCAATCATCTGCTTCACAGCCCAACTTGGCCTTTTGTTCACCAATTGGCCCCACATGCCAGCAATCATCCGATCAGCATCCACACATCAAGTCCATCTCTGTTTGTTTCCCGCGATGCTAATCACCTGTTTACGTGTCCAAGCTCCACGTCCATGACACGCTGTCCCTGCTTAGCCAAACTTCAAAAGAGCAAACACTGAACTTCAACTCTAATAAGCCCTGAAAGATACTCTACGCACACAATTCAATTCAAACGCACAAGTATGAGAAAACTAAACTATTTAAATTACTACTAAAGTGGTGATTTCGTATGAATTTGTACCATGTGATACGTACGAAAACATTTTATTTTTAGAAAAAAGCAAGCGTGAAAGTCCATCCCTAAACCTAACCATCAGTGGTGTGTGAACAGATTGTTTAAAATCATATGAATGAGATTGTATAAAAATCACAGATTCGCCAAAACATAACATAGTTACAAATTTTATGTATTGATGGGTTATTTCGAAACACTGCTTCTTGAAGCTTCGAAACAATTACAAATATTTTGTTTTAAATGAGTGGTTCAGAGCTTATGGTTGCCCGTTTCCACCACTGAATTAAAAATAAAAAGAGGTATTTGCGACTTTTTATCTTTTTTTCCCCCTCACAATTGTGAGTTTACATCTTGCAATTCTTTTTTCTCAGAATTGTGTGATATAAACTTGCAAAAAAAACAAGTCAGAATTGTGAGATGCAAACTTGTAATTCTGACTTTTTCGCGCAATTGTGAGCTAAAAAGTACAATTATGAGCGGAAAAAAAGACTGGTATTTTCTTACGATTGTGAGTTTATATGTCACACTTTACAACTCACAATTCCGTGTTACAAACTCAGAATTGTGAGATATGAACTCACAATTCTGAGAAAAAAATAATTGTGAGATATAAACTCATCAGAATTGTACGGGGAAAAAAAAGAATCGCACAATACTTGCAAGTCAGAACGAATCAGAACTGTAACATAAAAAGTCGCAATTACCTTATTTTTTATTTATTTTTTTCCCATTTTTTATTTAGTGGAGGAAATGGACTTTCATGGGCGCTTGTGTCAAACTCTCCAAGTCAAGTCATTTTAAATTAGGCTTTCTTGGGTCATACTGTTATGAACCTTGGTTTCGAAACATGTCGAAATTCAGATGATTCGCCGCTTGATGATGAAAACCCAATGAAACAATGTCCAATGGCTTAAACAGATCTCAGGTCATTTTTATAATGTAGGTTTATTTTTAATTAGTGTAATGGATTTTAATACTTATGTGTGTATAATACAAAATAGGAGAGTATGTGGTTGCTTCAAAAGGGTTTGCCAAACCCTGCCCAACAACATACAAAAAAGAGCACTATACATTAATAAAAGAACATACATTTTACAAAACCATAATATTTAATATTATGTAATTATTTTAGGTCACATTAAAAAAAATTACATGAGATCCAACCCCTCCCCCCCCCCGACATACAGTTAGAATACTTCAGGTCAACGTATTGGTAGTGAAAGAGCAATAATTTGATGTGAGTCCTACTAAGGAAGTTTTTGACATGTTTATTGCTAGTGATCTGTGTTATAACACATTTATAACACATTTGTAACATGTTTATAATACCCTATTTTGTCAAGAACTTTCCTTTTCATGTGGAATCATTTCTTAAGCCAGTTATAGTTAAGGTGTGGTCACATTAGTGAAATTTCTCGAGCGGAAAAAAATTAAATAATCTAGTGATGAATTTGTGTGGATTGCTGTTAAAAATAAGAATTTCTTCAATCAAAATCTGAAGATAAACGATCGATAGTGTAGAGATGTATGAAGCACAGCTCACTCAGTCAAACTGCCATCGTTGTGAATTTGCATGACCAACTGAACCCGATGCAAAATCTGCATGAGGGGAATCTTTCAGCACCATGCGAAATTCCTGATTGTGTGGATTACTGTTAAAAATATAGATTAGGCCCACGAAAATTCACAATACATGTGTTATTAAACACATATAGCTTAAAAATATCACATTTTGATGCATTGTCTATCTGCATATAACACACATGCCAGTTTCAGAGGTCCAGGCATTAACTTCTAATAAAACATGTTTAACCAACTGTACTAAGTTGTTCATTTTCCCACATCTTATAACAATAAATAATTTTTTCTTTACTCGTAAGAACAGAACAGTCGCCGCAATGCCAAACAAGTAAAGCCCAAAATAATGAGGAAAGTATATTCATAAAAGTTGCATTCCATCTGGGAGTGCTTTAGCAAGACGACACACCAACAAGCTTTCTTTCCAGCACTGAGCAAAGAAACAAAACAAAACAAGTGTTTGGGCAGGATTCCAGGATAACTGGGAAACACCATCATAAACAGCTGCCCTTGAGAAACTGCAATGGAAAATCACACAGTGTTGGAAAACTTGCGGAGGACTCCCCTTTAATGTGAAGCTGCTTCTTGTGCCGGTTCATTGTTAAAACCCTGACCAGAAACCTACTATTTTTACAGGTACAATGGTATTAATTTTTAAGATAAACTGTACCCTGAAAGAAACATGCGATGAGGACGTAATGAAGCTTTATTCAAAATATGACAGATTCAACTCAAATAATTTGGTCAATTCATTTTAATAGCCATCGCTGAATCACTGAACATGGGCAACTGGGACAGTAGAGCTACACTGCTATGCATTTGACTTTATCATGGCTATAACGTGCAGATATCTGTAAATCCAGTTACTGAGGTTAACAGCTAATAATGCATGCGAATCTAAAACCATTATAATAACCATTTTGTAGTTGCTAAAAAAACTAAATGTGTAATTTCTAGTCATTTCTACAGGTTACGACAAATGCAATTGTCAAACTTTCTCCTATTGGTCAGGCAAACAAATAGTCCCGCCCTAATCTCATGGCATTGGTTAAATCAGCGTTGCTGTGTAAAAAGTACTTAAAGACTAATTGAAATTATTTTACATCATCAGAACATGGTGCAATGACACAATCTGATAAAAGGTCTTAGAGGACGTTTTTAAGAGAATATAGTTATTTTTCCCTAAAAAATACAAAATGGTGGAGAATTTGGCTCACGTGTCATACTAACAAGAAATTCGAGAGCTTTAGTTCCAACCACGTAAGTCTGCGAATGTTCAATTGAACTATGGTATCGCAAAACACAGAGTCGTTGAACTTTGTTAGTAACGACGGAACTTGAGACCATATTTAGCAAACGATGCCAGGTCAGGATGCATACAAACTGAGCAAGTTTTTTGCCACTAGCATGCACAAATAGAGTGGTGGAACTAGGATGTCATTTTGTAGGCAAAAACCCGGAAGCGAGATAGCATTTTAGCACTTCCGGTTCCATCGTCCCAGAGTCAATGGGTTTTTTGAATGGGAGTTTGGTTAAATCCCCTAAAATAAGGTACGTGATTCACACAAGATCAAAAAACGTTTACGTTTTATTCTACGACATAAAACACACCAGTTACACCCCACTCGTGATTTCACAACATAACACACCGAGACAGTGTTTTTAAGAGTTGGGGAAAGTTACTTATAAATGTAATGCGTTACAATATTGCATTGATCGTAGTAGAATGCCTACTAGTACTGTTATGGAAAGTAGTGTGTTTCGTTACTTTTGCGTACTTTTTTCTTATCTGGGGTTGCTTGTTTGTTTTAATATAAAAAGTTTTTAATTTATAGAATGTACTTCTTGCAATGATTTGTAAAGTACACAGACTATTTTTATTGTACATTAAAAAGTAATACGTTACTTTACTAGTTACTTAAAAAAAAGTAATCTGATTACTTGCGTTATTTATAATGCATTGCCCTCAACACTGGTTTTTTCACTCTCGGTGTGAGATGTTTCCTGTATGGTTTCTTTGCAAAGTGACCCAGATGTCATTTGGCACAAATATCACTTCTTTTTAGCTTCTGAAGCAGCGACCGCTTCAGGGCCCTCAGTGACACTGCAAAAGCGTCACAGAAACAGCTTTCTCTCCATTTGTCAAAAACTTTATATGCGACAGATTGACTGATTGCCATTGGTGACAAAGCATTAAAGGGAGAGTTCAGCCAAAAATAAACATTATGTTATCATTAACTCACCCTCATGCCATTTCAAATCCATAAGACTTTGGATACCATCGTAACACTAACCCGAGAGATTTCTGTCCCTCCAAGTCCATTTCGCTCATTTTTAAACACACATTGTGTGTTAATTATTTTCTGGCTGTTTTTGCGGATCTATGAAATGAAACATCCTCCTTTGATGTTGAATTACTAATGCATGAAGCACATTTACAAAACATTGTTCTTTCCTTCACCTCTCATGTCGAATCACACATGGCAGACAGTAAAAAAGAGCCATGTTTAACCACGTTTGCATTACAAAACAAGACAGAAATATAATAGCTTGTGTTCCAGGTCATTGTCCTCTTGCAATTTGTTTATTGGTTGTTTGGGGTTTTCCTAAAATGTTAATTCTGCCAAGCAACCCGCTTTTTCCATGTATAATAATGTTTTTGACATATTTTATAGTTGCCTTTTATAACCTAAGGATTTATCTTCTCATATCAAAACCGAATAGGTCCAATATAATTTCCGTGGGGTTTTCCAAGGGTTCACCGCCAGTCAGTTACTGACCTCAGATTTACAACATATACACTGTATATGATTCCTCAATTAGAGTCACATTTAAGTACTACCTATTTAATGTCGGGGAATAAAGATTTAATCATGACCTTGATGAACCTTCAGCCTTTGTGATAATGTGTGATCATGTGGACTTATGTGGACTATTGTGTGGCGGCAGTAACATTTCCAAAATAAGTTTTTAAGCAAATGTTGGAGAAGACTTGGACTTGCTAACACAACAGTTAATTAATTTTGTAAAATGTAAAAGTTTCTGAATTAATATGTATAAAACAAATTGTGCACATGGGCTAAAAAGATTATTTAAATAAAACTAAATAAATAAAACTAACCAAATCAAATAAAATGTGCAAACACTTAGACTTTTCAGATTGTAAGTCTTAAAATTCTATATAGGGGCAAATCCATATCACTGTAAAAAAAAATAACTGAAAAAGTTCAACTGAAATGTTCGACTGACATTTCAGTTCGTGCCGTAAAATTTTAAGTATAATCAACTTGGTTGTGTACGTCATTTCAACTTAAATTATATTAAAACAACTTATTTTGAGTTAATGTAAAAATATAAGTTGCCTTGATTTATGATACATTTTTGAGGATGGAGATTTGTGGTAAATAATATGTAAAGTAATGTTCTAATAAATTATTGAAAATAAATTTAACAATATAATTATTGTATATATCTATTTAAAATTCTACAAAATCAGTTAAAAATGTTACAGTATGAAGTAAAAAAAAAATAATAATAATAAAAACATTAAAGAAATCGAACACCATCTCGTGTAAAAAGTAAAAGTTTATAAAGAAAGATTACCAAAATTTGGTTTACAGAACTTAATTATTTGGACTCTTCAATTCTCCAGAGCCATTGAGCAAAGTGAAAACCCACATTTGTGCACAATTACAATCCAGAGTGAGAGTCCAGCAATACAGGGCAACTAGGAAAGAATGCTATGTTAAATATTAATCACTGTTCTGTGCTTCTCCACTCCCTGTGCTTTCCACCAAAACTGTGTTTTCCACCAAAAAATGCTAAATAAATGAATAAATAATCAATTAAGGTACATCAGAACAAGACCATGCGTTTAAGAGCCAAAATTTGGGAAGCGCGGGATATTTCCACAAGTGTTTTTCATAAAATTGCTCCGTGTGGAAGCAGTACATTTGGGGGGCCTCGAGTTTCCGCAGGATCGGTAGGACAGAAGGCAATAAAATCCAAGGGTACCCCTTAAATAGTACGAGAGGACACTGTCATATGCTCTAAATCAGCGGCTTCTCAACCCAAAAATGGCACACAGGTCTTTTTTTTTTTTGATGATCATAATTAATATATGATAATAGATTTCGTCACCGTTTCAGGTCGCTACTTCATGTCCAATCTAAACTCTTGAGTCCTGAAGCAAAAGCGCTGGTTTAAATTTCCCGAAAATCAGGTGTCGATTAAGACAAGTATATTCATGACATCATACTGCGGAATACATTTTCAAATCCCACGTTCTTGAGAAACACAAGAACATTCCGATGACAATAAACATATTGTGCAAATCCATCTGAAAACTGGCGGGAACCGTCGAGATATGACATACGTAATCCGAAGAAGGTGGCACAACAGGGCGCCTACCTGGGCTTTAAGTGAAGGCAGATTGTAAGCTGACGAAAGGCTGTTCAGAGGGGGTATGGAACAAATTACAAAGCCTGGTAATGCATGAAGATCTAGAATATAGTCAGAGGCTTGGATCAAACAGCCATCACCTAACGAGGTAAGCGTGATGGACGAAGCGACCTGCTCCTGGCTCTGCCGTTCTCCGTGTTCACGCTAATAAGTGCTTTTCTCTCCCGAACGGTGAAAGTGAATTTGAATGATTCACTCATTCATGCTCTCGGTGAGCAATGGAAACTCTTGAATCAGTGCTAATTTTCCTATCAGCGTTAATTTCGGGTTCACCACCAACGATGCACCTTCATTTGATGTTTTCGGGGCTAAGTGGCTCAACATGGCATCCTATGGGCCGGACTCTGAAGTCACATCCTCACATGAATGAAAAACAGCCTTATGTTTTTTCTCCTTAGCATTTTTTCTCTCTCGCCGGGGGAAATGTGCATTGATATCCTGATACAAAGGAAAAGACTATTCATGTTGGCATATGGAAATTAAATAAGGTGGCACTGGCCAAAACCGGCTTGACTTTGGTGGATTTGTATTTTTTTTTTTTTTTTTCTGGACACATTTCAAGTAGGGTACAATGGTAGAAGCTCCATTAAATAATTTTTGTTTTTTGTTGTGTTGTGTTGTGTTGTGTTTTGTGTTGTGTAGTTGTTTTTTTGTGTTGTGTTTTGTTTGTTGTGTTGCTTTGTGTTGTGTTGTGTTGTTGTTGTTTGTGTGTGTGTGTTTGTGTTTGTGTTGTGTGTGTGTGTGTTGTGTTGTGTTGTTTGGTGTTGTGTGTTGTTTGGATCCCAAAACATAGGATGATCCAAATACATATCTACATAAATCATTTAGATTTATAAATAATGTTTTTGTATTTGTTTACATATCCGAGTTTTCTTGGCGGTTTGTGAAAAAACTGAGGAGTTTGTGAGTGATGGAAAAGCTAATAATTACTTATATAGACAAATGTAAAAAAAAGTAGATCAAGTATAGATAGATAGATAGACAGATGAAGATAGATAGACAGAAAGAAAAACAGACAGACAGACAAACAGACAGACAGACACACAGACAGACAGACAGACATATAGACAGATAGATAGATAGATAGATATATTGATAGATAGATAGATAGATATATTTAGATAGATAGATAGATAGATATATAGATAGATAGATAGTATAGATTGATTGATTGATGTTAATTGAAGGTAATGGGACCATTAACCATATCAAAGAACATGTGAATGTGTTATAAAAACTTTTGAATATTAGCCTACAATCTCCATGGGTACTTTAGTAAATCTTGTTATGTCCAAAAGGCTGACAAAAATATTTGGGAAATCCCTGATATAAACAAGTAAACAGTTAGTCAAAGAAAAAAGTAAAAAATAAAATAATAAATAAATAAAAATAAATAAAAATAAACGATTAGTGTTAGAACGGATTATCTTATCGTACCTAAGCAACATTTAAAAAAAGCATTATATCTAAAGGATTAAAATGGCCTCTCAAAATCAATATTTACACATGAAATGACCTCAGTATTTTTGCTGCAATGACCTCTGGAGCAGGATAGTGACAAAGCTGTTAGGAAAGTACTGAGGTGGCATTTGATGCTATTTAAGGTTTTTGGGAGGGAAAAAAGTCTAACCTACGTTGCTATCTTACCTACTGTGAGTTGTTGTTCATTGCATTGCCTAATTCTCGTTGACCTGGGGACAAAATAAATAAAAATAAATTCTCATTAAACTATTTTGTTCCAAGTTTGTTTAATATATATATATTTAAAAATTCTCATTATCTAATGTGACACTATTACGTAATGCTGGCTTTTTTGTAATGTGAATTTAGTATGATTGTATATGGTATATTAGTATATTATTATTATTATTATTATTATTATTATTATGTTAATACCATACATTCAGTTAAAACAATAGTAAGATTAAACCAAGTGGCTGCTGTGTCATTTCTCGAGTTTTTCTTAACTTTTTGTTTTGGGGTTTTCCTGTATGTTGATTATGCCTGTTTTGGTGCGGGCAAAGTGTTTATGGTAGCAGAGCCACTGGAACGGCTCTGAAACCGCTGAAGTGTTCAGACACCTGGACACTGTCACAGCGCCAGAGTTCTGGCTGGTTGAAAGCGGCAAATAAACACTTCTTCCATTCTAGTATAACCAGAAGCATACCTCATGCTGTGAGACAGATGCCATTCCAGCCAGTTCTTGATATCCAAAACCAGCGTTTCCAGTGTAATATTTAGTAAAGATGAAACGTCCTGACAATATGTTCAAAGAAACTCAAGGTACTGCAAATGTGTGTCTTAAAACTGATGTGAAAAATACTGATGTCATGGAACGATCTGTTTAATTACTTAAGGCGATGGCGAGTCAGAATGTGGTCTAGAACAGTGTTCAGGACTGCAGTAATATTAAGCCTATTTATAGTTACAGAAGGGAAATTAGGCTTTTTATCATGATTATTTATAGTCTAAATCATAAAGCATTAAGAGTTGTATAATACCTTTAGAATACAAATTTATATGGAAGGCAGATGGGGCCAAAAGTCTTTACATGGAACTTGTGAAATTTGACTGTGTCAGCATGCACTCTTTGTCTGTGTTAACGCGACAACACACACAGGAGCCAGTGAAGTTGCTGTATTTGAGACTATATTTGCATATGTGACACATGGTACATTGGTATGTACATATACACATATCAGATGTTGTGTTTATTCATTAAGGATGCCATAATGGTACACTGGTATGCACATATGCAAACATCAGATGTTATATTTGTTCATGAGAAAAGTTTTAATTTACATTGTAATATTAATTAGTTTACTCTAGCACAGTAGATATTAATAAAGAAAGGTCACAAACTAAAGAAAGGATTAATATGTGGGTAAATGTAGAGGTAAATCTGCTTTAAAAAGTATTACACATTCGAACATGATCACAATGTGTGAGCATTGAGAGACATGTTCAAAATCGTCTCAATGCAGTAAAACTTATGTGTAAGTCTTTACACATATACTAAAGCAACAGTGAAAACTGACAGCATGTCTGCTAGGTCTGCCCCCTAATAGTCGACTATCTGTTAGTCGACCAGAAGAAGCTTGGTTGACCAACATTTTTTTAGTCGCGTAGACGCAGAAAAATTAAATCATGCTCGGAGCGAGTGAGGGGATTAGAACCGAGGGTTTACACTGGTGCCGTGACCCGGATGGAAGTGAGGGTTAGGATGTTGAGTGTAACAGAGGTCAGCTGGTAAGAGCTGTGTAAACCTCACTCCTCTGATCTCAAGAGGTGCACTAATGACTGGCACTAGAAGTTGTGGTCTTTAGCATTCTTGTTCGAGCCCGGCCTCCCAGGCTGGAATTGCTGGTTCCAATCCCGCTCAGAGCAAGTGAGGGGAGTAGAACCGGAGGGGGTCCGTGTTTTTCCCTTTCATTTTCCCTCTTTTGGAGCGTGTTTATTATATCTGAAAATAAACTGCATTGAATATTATAGATTTGTTGTTCATTTTAACCTCTAATATTATGTACCAAATGTATAGTGTGTTCACGGTTTTTATACAACAAAAATTGGGAGAATTTTTTTTTTCCTTAAGAAAACTATACTGTTGGTATTGGCAAGTATCATTCTGAATAATCAGCAATCGGTATGAGAAATTTGTCTGTCGGCTGAAAAAAGTAGTGTTGGTGCATCCCTATTATTGATGATGATCTACAATATATGTTTGTTTATATAATTCCTGAAAAACTAAAATATTTGACCTTGCAATATTATACAAAATTGTAAATAGGCGATAACACGTGTGGGGTAGGATTACTTCAAATGTAGTCTGTAATGTTACATGATTACATGATGAAAACTGTAGTTAAGAATGTAGTCTGGGTTTCTACAGTACTACTTTTTCAGATTACTTTTAGATAAATTTTTTTCAAACTTGTTTTAAACTGGTTCTGTCATATGGTGCATTTAAGTCAAAGCCAAAGGCCTATATAAATATATATATAGTTATATATATCTATATATATATATATTATATATATATATATATGTATGTATGTACAGTGGTGTGAAAAGGTTTTTGCCCCTTCCTGTTTTTTAAATTTTTTGCATATTCGTTACACTTAAAAGACTCAGATCATCAAACAAATCTTAATATTACACAAAGATAATGCAAGTAAATGCAAATGCAGTTTTTAAATTATGATTTCACTTAAGGGAAAAAAAGCTGTCCAAACCTACATGGCCCTACATGAAAAAATAATTGCCCCCTAAATCTAATAACTGGTTGTGCCACGCTTTGCAGCAACCACTGCAATCAAGTGTTTGCGATAACTGGCAACGGGTCTTTCACAGCACGGGGAGGAATTTTGGCCACTCTTCTTTGCAGAATTGGTTTGAATTCAGCCACATTTGAGGGTTTTCCAGCATGAATGGACTGTTTAAGCATCTCAATCGGATTTAAGTCCGGACTTTGATTTGGCCACTCCAAAACCTTAATTTAGTTTTTCTTGAGCCATTCAGAGGTGGACTTGCTGGTGTGTTTGGGATCATTGTCCTGCTACATAACCCAAGTGCGCTTGAGCTTGAGGTCACAAACTGATGGCCGGACATTCTCCTTCAGGATTTTCTGAGAGAGTGCAGAATTCATGGTTCCGTCAAATATGGCAAGTTGTCCAGGTCCTGAAGCTGCAAGCAGCCCCAGATCATCACACTACCACCACCAGGTTTGACTGCTGGTATGATGTTCTTTTTATTTTTCTTTTTATGAAATGCTATGTTGGTTTTACGCCAGATGTAACGGGACACACACCTTCCAAAAAGTTCAACTTTTGTCTCATCAGTGCACAGAATATTTGCCCAAAAGTCTTGAGGATAATCAAGATATTTTTGGGCAAATGAGAGACGAGCCTTTGTGTTCTTTTTGGTCAGCAATGGCTTTTGCCTTGGAACTCTCCCATGGATGCCGTTTTTGCCCAGTCTCTTTCTTATTGTTGAATCATGAACACTGACCTTAATTGAGGCAAGTGAGGCCTGAAGTTCTTTAGATGTTGTTCTGGGTTCTTTATGACCTCTTGGATGAGTCGTCGTTGTGCTATTGGAGTAATTTTTGTTGGCCGGCAAATCCTGGGAAGGTTCACCATTGTTCCAACTTTTCTCAATTTGTGGATAATGGCTCTGACCGTGGTTCGCTGGAGTCCCAAAGCCTTAGAAATGGCTTCATAATCCTTTCCAGACTGATACATGTCAACTATTTTAATTCTCATCTGTTCTTGAATTTCTTTAGATCGCGGCATATTGTGTTGTTATTTAAGCATGCTACACTTTGTCAGACAGCTTCTATTTAACTGATTTCTTGATTCAACAGGTCTGTCAGTAATCAGGCCTGGGTGTGGCTAGTGAAATTTAACTCAGCTTTCTAAAAATAATGTGGTTAATTGCAGTTCTATCATGATTTAACAGGAGGGGGCAATTAAATTTTCAAAAAAACACCCGTAACGGCAACGTAGGTTTGGACAGCTTTTTTCCCTTTATAAATGAAATTATCATTTAAAAACTGTATTTTGTATTTACTTGCATTATTTTTTTGTAATATTAAAATTTGTTTGATGATCCGAATCTTTTAAGTGTGACAAATATGCAAAAAAATGTAAAAAACAGGAAGGGGGCAAAAACTTTTCACACCATTATATACAGTGGGTACGGAGAGTATTCAGACCCCTTAAATTTTTCACTCTTTGTTAAATTGCAGCCATTTGCTAAAATAATTTAAAAAAAATTTTTCCCTCATTAATGTACACACAGAACACCATATTGACAGAAAAACACAGAATTGTTGACATTTTTGCAAATTTATTAAAAAAGAAAAAACTGAAATATCACATTTACATAAGTATTCAGACCCTTTACTCAGTATTTAGTAGAAGCACACTTTTGATCTAATACAGCATGAGTCTTTTTGGGAAAGATGCAACTAGTTTTTCACACCTGGATTTGGGGATTTCCTCTGCCATTCCTCCTTGCAGATCTCTCCAGTTCTGTCAGGTTGGATGGTAACCGTTGGTGGACAGCCATTTTTAGGTCTCTCACGAGATGCTCAATTGGGTTTAAGTCAGGGCTCTGGCCGGGCCATTCAAGAACAGTCACAGAGTTGTTGTGAAGCCCACTCATTCGTTATTTAGCTGGTGCTTAGGTCATTACTTGTTGGAAGGTAAACATTGGCCCAGTCTACGGTCCCTGAGCACTCTGGAGAGGTTTTCGTCAGGATATCTGTACTTGGCCGGCATTATATTTCCCGCGATTGGCAACCAGTGTACTGTCCTGCAGGCTGAAAAACACCACCACAGCATGTGCTGCCACACAATGCTTCACTGTGGGAAGGTATTAGGACAGGTGGATTGAGAGTGCGGTTTTATCACAACATACTGCTTAGCATAAAAGGCCAAAAAGTTCTATCTTGGTTACCATCTTGGAGTCCTTCAGGTGTTTGTTAGCAAACTCCATGCAGGCTTTCATGTGTCTTACACTGAGGAGAGGCTTCCGTCGGGCCACTCTGCCATAAAGCCCCGGCTGGTGGAGGGCTGCAGTGATGGTTGACTTCTACAACTTTCTCCCATCTCCCGACTGCCTCTCTGGAGCTCAGCCACAGTGATCTTTTGGGTTCTTCTTTACCTCTCTCCAAGGCTCTTCTTCCCCGATAGCTCAGTTTGGCCGGACGGCAAGCTCTAGGAAGGGTTCTGGTCGTCCCAACGTCTTCCATTTAAGGATTATGGAGGCCACTGGGCCCTTAGGAACCTTAAGTGCAGCAGAAAAATTTTTTGTAACCTTGGCCAGATCTGTGCCATGCCACAATTTTGTCTCTGAGCTCTTCAGGCAGTTCCTTTGACCTCATGATTCTCTTTTGCTCTGACATGCACTGTGAGCTGAAAGGTCTTATATAGACAGGTGTGTGGCTTTCCAATCAAGTCCAATCAGTATAATCAAAAACAGCTGGACTCAAATGAAGGTGTAGAAACACCTCAAGGATGATCAGAAGAAATGGACAAAACCTGAGTTAAATATGTGAGTGTCACAGCAAAGTGTCTGAATACTCAGGACCATGTGATATTTAAGTTTTTCTTTTTTAATAAATCTGCAAAAAAATGTCAACAATTCTGTGTTTTCTGTCAATATGGGGTGATGTGTGTAAATTAATGAGGAAAAAAAAAAAAACTTAAATTATTTTAGCAAATGGCTACAATATAACAAATAGTGAAAAATTTAAAGGGGTCTGAATAATTTCCGTACCCACTGTACATATATATAACCTTACATACACCAGGTTTTTGTGGCCAACTGGGGCTTAATGTAAAAAAAACTGAGAAAATGTTTGTGGTAATAATTAATTAAATCATAAAAATGTACAATAAAAATAATTTGAACCCTTGAACACTAAAATTAGAAATAATTTATTTGTTTACCTGCGTGTCATCCGATAATTGTAAACATGTGCATATGTTGTTAAATTATTTGACATTTTAACTTCTTCAGAGATATTTCCAGTAAATATTTTATATTGTATAATGATTAATATTGAAACATGAAAACAACAATAACATTGCATTGCAAGTCTTCCAGGGTTGAATTTCTTTGGCCAGACTTCCATTATGAATAATTTACTGTCACTGTGTGAATAATATGTAATCATGTAATCCATACAAAAGTAACTTTAATCAGATTGTGCGTTATAAAATGTATTATACTCTAATACACCGTTTGTAATCCAGATTACATGTAATCAGTCACTAGCCAGTACTGCCATACATAAATATTTTAATACAGATATTACAAATCCATTTACACAGTGATTACATCACTCTTCTCATCTGTCTTCAGCAAGTTATCTTACAATTCCTCTAAAGTCGCAATAGTTTTTTTGTGAGCAACAGACTGCAATTTAAGCAACGTTCCTACAACATAATGTTATAGACACTAATCATATAACACTGTGCAGTGGTACAGATCTTCTAATCACTATGAGTGAGTCGTTTTGTTCACATCCATCTCAAGTCTTTGAAAGCAGAAGCATAATTACCCAAGAGTGAGGGAGGTCTTATTTGAGTACGATAAAATCACCCGCTCTCCATCACGTGACGTCTTCAGCTTGAACTCTTTGCCCATTTACTCAGAGTTGCATATGACAACAAGGAGACATGGCATGGAAGTAATTATGAGTCTTTTGAAAAGCATCAAGCTTACCTTCTCTGACCTTCTGAAGAGTCTTATCAGCGAGGAGAGGTCCTTATGAGATATAGTCTTTTATCTTTTCTTTGCTTTCACTCGTAAAATGGACCAACCAGAACTATCAGTTTTATAATATTGCTTTTTGAGACTTGTTACATAGTGTTACCTAATGTTAAGTGGGTCTGATTCTTGACTAAACCCAGCAGGCACACAATGTCCTAAGATGTTGATATTTGGTTAAATTTTAGTTGCGATGACGGGTGACCAAAATTCAGCGTCAATTCAATGTTAATTTAAAGGGTTAGTTCACCCAAAAATGAAAATTAGCCTGTGATTTACTCACCCTCGAGGCATCATAGGTGTATATGACTTTCTTCTTTCAGACGAATCCAATCGGAGATATATTAAATATTGTCCTGGCTCTTCCAAGCTCTATCATTGCAGTGGGTGGGTGTTTCTGTTCAACAGTCCAAAAGACGTCAAATAAAGCGCACGCATCCATAATAAAATGTGCCTCACACGGTCCCGGGGGGTGAATAAAGGCCTCCTGTAGCGAATCCATACGTTTTTGTAAGAAAAATATCCATATTTCAAACGTTATAAACACTTCTCTCTCACTTCATCTATCTGTCATACGCGGACGCCTCTGAGATATGCTAGTCTCGTGAGTTTGTTAACAGGAGCAAAGGAAGCAAAGTTTCCTTACTTTAGCAAAGGAAAACCAGTCTCCTCTTGGCTTATATCGAAATCCTCCGATATTTTTCTTTTCAAATCCACGGTTTGTACTTCTAATTCTAACTGGCATTTTGTTTTGTTCTCTCTCCGCATTTGTCACTAATTACGCAACGCCGATGTCTTACGTCATCCACCGCGTACCACAGTTAGATGAAGTGAGAGAGAACTGTTTATTCCGTTTGGAATATGGATATTTTGTCATGTCAGTCTTATGCACACCCCTTCAAGTAAAGTGTAACCTATTTTTCTTTACAAAAATGCATGGGCTCACTACAGGAGGTGTTTATTCACCCTTGTTTGGTTACACAAAATCCAATACATTGGATTTTGTGTAACCAAAATCCAACGTAAAGCCAGCGTCAACTTGGCGTCAAATACTGACGTCAACCTGATCTTCATTCTCAACCAAAAAGCAACGTCAACCTGATGTTATATTAACATCCTGTGTCTGCTGGGAATTGTTATGAATCATTTCATTATTTTATCCTTCAAATTCTAAATAAAAACTGAAATAATTGAATTTCAAGTACCTTTAATTTTTATTTAAGTATTTGTATCATGTGTATTTACACCACGTTGAAATCCCAACAAAATATGGGCCTAATAGGCATACTTTTACTGTATAGAACTGCATTGCAATTTAAGTGCCAATTTGAGTAATTAATTTAAGTAGGAACTAAATTTACTAGTACTAGCCAGTTCCATTCAACTGGTATCAATTTTTTAAAAATAAAAAAAATAAAAGAATTTCTGCAAAATTTAATTTTGAAATGTACTTTTATATGTGCATGTTTCTCATAAAAATCAGTAATAATGTACAGTGCATGTACTGTTTTTCACACAAATTTGTGTGTGTGTTGAATAATAAAGATGCTCTGGCATATATAAAGCCTTACAAACAAGTAAACAAAGCCAGTATCTCTTAAGTCATAGCGTCGCCGACCACAACAAATTACCCATGACTTAATAATGGCCAGATGATGGGTATTTAGCGAAGCTCAGCCTCTTTGGACCCGCATGACCCTTCAACACTGTTAACTTTAACAGCACTGCTTTCCAAACCTTAAAGCCATAAAAACAAATATAACTTTGGTATGGGGACGAATTAATTGATGCAAAAAAAGAAACAAGCATGCAATGCAGAACGATGATGCTTTATTGGATAGCTGGTCTAATCCACTTTATTAAACTTTCTTTTACCTGATTTACCTTCATACAGAGATCAAACGTATGTGACCTCATCTAGATAACCATTGGCAAAAACAAATGGGACATGCCATACTATTGATAGGAGGAAAAAACGGCTAATTTCATGTGCAGTAGAAAAAGTACAAACTATTCTTTGGTTTGCTAGATTACTGTTTGAACTAATATATGTATATAATCATACTTATATCCGATAAATATATCGTACACTACGATTATCTTATAATATATATATCAATCGATTATAGATATTATATATTTATTCCTTTTGCAGTTACATAAATATTTACATGTCTATTCCTCTAAATATTCTCCTATTGTTGTATTTTGTCTTAATTTGTGATTGTTTCTATTTAGAGTACTGGTTTTTATTTTATTTTTTATTTAGTATGCAACTACTTTTCCTATTTTTCTACCATTCATAGACAACATGGTGGTTCAGGAGTAAATGAACTTCCAATATTGTTAAATCTATCTACCTTGTGTACGAATATCCACAGATTGTGTATAGATGTTGTTTGTTTAAGCTCTGTTTCAACGAATCTGTTATTAATGAGGATTGAATGGAATAAAAGAGGACAATACTACATGTCTTTTTTTTAATGCCAACTGCAAAAAGCACTGTGTTGAAGTCCTTTATCACATGAACGTTCTTTGAGGAATCCCAAAAGCTGCTTTATTTCGTAAGGCACGCTGCCACACACAACACCCTTCTGAACCATTGCATGGTTTTAGGTCTGGCACTTTGGAGAGGTGTTCTCTTCTCGGATGAATCCCGGTTTTCACTGTACGGGGCAGATGCTAGACAGCGTGTATGGCGTCGTGTGGTGAGCGGTTTGCTGATGTCAACGTGTGGATCCAGTGGCGCCCATTGATGGTGGTCAGTGGGTTATGGTTAATGGGCATTGCTTTATGTCTATTGACAACGAACACAGTGGCCATCCACACCGGACATGTCACCCATTGAGCATGGTTGGGATGCTCTGGATCGGCATATACGACAGCGTGTTCCAGTTCCTGCCAATATCCCGCAACTTCGCACAGCCATTGAAGAGGTGTGGACCAACATTCCACAGGCCACAATCAACAACTGATCACTCTATGCGAAGGAGATGTTTTTGCCTGCGTGGGCCGTGCACCCCCCCCCCCCCCCCCATTACAGTAAAACTGTACATTTTAGAGTGGTCTTTTATTGTGGCCACCCTAAGGCACACCTGTGCAATAATCAGCATCTTGATATGCCACACCTGTGAGGTGGATGGATTATCTCGGCAAAGGAGAAGTACTCACTAACACAGATTTAGACAGATTTGTGAACAATATTTGAGAGAAATAGGCATTTTGTGTACATAGAAAAAGTCTTAGATCTTTGAGTTCAGCTTATGAAAAATGGGGGCAAAAACAAAATAATTTTTGTTTATAATTTTGTTCAGTGTATATGCTAATAAAGAACCTTTGTTTTTAAGTGTGTTCATTTACACATAAAAGAAATAGCAAATTTTATATTTGGGCCACATTGTCCAACAAGAGAAGAAAAAATATGCAATTGCCTGCTGTGAATACTCTGAAAAAGTCATGAAGATTTGATGTCATTAATATTTTTTATATGAGAGCACCTTTATGGACTTCATGTTGAACGTGCTGTGTCCAGTAGAGTCCATTCTCTTAACGCTGCTGGCAGGTAATGTGACACTACACCAATTAAATTATAGGAAATCTATCATTTTCAAGGAAGACATTCAGAGTACAAGAATCTCTCAGGAACAAAAAAAAAAAAGTCAAGGCATCAAAACATCTTCAAAGAAAAGAGTGTCCCGATTACTTCTTTGAGTACTTCTTACTCCTGGAGCCATATATTGGACAATATTGGACTCTTAAAGAGATTATGAGAGCGTACGAAACCAAAATTATTTTTAAATTAGGCAATGAAATGCCTGCTTTCCCAGTGTGGTCTGCCATGATGTTTTAACTCACAGCGGCGAGGTCAAGTCAAGCGCACCTGGGTTAAAGCTCAGACTGCGAGAGGAACTCGTCCGCTGCCAAAACAAACAGCAAGAATTTCCAACTGATTCCCCCGTTCTGCAAAGATTACCGTATTTTCTCATAGATGCTAATTTCTTTCTAAGAGTGACAGAAATCCTCTTTTTTTCCTTTAATCTGGCCGGTATTAAACAGATAATTGTGCCACAGTGGAATAATTCAACTCTTCCTGATTTTAGTCCCACATTTCATCTGTAATAATCATAAAAACCTATGACAAACCGCATATGCTCTAATTTCTAGTAGTTTCCGTATTGAATCACCATTTAGCGGCTCACAACGTAAATATTTTGTTAGCGACACACTGGCTGTAACCTCTTCTGGACATTCTGAATGATCCTACTTTAAGATTCCAGAGGTGTGTCCCTCGTTCGTTATAGAAGGAATTTTTATTGAAAATCAGAATGATGTGGGAACATACTCTGTGGTAAAAAGCTCTTTCCACATTTTTTATGCATTATAGTCACTGATTCCATGTTTTAATACAGTGAGAACTACATAAAATATTTAATAAAATATAATTTTAAATAGCCTACAAATCCTCTACCCTACATGCAGAAATTAAAAGAATCAATTTTGACACAGTCTAATGAATAACTTGAATTGAAGGTGTTTTTAATTACTAAAAAAAGAAGAAGAAAAAAAGATATTGTTTAATTGTGTCCCACAATTTGCCCACAACCCTGTTACTGGCTGCATAAGTTTCCACCACTGCAATAATTTGAAGATTGTATAAATTTTGGCACACCTTGCAAGATGATTTTTCATTCTACACCTTGAAAGGAAGACAGTAAATAATACCATTTATTGCATTGCCTATTGTCTGCTCAAACATTCAACTCTGTTACAAAAGTTTTAGAAAAAACATTTATATATATATATATATATTATATTATATATAGAGAGAGCGCGAGAGACGGAGAGAGAGAGAGAGAGAGAGGTGCATCTCAATAAATTAGAATGTCGTGGAAAAGTTCATTTATTTCAGTAATTCAACTCAAATTGTGAAACTCGTGTATTAAATAAATTCAATGCACACAGACTGAAGTAAGTTTAATCTTTGGTTCTTTTATTGTGATGATTTTGGCTCACATTTAACAAAACCCACCAATTCCCTATCTCAACAAATTAAAATACTTCACAAGACCAATAAAAATTTTTTTTTAGTGAATTGTTGACCTTCTGGAAAGCATGTTCATTTACTGTACATGTACTCAATACTTGGTAGGGGCTCCTTTTGCTTTTATTACTGTCTCAATTTTGGCGTGGCATGGAGGTGATCAGTTTGTGGCACTGCTGAGGTGGTATGGAAGCCCAGGTTTCTTTGACAGTGGCCTTCAGCTCATCTGCATTTTTTGGCCTCTTGTTTCTCATTTTCCTCTTGACAATACCCCATAGATTCTCTATGGGGTTCAGGTCTGTGAGTTTGCTGGCCAGTCAAGCACACCGACACCATGGTCATTTAACCAACTTTTGTGCTTTTGGCAGTGTGGGCAGGTGCCAAATCCTGCTGGAAAATTAAATCAGCATCTTCAAAAAGCTGGTCAGCAGAAGGAAGCATGAAGTGCTCCAAAATTTCTTGGTAAACGGGTGCAGTGACGTTGGTTTTCAAAAAACACAATGGACCAACACCAGCAGATGACATTGCACCCCAAATCATCACAGACTGTGGAAACTTAACACTGGACTTCAAGCAACTTGGGCTATGAGCTTCTCCACCCTTCCTCCAGACTCTAGGACCTTGGTTTCCAAATTAAATACAAACTTGCTCTCATCTGAAAAGAGAAGTTTGACCACTGGGCACAGTCCAGTTCTTCTTCTCCTTAGCCCAGGTAAGACGCCTCTGACGTTGTCTGTGGTTCAGGAGTGGCTTAACAAGAGGAATACGACAACTGTAGCCAAATTCCTTGACACGTCTGTGTGTGGTGGCTCTTGATGCCTTGACCCCAGCCTCAGTCCATTCCTTGTGAAGTTCACTCAAATTCTTGAATTGATTTTGCTTGACAATCCTCATAAGGCTGCGGTTCTCTCGGTTGGTTGTGCTTTTTTTTTTTCTTCCACACTTTTTCCTTCCACTCACTTTCTGTTAACATGCTTGGATACAGCACTCTGTGAACAGCCACTTCTTTGGCATGAATGTTTTTGCTTACCCTCCTTGTGAAGGGTGTCAATTATTGTTTTCTGGACAACTGTCAGATCAGCAGTCGTCCCCATGATTGTGTAGCCTAGTGAACCAAACTGAGAGACCATTTTGAAGGCTCAGGAAACCTTTGCAGGTGTTTTGAGTTGATTAGCTGATTGGCCTGTCACCATATTCTAATTTGTTGAGATAGTGAATTGGTGGGTTTTTGTTAAATGTGAGCCAAAATCATCACAATTAAAAGAACCAGACTTAAACTACTTCAGTCTGTGTGCATTGAATTGATTTAATACACGAGTTTCACAATTTAGTTGAATTACTGAAATAAATGATCTTTTCCACGACATTGTAATTTATTGAGATTCACCTGTATATGTATATATATATATGAAGAGTTCCAATGCAAAAGCCTCTAAAAGCCATCGTGGTCAAAAATGCGATGACGATACCGAGTGAATGCTCTCCACACATAGTCTTTGTTCATCAAGTACTTTCAAATGCGCTAAATCTCAGCCTCAACCCATGCAGATGTACCAGTACTTACATAGAAACCTATAGATAGTTGCCAGAAAGAGATGCTAATTTTAAAGAAAAATGTCAGATGTACTTAGAGGCTTTTGCATCTGACCACTTCATATAGATATTATATATGCGCTTTTATAATTTGTATTATTAAAAAAAATACCAGAAAAAAAACATTCTAAAATGTCAGTAACAGGGTTGATTTTTATTAATATTTTTTTTAAATCCAAAGTTAAAACAATTTTACCTCCTGAGGTGGCCGAATAACATCTTGTGAAGGTTGAGCATTTTCACTCACTAACCATTTGTAAGCAAGTAAGTAACTAAAGAAATAGAGCATTTCAGTAGCGTTTCAGGCCAAAAACATAGCAATGCCTGACGGCTCTTTATGACCATGACTCACAATAGCATATCATAAATAAACTTGTATTTTAGGAAGCTGGTGAAATTAACCAAACCTGCATCTAATTGAACAATCGAGGTTTCAGGCTGTTGTAATCTTGTTATAGGCTACTTTCTTCAGACAGACTTTTTAAATTTAATTCTGAAACTGCAGGTCGCAGTTTCCACCAGTGCTGCTTTGTTGTATTTTCAACCTAAATGGAAGAAAATATTTCAGTTCATTAAACAATTACGAGTCATAATGGCCAAAGAGAGTGGAGCCAAAGCATTTCATGAAGACATCTGATGTGATAAATCAGTGATAACACTACACCTTAGTGAAAAATAAATATACTAAAATGAATTTGAAATACATTTTTGCATGCTGAGTATGCTACAAATACATTTACATATTTATGTACTTCATAAAAAAAATACCCTGCAATTGTACTTTTAGGGCCAGATATACTAAAAGCTTGCGCCAGCACAAACCGTCTTTTGGCATTAAAATAGTACTGTCAGGATTTACTAAAGACGTGCAGTGAAGAATTAGTGCTTAAAAGGTGTGGACACAGTTATGTTTGCACCTGACCTTAATGATTATGCATTTGTAGGAGTTTCCCTTTCAGACACAAAATTTAAGGGAGGAGGAGATTATTAAAATTTGCGCTCGTCAAATTACTGGTATTTGCGCCATTATTTAACTCCCACAAAAAAGCATGTCTTAAAGCAGACAGTAATTTGCGCTGCTCTTGGTAGATTGTGCTGGTCATTATGGAAATGATCTGGCTTTAAATGCAAGATATGTGTTCTTTAATGTGCGCATTGTCATGGTCCTGCGCTCTAATGCTATTTGCCTGTTTAGTAAATTCAGCCCTTATTAAACTGGTATACTTAAGTCTGCAACTAATTTTGTGCTTAATGCACTTTAATTGTGCAGTAGCCTAGTGCTGAAGTCCAACTAAAGATATACTGAAGTATATTTGATTGTGCTAAAGTGGAACTATTAAAAGTATACTTCAGGTACACTTCAAATATCTTGCATTTAAAGACTGATATTATTCAAGAATCATACAATCCTCATCAATAGTTTCAAATAATTTTATATTCGGTCTGCACTATATATATATAGATCTATATTATATATATATATATTATATTTTTTTTTTTTTTTTTTAAATGCAAAATGTATTTGCATATAAACGATTATTATATTAGGGCTGTCAGTCGATTACATTTTTTAATCTAATTAATTACATGATGTTTCGATTAATTAATTGCAAAATAAATGTGACTGAAAATACCCACAAAAGATTATTTAAAGCTATTTTTGGGTTAAATGAGAAAGTATCAAGTACAAATTGTAGCTTGAAAGAATATGTTATTTGATTCAACATAAAACTGTATACACATTACCAGTAGATGCAACGGCCTAATGTAACTATGGGACATAAAAAGATAATTTAAGAACATCTCAGTATTTTAGGTCAACAATGAAAGTCATTGGTTACCAACACAGCTTTGTTTACCAACCGGCTTCAAAATGCCTTTTTTCCTTCCACAAAGAGGTTTGAAACGACATGAGACTGAGTAATTATTGACGACTTTAAATTTTGGGGTGAACTTTCCCTTAATGGTTTATTTTTTATTATTATTATTTTAACTTTTTGATTAATGATAACGCCTAAAAAAGAAACGAATCTGCCAGCAGGTGGCGGTAATTTCTTTAATGAGCCATTCGTTCAAACGGCTTGATTCATTCAGGAATGAATACCGGCACCTTTATGAATGGTCTTTGAATTATTGATTCACAGGGTTTGTTCAAACGCAGATAATTCAAGGAATGAGTAACGGCTCATCTTAGAATGGGTCGTTGAATTATTGATTCCAGGATTCTTTCAAAAACGTGGATTCATTCAGTAACGTAACACCGCTGTGTGTTGCTCGGAGACTCACAACAGTTCTGCTGTGGCTTTAAAAGTAATATATTCTTTGCAAAATTGAGCAAAAACACATAATATTGTGTTTAAATATAACACAATTAACTTCTTGTTTGTTGAACTGTTGTATAAAATCACATTTAAGCTCGTGATAGATCGGGACAAAATCAGCACTCGTGTCACATTGCTCTCGCTGCTCGTGTGATATCAAATGATATAAATATGAGACAAAAACTCAAACAGGAGCATTTTTGCCCCAATATCTTGAATTTTAGAGCATAACTGCATTTATGGAGTTGTTGCCCTGCATCATATTTGTCAAGAGTCAACTATATGAAATGTAAGATGATGTACTGATCTGTGGGTGGGGCCAGTGTGTTAACTGTGTTAAAATATTTTAATCATGTTATTTTTTTCATAACTAATTATTTAAGTTAACACGTTAAACTGACAACCCTAATATATATATATAATATATATATATATATATATATATATCTATATATATTAGTATATCTATATATATAATATATATACATATGTTTTTTGAACAACTGAAATATTTAGACTGCCAATACGGCGTAAATATAACTAAAACTTACCATTTACACATGTGAAACTTATTGTTTCACTCAGAAATATGTCTCAACAGAAGACAAAGTCTTTTGCAACTTCCATTTCACGTGAACTTCCAAAATATATCTGAAAATATGGAAAACTGGTTTGAGATATAGTGCAATGCCGATTGTTAATTATCGAAAATGGAAATTCCCACTGTCATACCCAACTACTTCAACTTTCCAGATTTCTGTTCACCCAAGAACGTGCCGGATCTAATGATGCATGTGAATTAAAGAGCACTGGCATCACGTTGAGGGTGTTCCTGGAGCAAGGCCATGTCATATAGCTTGTGTGGGATGACGGCTTTAAAACACCCCTCCCTATCACGCTGTTTCCTGCATTGTAATAAATTGGCAAACATTCAGGCAGCTCTGTGTTATCTCACAAGCAAAAGCCCTTTTGAATAGCTGGCCAGGATTACCCAGCAAGCTGTTCAGGAAAGATTGCGGAGGGGGCGGACACTGAGTGGCCAGGAAGTGCCGGGTCTGCTTAAGTGACGGAGGATGCCCAGGAAAACCCTTCACTTCTGTGACTGTGATTCAAAGTAACTCAAACCTAATTAGTCAGTGTGAAAAAAAGAGTTCCATTTTCTCTTGTATTCACTTGTAAAGTAGAAACACCATGTTGCGTAAACAGGACCAAAGCACAGGTTTGGTTATTGTTAAAAGAAAAGATAAAAAAATAAAAATTATGTCATCATTTACCCTCATGTTGTTCCAAACCCAAATGACATTCGGTCAAAGACAAAGGGAGAAGTTCGAGAAAATCTCGAAGGTGTTCCCACACAATGAAAGTGAATGGGGTCAAGCTTCAAAATGACACAAAAATACTATAAAGATAATAAAGGTTCAAATCTTCTATAGCGAAATGGTAACTGTGTGTGAAGAACAAGCCGATATTTTAATTGGTATTTGCCACAAAATCTTCGCAACTCAAAGAGAGAAGTTTAGGAAACTGCTGAAGGTGCTTATTTTTCCCACACAGTGAAAGCAAATGGGCTCAAGCTTCAAAAATGACACAAGTACTACAAAAGTATTACAATTTCAAATCTTCTATAGCAATAATATAGCTTTATGTTCAGAATAGACTGAAACGTGAATTGTCAATGATCACAAAATCTGCACAACTCAAAGGGAGATGTTCAGGAAAAAACAAATTTCAAACACAATCGAAGTGAATTAGGCTGAGCTTCAAAAATGACACTACTATTATAAAAGTACTGAAAGTTTACAAATTTGATAGTGATACGATGACTCGGCGTGAAGAACGGACCAAAATTTACATTGTTGGGCACAAAATTTTCACAACACAACCGGGGAAGTTCAGGAAAATCTTGAATGTGTTTTTGAATCGGGTTGAGCTTTGAAAAGTACTACTAAAAAGTAATAAAAGTTCAAGTCTTCTATAGCGATACAATAACTTTTTTTCAACAACAGACTAAATTGTAACTTGTTATTGGCCGCAAAATCTTCACGACTCAAATGGAAAAGTGTAGTTTTTTTTCCACACAATGAGATGGAATGGAGTAAAGAATGACTCTAGTACTATACAAGCAATCAGTTCATGTCTTCCATAGCGACATAGCTTTGTGTCAAGAAAAATGTGAATTGTTATTGCAGCTAAATCTTCGCAACGTCAATGCACAATGTCTTTATTTGATTGAAGTTCGAGATGTTGCGAAGACCTCCACGCAGAATAACATGGATCGTTCCCTCAAAACAACTTGTTTTTTAAAAGTTATATAAATGTTAGGACAAAAGATTTAAAAGTGATAATATATTGTCACATGAATTACTTACGGTGCTTATTTTTTTTGTTTTATGTCTTTTTTGGTGACTAAACACTATGAAGTTTCAGTTAATCCTTTTGTATTCCATGAAGGAAAGAAAGTCCTGTGGGTTTGGAACAACATACGGGTGACAAGAATGATCTTTTGGTGAACTAGTCCTGCTTTCGGCCTAAAACTACATAAATTGATAACAATGTTTCTGCCTTCGTAGAGTAGGCCTTTTGCTAAAAAGTTGCCCAACATCGTTTTATGTCTTTGTTTTTAGTACTTAGGTTAGATGTTCCAAGTACCTCGAAATTATTTTTGTAACAGAGCTGGAGTTTAGATTTATACATTTGCGATTATCCTGAGTCTCTTATAGTGAGGTCCAATTTTGGGCCGCTCCGGTGCCTTTCTTCGTACCATACTCCACTTCCACAGGAACCAATACTGCTGCCATCTCGATTTTTGTTATCGAACGTAGCTAAAGAGAGTGATTCATGAAATGGAAAAATGGACGCTGCTGCTGCTGCTTTAAGTAAAAACATGATTGCACTCCACCCAACTTCAACATCTCTACCAAAAATCCACTTTGACTGGATCTAGCCCTGATGTTGAACAGTCAGATACAACGATACAATGTTGACATTTAGCACCAAACGGAAAGAATCATTCCCTTTCAAAATCTAGTCAAAATCTTTTAATAGGCAGCAACCTTCTAAAACCCAAATGGAAACTCATAAGTGATTGAAAAGGAACGCGCTACGGAGGTAGCAACTTCCTTAGAAGTAACTCGCAAGCATCAATCAAACACTGGTAAAATATCTACTAATATAATACAACTATTGCAGTTTATATGCTAAAATGTGCTCAGTGTGTTGTGACTACTTTTGAATAGTCATCAATGGGGACCATGCTAACCAGCCCAGTGGTTCCCAACCTCGGTCCTGGAGGCAACCCAACACTGCATGTTTTGCATGTCTCCTTAATCAAACACACCTGATTCAGGTCATCAGCTCATTAGTAGAGACTCCAAGACCTGAAATTGGTGTGTCAGAGAAAGGAGACATTCAAAATGTGCAGTGTTGGGGTGCCTCCAGGACCAGTGTTAGGAACCATTAAACTAGCCAATCCCTGGTCTTTTGTTTTAGTGTTAGCATATTGACTAGCTAATGACATTATACTCTAATAAGCATAAATATACACACAGATATTACCTGAAATTGCCCATTTTAGGGCAGAGATAGTTTTTATGCAGTTCTCCTGTTGGCGGCAACAAATTAAAGACTTTAAAATACAGAATATCCTTAGCTTAGCTTGAAAACAAGTCATGTTTCACTTTTCTAGTACTCATGTGTCAGACGTGCTCGTATCTGAATTTGTACATGCTGCATTGTTGCCCATTAGTACAGAGTGTGCCCGTATGATTCATTCTGCAGCTGCATGTCAAGATCAGCTGAAACAGGTACATGGAAAAGAGCTGACAGAAAACAGAAGCTCAGCCCCAAACAATCTGAGGGGTTGCTGCGACTTTGTTCTGCTAAATGGTGACCGCTGAAATGAACAAGGAAAAAGACGTCTTGGAGCAAAAAAATCCATAAATTAAAAAAAATGTTTATGAATAATGCATCCATGAGAATTGTATTGCTATTATTTTTAACATCAATACTTTTTTATGAGCGTATAAAGGAAACTGTGTATTTTAGGTGCTGTGCAACACACTTTATGACAATTTATAAGTAGTTTATGTTTTTGTGCACTGGTGACTAACTGTGTTGGGGTAATGCATTACAAGTAATGTGAGTTGCAAAATCAAATTACTTTTTTGCAAGTAACTAGTAAAGTTACACATCACTTTTAAATTTACAGCGAAATATCGTTTTTTTTTTGTTAAAAAAATTATAATAATAAGCCAGCCCAGCCCAGCCCAGGTAACAAAAAGTAACACAAAAGTAAAATAATGCAGTACTTTCCATAAAAAGTAACTCAAAGTAATGCAATTAGTTACTTTTTATGGAATATTGGAATATTGTAATGCCATTACTTTTAAAAGTAACTTTCCCCAACACTGGCAGCTAATTCATGTGAATCTATACAATCTCAAACTTTTCATACAGTCTGCTTACGACCCACTGACCTTCCTTTTTCTAAAAATCGTTTCCATACAAGTCAAATTGTAATCATTCAAATGAAATTGCTAATTCATAAATTAGTTACATTTTCTCACAAATGTCTGTCGTGATGTTTTTAATCCTTTTTCTTCTTCGCTAGTTATTTCAAATATCTGTGGCCAAATTAATTGCACAAATTATATGAGTGGTAATAACACTTTTTTTTTTTTTTTTTGGATCACGGGCAAAAAAAAAAATCATAGACTTACGCTGAAATTGTAAATGATTTGAATTTCCTCGAAGTAATAACATATCAATGAAACTTTAAATTCTATGTCTGAATTTTAATGGTTGAGTCAAAATATTTTTAAAAATATTTTTCTGTTAAGGTTCTAGATTTACTCAACCATTTATCCCAGCTAACAAAAATAATTTCTAAGAACATTTTGCTAATGTTCCCATCAGGTTAAGAAAACGTTATTCTCTGGACGTCCAATACTTCCAGTTGTTTTAAATGTTTTAAAAGTGTTTTCTTGGATTATACAAACATTAAGGGAATGTTCCATTTAATCATTTTGCAAGCATTATGGGAATGTTACATTTGAATGTTCTCTGAATGTTCTGAAACAAGTAGTAACATTTGAAAACATTAGACGAATGTCCAGCTAAAATGTTTCAGAACAAAATTTTCCTTGAATACTTTTTTTTCAACATTTTGAGAATGTTATTAAAGTAATTTTCTTTACTTTGAACAAACATTCTCTTAATGTTATTGGAAGAACGTTTTGATCATAACTTTAAGAGAACCTTGCAGGAACATTAGTCAAAGTTCTGATAACGCTCCCTGTTAGCTGGGATACTGTATAAAGAAATTAAACGTGGTCTTTTCTTGTCTAATGGGCAGTTCTTGGCTAGATTGAACTGCAGTGTGGACCAGACTTTATACCGATAGTCAAGTTGCCACACATGCGCCACACTAATACAAATAATCTTGGACACAAATGGAAAGGATTAATAGACAATTAAGTCGTAGTAACTCTGTACAACAAACCGCTATGAAGGAATTATCCCTTTATGACTGCTGAAACGCTCTGCCGAGATCCAGACGTATATTTCCGCTAAAACCCACAAGACCTAAATTGGCACATCTGGTAAAATACAAGAGTTTGTTTTGATGCGCTTTGTACTTTTGCACTGATTTTCCAAACTATTTCCTAAATCTAAACAAAGCTAAATTTCAAATGCCAGACCTCTTGTGAAAAATAAGTGTGCTTAATAGTAATGAATGTGCACTTTAGTGTACTTCAGATCTTAAAAGTCTATTTTTCATGTAAAAAAGGCCACTTAATATACTAAAACGAGACACTTTTACGACTATGTTTCTTAACACACTTAAGTGTGTTTTTAAAAAGTGCACTTTGTAACAATGTCAAATTAAAAGCTTTGCTTTAAAATACAGTTAATGTCAAGTTTTAAAGAAGTAGACTTATTTTGATGGGTTGACTAACACTAAAGCATGTCAAGTATTTAATTATAATTTTAACTGTAGCATTTTATTCAATATTACATTTATTAAATATTAAAATTTTATTAGAAATAACAAATTTAAAAACACCACCTGCATTTTTAAAGGTTACTATAATTTTACCATAATTACCACTTTAACAATATTTCAAAGACAATAGAATCATGGAATTACATATAAAGTACATTAAGTTAAAGTATATTGTTTTAAAGTTTGTAAACATCTTATTTTAAAGAAGTATACTTCTTTTTCACAAAGGGTCACTTTAGGAAAAGCAGGCATAACCATACATAAATATATAGATTTTCTCATGAAAACCAAATAGTTTTTGTCACTAAGATACTGATTATTGACATATCAATATAACTTACCAACGTTTACCCCTTCTTCTTTGATGGGTTTCTATTTGGATTAAGTTTATGTATTAACTGTCACTCTTTTCAGTTATGATAAACGATCATTTGATGTGTGTTCCAGTCATCAATGTTTAAAGGGAATTTTCCTCTCATTAAAAAGCATTATTTAGTTTCCAGCCTGTACTTACACGACGTTGTAAATTGACCACACATGATGAGAGTTTAGACTCCCTGAAGGAGTCTCGATGCCCACTTGAGATTTGAAACCGCTGATCAAGTAATGAAAACAAGATAAGGCAAAACCCGTTCGGTGGTTTATTTGATTTCTAAACAAAAACCACATCGATGACAAAGTGATTTAGTAATTAAATTGATTGGGTTGTGTTAGATAAGAAAACCCGTGGCATGTTGGCATCAAAGACCAAATCTAACAAAAGAAGATGGAATATAATATAGTATATATATATATATATATATATAGATTCGCTGATTACAAAGATAAAACAAGGAACATTGTGAGAAGCGGAGTTTTGCAGTCGTTGAACCCCCTCAGCGTTTGCACAGTCATCACAACACCGAGGCGAGAGAGACGGCCCTCGGGAAAGTCAATCAGGAGCAGTAGAAGATCAGGCAGGACACAACATGGAGAAGAAAGACTGCAGCAAATATATACAAGAAAACTTTAGTGAACGGCTTGCACTCACACAGCAGCAGAATATGACTGTCAGTCCTGTTTTACACTGCAAATACATTTATATTCACATTCAGCTTTTGAATAAGCATGATATCTATCTATCTATATATCATCTATCAATCATATACAGTATCATCTATCAATCATATACAGTTCATCTATCTATCTATCTTCTATCTATCTATCTATCATCTATCTATCATCATATACAGTTATCATCTATCTATCTATCTCACTATCTCTCTATCTATCTATCTCTCTCTCTCTCTCTCTCCTCTCTCTATCTATCTATCTATCTATCTATCATCTTCTCATCCTATATCACTATCATCTATCTATCTATCTATCTATCTATCTATCTATCATCTATCAATCATATATCATTTATCTATCTATCTATCTATCTATCTATCTATCTATCTATCTATCTCTCTCTCTCTCTCTCTCTCCTCTCTCTCTCTCCTCGCTCTCTCCATCCATCCATCCATCCATCATCCATCCATCTATCTATCTCTGTCTCTATCTATCTATCTATCTATCTATCTATCTATATATATGCACTATCTAACCCCCCCTCTATCTCTCTATCTATTTTTCTATCTATCTATCTATTTATCTATCGATCTATCTATCTATCTATTAACATCTATCATATCTATCTATCTATCTATCTATTCTATCTCTGTCTATCGATCTATCTATCTATCTATCTATCTATCTTCGTCTGTCCATCCATCCATCCATCCATCATCCATCCATCCATCCATCCTCTATAGCTTCTATCTATCTATCTATCTCTGTCTATCTACTATCTATCTATCTATCTATCATCTCATCCATCATCCATCCTCATCCATCCTCTATCCAGCTATCATCGTCTAGCTATCTATTCTATTATCAGCTATCTAATCTATCTATCACATCTTATCATCTACCGTCTATCTATCTATCATCTATCTCTCCTTATCTATCTAATCTATCCTTTCTATCCATCATCTATCTACTACTATCTCCCTCCTCTATCATCTATCTATCTCTATCTATCTAGCTACCATCCACCCATCCATCCAATCCATCCATCCATCCATCCATCCATCTATCTATCCCACATCTATTTATCCATCTATCTATCTATCTATCTATCTATCTCTCTATCTATCTATCTATCTATCTCTCTCTCTCGCTCTCTCTCTCTCTCTATCTATCTATCTATCTAGCTATCTATCTATCTATCATCTATCTATCTATCTATCTATTTGTCTGTCTATCTATCTATCTATCTACTATCTATCATCATCTATCATCATATACATCTATCTATCTATCGTATCTTCATCTATCTATCTATCTATCTTCGTAGCTATCTATATATCTCTCCCTATCTTCTCTTCCTCTCTCTCTCTCTCTCTCTCTCTCCATCCATCCATCCATCCATCTATCTATCTATCTTTCTATCTATCTCTGTCTCTATCTATCTATCTATCTATCTATCTATCTATCATCTATCCATATCTATCATCTATCTAACTATCATCTATCTATCTATCATCTATACATCTATCTATCATCTGTCTATCATCTATCTATCTATCTATATATCTATCTATCTCTATCAGCTATCTATCTATCTATCTATCTTATCTATCTATCTATCTATCTATCTCTCTATCTTCCATTCCATCCCATCGCATCATCCACCATCAATCCATCCTCCATCCCTATCTATCTATCTTCTGACTATTTCTATCTATCTATCTAGCTATCTATCGATCTATCTATCCTCCATCCTCCATCCATCCATCCATCTATCTATCTGTCTATCTATCTGTCTGTCTATGTATCATCTATCTATCTATCTATCTATCTATCTATCTATCTCTCTATCATCTTCTCTCTATCTATCTATCTATCCTTCTATCTTATCTATCAAACCCTCTGAGTTAACTATGTTTCTGAGAAAGTACTTTGGCATAAATTAACAAATGATTGACATTAAAGTTACTACCTGTCAAAAACACATCCAAAACACATGCCATTTTCCAAATGATGTTTTTTAGCTCTGGTAAAAAAAAAAAAACACTTTTACATACATCTCATCCTGTTTCTTTCTTCTCTGTCTCATCTCCCCCCCCACTCCCACATTCCCACACCACTCTCTCTCACCTCATCTCCAACCACTCCTGAGCTTTACCGCTACTTCTCTTCTCCTTCCTTTGTCTCCTACGTCTCCTCTTCCATCTCGATCTCATGACCCCATCTCGCCCCAACCTCCCACCCTCAAATCTTCCATCCTCGTCCTCTCCCCCTCTCCTCCCTCTTCCTCTCATCTCTCTCTCTCTCTCTCTCTCTCTCATCATTTTCATAATTTAGCTGTGCCTTTTTCCAGTTATGGTTATAGTACTTTACGTATTCCACTTAAACTTGCTCTCTGTTCTTCTTTTCAAATTATTTCAACATTTAACTTTACTTACTCGAAGTTTTTATTTAATATATATTTTGTTATCATTTAGTTTCATTATTTGTCAGTGCTACAAATTGCATTTATTGCTGTTAAAATTATTTTAACATTTCCTTTTAACTTAACATATATGTATCACATTTACCGTATTCACCATGTTTAGCATTGCTTATTTTCCTTTTATGCTATTTAATATTGAGATTTTATTTTGTTTTAGCTTTATTTTAGTTAGTTTTAGTGCTTTAACTTCAACATATTGCAACATATTCCCTTTAGATTAAACTTACTCTAATATTGCTTTTTTATCTAATATTTATGTTTTATTTTAGCTTTAGTTCAATTCATTTTACTGCTTCAATTGAACACATTTTTCCAATTTTTAGATAATGCAAAGATAATGTTTGGTAACAGTGTATGGAGCAATTCTCACTATTAACAGCATTTTGGCTGTTTATTAGTACTTACAAAGCACATATTAATGCCTTATTCTGCATGACCGTATTTTACATCCCTTAATCCTACTTAACAACTACCTTACTAACTATTAATAAGCAGCTAATTACAAATTGATTGAGGCAGTGACAACTGGTCCCTAAACTGTGACCTAATATTTACATGCTATTGTTATTATTTAATTATTTCAGCTTTATTTCAATTTTTTTTTTAAAGTTTCGAAAGCAGAAGACCCGATAACTTTATGTTTTTATTATATGGCCTCAACCACGAACATCCACTTATCGTGTGATTGTTTGCATATCGCCAGGCCAGCTCTTTCTCAAGTGCTCTCATAAAGGAAGTACAGTAGGGCGTTTTTTTCTTCTTCTGTGAGGTAAGAGGGTCTATATATAGCACAAAGTGACCGCCATGCATGTTTAAAAGACTGAAGTTTTTAGGTTCGTGAGTGTCAACTGGACCAGATTCTGATTGTGGCAGGACTGTGTTAAAAGCTCAGCTTCCCAGGATCGGAGCCAGCCTCTAATGTGATGACAAATGATGGTAATAATTTAGAAAAAAATCTCCTCGTAGAGAGATGGTGGCCCCGAGTCTTATAAAGCCGAGAGCGTTTGGTTTATAGCCGCCCGCTTTCCCGGTCACTGCAAGGGCTCCCTTCCGCTCCTCAATAGACTTTACTGGCAAAACATATAAAACACCACCCGCTTTTCCTTTTTTTTTTCTTTCTCGAATTTGAGCTATTGTCAGACACAGTGCATGACTCATGGAATATATGAATCTAAGAACGTCGAAAAAAATTATCAAACCGCATGAAGTCAACCAAGATTGCTTCTGCAGCCCATTAATGAGGAATACATATTTTTAAAATGAACAGAATGAAGCTAAACATATTAAGTAACAGAAATAACAGTAGCGAGTTATACAACACTGATATTTTACATACCTTTGAAGCTTGACAAAATATCCAAGTGAATAAAAACTTCAAGAGTGTGTAATGTCGAATTTATGAAAAAATTAGTACACACACACACATGCACACACACACACACACACACACACACACAATAAAAACGACAAAATCTGGCATGCAAACCGTAGAACAAACAAGAAGACGTTTTGAAGAGTGTTGATGCTGCTCTTTTCCATACAACAAAATTTGATTCCCACTGACTTGGATTGGATGGAAATGAGCAGCTTGAACATTCTTTAAAATTGCTTCTTTTTTTGTTCTACCAAAAAAGTAAAGTCGGTAACACTTTACATAAAGCCATTATGCATAATGCATTATAAACGTAGTTCAGTAGCATTCATTATGCTTTGTAATGCTCCTTGTACAACCTCATGAATAATTGTAACCATAAGTTTACTAACTTCCCACACTCTGGAATAGCCTTCCTGATAACATTCGGGGTTCAGACACACTCTCTCTGTTTAAATCTAGATTAAAGACACATCTCTTTGGCCAAGCATTCAAATAATGCATCTCATAATCTTTTACTGCAGTTATATCTGATCAAATGCACAGTATTATTCTTTAACTTGGGTTAAACAAATAAATTTTACTTGGAACAGCAGCTACGCTAATTATGTATCTATTTGTTTCTCTGTTTTTTGCCATTGACATCCCGTGGTAACTAGGATTCACACAAGCTTCAGTCTGAGTCCAGAACACCTGAGAAGAGATAATGCAACCCCTCAGAGGACCTCAGATGATGCCAACCCTGAACAACATACAGAACTACCACATTTTGCTATAAGTTTGATTGCATCATATAATAATTGCTGTTAATATTATTCATCGTCTGTTTTATTTACGTCTTAAATTGATTTTTCCGTACATTTCTGCTATATGTACATTAACTGACAGTCACCATTGATAATCTACTACTAAATATTGTAGAAACTTATTTTGCTGTAAAGTTGCTTTGCAATGATTTTTATGGTGAAAAGCGCTGTACAAATAAACTTGACTTGACTATTTAGCACCCAAACACTGGAATAACCTACCTAACATTGTTCGGGAGGCAAACACACTCTTGCAGTTTAAATCTAGAATAAAGACCCATCTCTTTAACCTGGCAAAAACATAACACACTATCACATTTCTATAAATCAAATCCATTAAATGATTGTTAGGCTGCATTAATTACGTCAACCGGAACCGGGAACACTTCCCAAAACACCCGATGTACTTGCTACATCACTAAAAGAATGGCATCTACGCTAATACTAGTCTCTTTCATTCTTATTCCGAGGTCAACGTAGCCACCAGATCCATTCTGTATCCAGATCAGATGGTCACTGAAGTCACCCGGATCCAGTACGTATCCAGACCAGATGGTGGATCAGCACGTAGAGATGACCTCGACAGCTCTGAATTTCAGCTGAGACCAGGACATCTAGATGAGCCCCAGATACAGATCCCTGTAAAGACCTTGTCTCAGACGACCACCGGGACAAGACCACAGGAACCAGATGAGTCCTCTTCACAATGTGACTTTGCTGCAGCCTGAAACTGAACTGCTGGTTCGTACCATAGACCGAGGCTGGTCAGAGGAGAACTGGCCCCCCGACTGAGCCTGGTTTCTCCCAAGGTTTTTTCCCATTCTGTCACCGATGGAGTTTTGGTTCCTTGCCGCTGTCGCCTCTGGCTTGCTTAGTTGGGGACACTTCATTTCCAGCGATATCGTTGACTTGATTACAAATAATTGCAAAGATACTATTTAAACTACTATTGTCATTTTGCATTATTGACACACTTTTTTCCTAATTAATGCTGTTCAGTTGCCTTGACACAATCTGTATTGTTAAAAGCGCTATATAAAATAAAGGTGACTTGAACTTGACTTAACTGCATTAATACAACCTACGTATCATATTCATTTTAAATTCAGTTATAATTATTTACGACAAGATATAATGTATTACAACACACATGATCAATAATTATAATGCATTAATAATCCTTTATAATGCATTACATGTAAATGCTTTATATAAAGTGTTACTGTAAAGTCATATGGTTTGGAAAGATATGAAAGACACAATGTTCATTTTTTAATGTCTTTGAAGACAAATTTAGATTTGAGGTGATTCCTCATTCTAAGCAAGATATGATTATTAATTTATTTGGTGGAATAGCTAATTATTTTCTCTTTTTACAATTATAATTTTGTGTACTTGTCTTAACTTGAAGAATCACTGAATGACAGCCAGACCATTTTGAAATTGCTGATATGACAAAATCCCATTAACGATCTTTAGTGCTTTTGTCAGAATTTGATGGGGAGAAATGCAATGCAATTATGTTTTAAATAATGCTGTCAAACAATTAATCGCATCCAAAATAAAAGTTTTTGTTTACATAATGTATGTGTTCTGTGTATATTTATTATGTATATATAAATACACACACATACAGTATATATTTAAGAATACGCATTTATATAACTTGTATATATTTATATTCATATAATTTATATGTAAATATATTTAATATATAAACATATATTTTTCTTAAATGTATACATGCATGTTTTTGTATTTATATATGCATAATAAATATAAACAGTACACACATATATTATGTATACAACTTTTTTTTTTATTTTGGATGCGATTAATCACGATAATCGTTTGACAGCACTAGTTTTAAACAGATGGTTTTGGCATTTTTTTCATAGTTTAATTGATCCTAACTATCTATAGTAACAATGCAGAAAATCAAAAAGGTTTAGTTTATTTGTATGCACATTTTATAAATGATATGCATCTTTAATTCCATGTTGTCATATGAATAACTAGTCTCACAACTGTGTGATTCATTACAAAGAATCAACTCATTAATCAGCCTACACTGGTTGTGTTATCATTTTGTGCTGAAGATTCAGTAGCAATGTTCAATAAATATCGCAAGAAAAATAGGGCCAGATTTATTAAACAGGGCAAATTAGCAAGAGAGCCATCCCATAAAAGCGCGGATGGGTGCGGAAATTTCTGCAAGAGTTTAATGAGTGAATTAGGAGACTACTGAACTGTTTTTCAACTAAATATGGAAACTTTTTTAATGCATTTTGGCCATTCATTTACACAACAGTAGCATTTTGGGGGACTGAAAATGCAAACTTTTAAAAAACAGGTTTCAAAGTGCATGTTTTTAAAAAATATATAAAATGTTATGATACCATTATCATCTCCGTGTAAACTACAAAGTGCAAATTTGTGAAAACGGTGATGTCACGCACATATGTATCGCATGTTTGCATATTGTGTTTCTTTACTATCGCCATCTACTGGCCTGGCACTCATAATGCAGCATTTTAAGTCATGTTTACAAATCATGCGAAAAAACGAAAAAGGAAAAAAAATGCGAAAAAAGGAAAAACGTTTCCATTTTTAGCACATTGATTGTTGTTAAGTAAACTACCCTTAAAGAACACAGATGCAGCCAGATCATTTCCATAATGACCAACGAAATCTACCAAGAGCAGCGCAAATTGATAATCACACGCAGTAACTACTAAACACACATGGGGAACGAAAATGAAGGGATAAAAAAAGGGGGGAAAGAAATGAAAAAAGTAAAATTTAAGACATTTTTTTTTTTGTTAAGTAATTGCGCAAATACTGACTACCGCAAACCTAGTAAATCTTGTATGGTGAATTACTGAAATACTCTCCTCCCATCAATTTTACAAATGCATATGCAATAAGGTCACCTGTAAAAATATGCAATATGCATATGCAATATGTCCATGCCTTTGCCTTGCAAATTTGTCTTTCGTAAATCCTGACTGTTAGAAAATCTGGCCATTACAGTATTCTATTCACATCCATGTCATAATGTACAAGGGAGAACCGTTAGGAGAACTTTTAACAGAACCAAACCTTTATTTATTTATTTATTTGGTAACACTTTACTTGAAGGGGTGTGCATAATCATGACATGACACATTCATAATTTGAAGGAGGTTTTTTTATGCATGTTTATGACAACTGTCATTAAGTGTCATTCGCTCAGTTATGTAATTTTTAATGCAAATATGACATTATATGACCTAACCCTACCCCTACCCTTACCCCTAACCATAGCCCATAACAAAGACATCTCAAACAATGTCATCTTTGCATTAAAAATTACATAACTGAGCGAATGACACTTAATGACAGTTGTCATAAACATGCATAAAAAACCTTAATATTCACGACGTGTCATGTCATGATTATGTAGGTGTCCTTTCAGATTTGAAGGTGCTCCATGTCAGTCTTATGCACACCCCTTCAAGTAAAGTGTAACCATTTATTTTAAATAGATTTGGAGAAGAACTAGTTCTCAGTTCCCAACCCAGCTAATAATGGGATAAAAAATCCATGAACCAAAGTTCATGCTCTGGTGTATGATGTCCCAAAATAGATATAAATGCATTACAAGACGCAAAGTCTCCGGAGCAATCAGCTTTGGGGGAACAAAAGGTTGACATCGAGCGAAAGCTGCTTTCTGAATGTAAGCGTCCTGAACAGCCAAGTCTGAGTTTACCACAAGGTTTGAAAATGGATTTAACATGATCCACTGTGATCCATGACCCTGCTTTTCTAGAGAGAAAAAACAGAGGTCATGTTGAGTTCTTATTCATTGAACTCCAACATGGCAACACAACCATCATCTCCAGGAGAGTCCTGATGGAAACTTGTTCATCACTATTGCCGTAGCCACTTTAACTGCTTTTCCATGCAATCACGCCGGTACCCCTGCTGCAGAAAAGGGGCCAAGAGATGCTGGGTTTGAACCGCGGCCCAGGCCCGCCGCCATTTAACTGGTGATCCCAGCATAGTGGTTAACCTCCAGATGTTTCAGTCCTTCCTACTGTAAAATTGGGGTTTAGGCAACAGGCACAACCCTACTCCCATCCTTATGGATGCCATGCCAGTGCCACATTCAACCTGCAACGTCCAGGCTCACGATTCTCATGAGAATCATAGATTATACACACAAGCTGCTGTAGCTTTGAAAAATTTACAGTTTTTGCATAAATCTTTAGTTTTGTATGTTTGCTTTCGATTGCAAGTTAATTGGTTCTTATGGAACATAAATAGTTTAAACTTTGAAGCTTTTGAAAATGACTATTTTTGGTCTACACTTCAAAATAATAAAACACTTTTTTCGTCAAGTTTCACTTGAAACTTTTGATAATAACTACTTTTGCTTTACATTTTGAATGTGTTCAATTAATTTAATGCATCCTTCGTAAATAAAAGTATCAATTTCTTAAAAAAAAAAAGTGCTCACCCTCAGGCTATCCAATATGTGGATGAGTTTGTTCCTTCATCTGAACAGATTTGGAGAAATTAAGCATTACACCACTTGCTCACCGATGGATCCTTTGCAGTGAATGGGTGCCGTCAAAAACTGAATATTGTTTCCGCCAGTGAAAAAGTAATCTAATCTGAATCAGGAGAGAAATCTACACAGTCACGCCTGTTACAGCCCAAATAAAAAAAAAAAAAAAAAAAAAAAGAACCGTGAAACAGATGTAGTGGATTTTTTTGTGTGAGAAACAACAGGAGATGGACTGAGCATTATTATGGATTTTAGACTCAATTTTAGGGAAGAATCCATCAAAAACAAAAAACAAACATCTAAATAATGGATTTGTTTCTTGCAAACACACTGCTTTTGGCTTATACAAGACATTAACTGATGGACTGGAGTGGTGTGGATTATTGTGATGTTTTTATCAGCTGTTTGGACTCTCATTCTGACGGCACCCATTCACATCCATTGGTGAGACAGTGATGTAATGCTGCATTTCTCCAAATCTGATGAAAAAAACAAACTTATCTACATCTTGAATGGCCTGAGAGTGAGTCAGTTTTCAGTGAATTTACATTTTCCTTTAAAAGAATAATTCACATAAAAATTCAGTCATCATGTCATGTCTCAAAATTGGTCAAATATTTACTCTCACTAAATGGCGGTGTAGGATCTCCATAATTGTGTGTAGGCTCTATGCAGATTTCAGACTGCACACATGGCTGTGTGTACATAATGTGAATTAGACACAGAAGTTTCAGAAGCCGGACTGAAGCCTCATTTACTTCTCATTACAAAGCAAATGCAACTTTCTGTAATGGATATCGATTGGTGGATGTTTAAGTGGGTGGTTCTTGGTCAGAATATGCAACGATTTGCACCAGACTTTATGGCAATTGCCAAATGGTCTAGTTTTTGAAACTAACTGCTTCAATAGATCCCTTGATCGGCTACATCAGCTACTAAAGTGAATGTTTTTTCCTAGCGCCTGCGTTATAACATGTAGATGAGGCCGCAGCACCATGTGGAATTATTTGAATGTGAGTAAGCAAGGCCCTGTCCCTCTAAAAAGAGACTTTTATATCAGCATGAAACACATTATTGCATTCCTTCACTTGCAATGACATACAAACTCAAAAATGTTCCATTTGCATTTAGTTTTACAACAACATGTCTCACCCAAACCTCGAAAATATGGGTTGTTTGATGGGCGTTTGGGAACATGAAATGCTCTATGGTAATGCGTCAAGGTTTTTTTTGTTGGTTTGTTGTCAATATATGAATTAATATCATATTGTTGTGATGCGAAACTATCATAGGTCAAAGCTGTTTTAGTTGTGGTCTAAACATAAGGCTTTTAAAGAAAGAAGGGTAAATGATGATGTGGTGAAACTGGCTGTGACTTCTGATTTAAAACTGAAGCCTCGATGGCACTTCCCTAGTTTACTTCGCGACTCCGTTTGCATTAAAACAGCCATGTTAGCTGTAACAGATGCTTTTACAGTTATTGCAAATGGCTAAACACAAACCGCACTAATATTAAAACCAGGCAGCTCTTCTTATGATGCAGCAGGCAAACTAATATTTGCCTTGGAATAGCTGTTGACCTAAGCGTACCATGTGTCCTACCACACTTTTTCATCATGTGGTGACTTTACTCAAGTTCGGTTGACAAATCAATGAAACACCTCGTTAAACTGCGAGCTGAACACTGACAGAAGTAGGTATTTGTTCATAACACAAAGTTTAATGACTTCAACAATATCCAAAGGCTAATATTCTAATTCCATATCAAATATATTAAAATGTTCAAAGATTTTGCTTTTTTAAATCCAGTGTTTAAAAGTAACACTGAGCAAACCGTACAATATTAACATATTGACATTATCTAAAATGTCAAATTCTATTGTAATTGTAATTATTAGTGTGATTTGTCGTATTGAATGTACACTTAAAGTGTACATATCTTAAAAGTATATTTAAAAAAAAATTTAAATACTGACATAAAAGGGCACTTAAGTGAGTACACTTTTAAGTACACTTTTAAAAAGTGAACTTTGCAATAATGTCAAAATTAAATGTTTTACAATATTTTAAACAATTATGTTTTCAAACTGAAGTGTGTTATCCTGTATTACATTTAAAGTTAAAATATTTTAAATGTACTAATTTGCAACTTCATTATTACGAATGTGTAATTACAAATATATTTAAACACATGACATAAACGTTTCAATAGAAATGACTTTAAACTTCATTTCCATTCATAGCATAAATGCTTTAGGCGATAAAATTTTGCCATATTTTAAGTTATGAATATGGCATTAAATATATAAATGTACTTAAGTCCTATTTAATTGGGTCTAAGTTCAGATAATTGTATTTAAGCTATAATAAATTCAGTTTAAATCAAAATAGCCTGCAATTAAGTTCATTAAACATTCCTGTAAGTACTCTTTTTTAAAATATAATAAAATTTACTTTTTCAAGGGTCACGAATCATTTGAGGTTAAAATAATATTAAATGATTGTATTGTATTAATACCTTTCAAGTTATAGTACTTTTATTCTGTTTTGTTGTTGGGGTGTTCTTTTTTCTGTTTGAGTGATTTATATACCACAAAGTACAATTTATAAAAGTACAAACATCAACAGACTTTACTGAATAAACACTGTGTCCTCCAGACCAGGTGGCGGCAGTAGAGAGGCGAGAGATGTTGTCATATTATCTGTTTAGAAACACATATAAGGGTGAACAGAGCTCATTGCACAAACCTCAGACAAACTTTACTGAAACAATTTGGCACTGATAGCATCGTGGGCAATGCGCCGACATACAACGCCATTGCGCTACGGGCGTCCCGAGTTCGAATCCCTTCCACTTCCAACTGTCCTATCATAACTAACATAGTATATTTATATTAAACTGCACACTTTGTAAATAACATATCTGCACACTAATAACATATCTGTATATTTATCTAAACAATTAAATTTTTTCCTATTCTTCTATTTCTGTATATAGTACATTCTTCAATTTTTTTTTTTTTTTTTTTTATTATATTAGTTTTATATTACATCCCTACTGTGTTATTCCTATGTAATTCTACACGATCAGTATGTATGTCTGCAGTATGTTTGTACTTTCTTCTACACTGGAAGATTCTGTCGTCAAGTCAAATTCCTTGTGTGTGTAAACATACTTGGTAATAAAGCTCTTCTGATTCTGATTCTGATAACTTTTACTGAAACAAACCCATAAACTTCTGTATTTTACTTTGTCGCATAATTCGCCCCGCAACTTTGTTTGCTACAGACATGAATGACATCTCAAATAGTAAATTACTGAGGAAAGGTTGGTTATTACTTTTCTAAGAACGTTTGATTTGGGACGTTCTTTATTTACGCACAAACAAACACGTCTTACACGTTCTTCAGATTTGATTTTGATCGCCTTTTCGTCCGAACCACTGGTACGGAAATGCAATAAGGCACAACATAACTGGCTGTTTTGAACAAAAACAAGCTTTTCTCATTTACCGCTCTCCCACTTGTCGACTATGTTTAGAAACGTTCCAGTTCTGCTACTTCCATCTTCCATATTAGCCGGAGTAAGCTCCAGAAACTGCATTATATGATTTTTAGAGCAAGTCACCGTCGGGCCGTTGGACGCAGGAATGACTTCATCCGTTACCTTAACTTTGTGATAGTGATGTGAATAGCAGTATCCATGTGCTTTGTATCACATTATGAAATGTCCTCAGCGCTGGTACAGTGCAACCACCGCGCTGACCCCTTACATCACTGAACGCAGAACCGCCGCTGAACAATCCCACATGTGCAAGCCTTCAGAGACACACTTTACAAAAAGCATTCAGAAAGAGGCATAATAAAACTGTTATTTATAGGACTCTAACAGACATGTAGTTTGTCTTGAACCGGCCCCAAACGGCTGGTCGTTGCTGAAACACTTAGTGAGGAGCTCGACGCACACAACGCTCTGCCCGCTGCTCCTCCACGCTCACCAATCTAAACTTCTCTGCTTTTTACGCCACATGAAAGCATGAATGTGTAATAAAAATTAGGCATATAACATTTTGTGGTCGAAGTAAAAAAAAAGGCAGAAAAATGTTCTTGGATATTTTTTATGATGTCAATGGGAAAAATCTACAACATCATTAAATGTATGAGAATATGAGGAGTATAATTTGTTAGGCCAAACTCTCAGCATGGCAAACCAAAGTGTCTCGGACTCATTAAAAAGACTGGAATATTGTAACATACTAGCTGCCACTCAACAAGAAAACATTAGAAATGTATTACATTTGTCCGCTAACAATGTGAAAAAGTTTACATATACTGTATATACATAACATGATAATTTTGTGCTTTTTTATTGTGTATTTTTTATGAAGTAATTCAAATTTGTACCACAACTGTCGCTCCATCACGGTCCATTGCATAGATTGTTTAAAGGGATAGTTCACTCAAAAATGAAAATTCTGTCATTAATTACTCAGCCTCGTGTCGTTCCAAACCCGTACGATCTTCGTTCATCTTCGTAACACAAATTAAGATATTTTTGATGAATTCCGTAGTAAGGAACGTAGTAAGGGCATCGTTAAAATAGTCCATGTGACATCAGTGGCTCAACCGTAATTTTACGAAGCTATGACGAGCTACGAGAATACAAATTCATACGAAATTGCTGCTTCGTAAAATAGTTGCATTTTCCCATTAGATCGAGTTGAAATTTTGGCAGAATTTCGCTGACAAAAAAAAGTCGATTGTTTATCATATGCAGTGTTGGGGAAAGTTACTTTTAAAAGTAATGCATTACAATGTTGCGCTACTCCCTTAAAAAACTAACTAATTGCGTTACTTTTTATAGAAAGTAATGTGTCACGCTACTTTTGTGTTACTTTTTCTTATCTGGTCTGGGCTTGTTAATTCGTTTTTAGTATAAAAACGTTCTATCTTTGGCAAATGTGAAAGCACTTTCACACCAAAAGTAAAAGGAATAAGCCTCAGGCTGCAGGAAAGGTAAATTCACATTAGTACAGAAGATGGCACACACAATTCCTCTGCACTTACTCCCGACTTCTCTCAACACGGGGACAGGAGCGCTGTCAGTCGATACATGGGAAAGCTCAATCCATGGGTCAATACACAGTCAATTCATGGGAAAGCATTACTTATTTGAAAAAGTAACTACTGGTTTCTTACTTTTTGTTTAGTTTTTCATATTTAACATGACATTTTATAATGAATCTTCATAGCTTAAGAATGAAATATTGGTCTGGGAAAGAGTAAAATAATAAAATTCAGGTTACAGGTTTGAAGTTGCTGGATTTCTTCAACAAAAATGCACAGAACAACAACAAATTTGACTGTATCTTTAGTCCCGCTAAGGCTAATTTCATATAGGCCTATAGGTGGACAGTAACGGAGTAGTTTTAATTCGTTACGTACTTAAGTACATTTTTCAAGTATCTGTACTTTACTGAAGTAGTTTTATTTTGAGTAACTTTTACTTTTACTTCACTACATTCCAAAGCATAAGATCGTACTTTTTACTTCACTACATTTCATAAAACATATCGTTACTCCTTATAATATATCACGGGCTCCGAGACGCAGAAGCGGTGTCTTGATTCAAGAACGAACTGATTCTTTTCAATGAACCTTTTTAAATCGGTTTGCAAATCGCACCAAACGATTAATTTACGAATTAGAATGAACCGATTGCAGCTGTTCTCGAGTCGACAACTCACTGATTCAACTGATCCGTTTAGAGCGAGTCTCCAGTGAACTGAGTTCACAAGTAAGAACCGCGCGAGCGACTGATGCTGCCAAAAGTAAGTTACTAATGTCGAATTTAAGGATTAATTATTTACTGAAAATCATATTTAGGTCAACTGTCAGTAGTTTGTGCACTAAATCGCTGGAAAGGTGACTATTGAGGCCCCTGAATTTTTGAGTGCAGACACATCAACATCAGTGTCTCTGTTTTAGGTTAAAAAAAAGATAACATTAAAATAACACAGATTAAATAAAATAATTAATGCACGTTCATATTCCCCGCTGCAGTAACGTTAACAGTTTTACTAAAATGCTACGCATTTAGCCCTATGTGACGTCTGTTTTTTATATTGTTTATCAACAGTATACATTTTTTTATTGTTTAGATTAACTAGCCGAGTAGAAAGATATTAATGTTTATTCATAACCATATTGAAAATAAGTAAATATTGTTAGCTGACGCTAACTGTCTAGCTAACAAGCTTGCTGGTGCTAAGTTGAGGTCATTTTTAGATATAAAGTCCAAATATTTTTATTCAACCACCTAGATAGATTACATCTGGGGGAAAAGAAAGGATGTGATGTTCAGAACATGGGAACTACAGTAATTATCAAAGTGGATAGTGATGCCCTCTGGGGCATTTGGCCAGGGGTGTTTTTACATCACAGACAAGGTTTGAGAAGAAAAAAATCATTATGAAATATAATTATATTTTCCTTAAAATGTTCTTCAACTTCAGGCCTTATTCTCATGTCATATGTGATGTTCTGCAAAACAACAAGCTTTAAACACTTTTTTCTTACTGGTGAAAATCAAATGGTCAGATCTGTTTTCTCTCAGGTACTTCGCAGTGTAAGCTTCATAGTGAACATTACTACATCACTCTCGTCAACGTAGTCCATATCAACAACAAAAATATATCTTGACTCCATATAGTGGTTATTTTGGGAAAATCCCAGGTATTTGAGGATTATAAAAAAATATGTGCTAATATAAAATTAAATTAAGTAGCCTATATAAAATTGCAAATAAATCTATATCAGTACTTTTTTACTTAAGTACATTAAAAATCAAGTACTTTTGTACTTTTACTCGAGTAAAATTGAAAACTGAGTATTTTTACTTTTACTGGAGTAATATTTTATTATATGTATCTGTACTTTTACTCAAGTACTTGATTTGTGTACTTCGTCCACCACTGGCATTTACAATGTAGATAGCATTATCAATGTACCTAAATACAAACATTCAAACTATATTCTTTACGTTATTTACTTAATTTTATGTAATTACAGCTTTGGAATTAATTCCAAATAAAAATCAAAGATGCGCTTCACTGACACAGGAAACTAAGGCCCCGTCCACACGGAGACGCGTATAGCTGTATACGCATAAATTTTGTATTGTATAGGCATTTCGTCCAGACGGATCCGGTGTTTTTTTTTTAAACTGGGTCCCAGAGTGGATAAATCTGAAAAAGCCACCCTTGTGTTTTCGTGTTGACAGCGAATCCGTATATTTTCTGAAACGATGACATCATCAGCCAACGTCTAGCCCCAAGTCAGACACTGCTACGTCATGTAACAGCAACAAAAACATGAACAAACACTGAACGATTGTCTTTTTATTACAGTTTTTCTCAGTCGCTTTTGTCACGAATCCGGTCCATGAACTTCCATCTGCTAGCCATCAGAGGTCACCCTTTCCAATTTCATTGACTCTCGCACTACAACACTGTTTGCACATCACCCCCCCCGGACTACATATCCCAGTCTTCATTGCACTGATAGCACTCAGCACACGGATTGCACCCAGCTGTTTCATATCACTCCTTCACTATTTAACACTCACTCTTATCCTTTCCCTCTGCCGAGTATTGTTTAGCGTGTATCGTTTTGATAGCTACTCTACAGAGCCCTCATTCGTTTCCCTGTCTTAGCCTTAGCCTTAGCCTTTTTCTGATCTTCGCCTGGTTTCCTGGATTTCTCCTTTAGTCTTGCCCCTTCTGATTCTGTTTGCCGTTCATCGACCTACACTAGCCCTAGGACTATTCTCGTGTCTTGCCCGCCATATACCTGTCTACCATTATCTGACCCATGCCTGTTTTATGACCAAGTCTCTGTCTTCTCCTAATAAAGAGCTTGCACATGGATCCGCACGTCTCAAGTCTTGTCAGCCCCGTAACAGAATACTCAACCACACAAGGATCCAGCAGCTTTTCAAGTGAACATTGGCCAGGTATGGACACTGCAAGGCTGTTGTTAGCCCTCGAGCAGGGAGGGCACAACACGCTCGCTCGATGCATACTTTCAGAATTCTGGAATTGCCCCTCATCACTCTATCCTACCGACTGTGTCCCTAATAGATTTGTTTTTATAGTGGCGTTATCACCGCTGAAAGTCTAGGCTCATCCTTAGGGTCCGCGTTCGTCACGGAGTTGTTTTTTGGACTTTGCTTTATTGACTGTAGGCTCTCGATTCACTGTTGGTATCGCGGAGGAACGCAACCCCACATTTACTCCTGTAATGGCCTCTGCACTAGATTGAGTTCACAAAATGGCGGCGACAGAGGAGCCTGATCACAAAATGGCGGACACAACCGCGCCCAGTCAAGTCACAGTTGATCATCGTGAGTCAAGTCAAGTCACTGCTGATCTTCACGAGTCAGGTCAGGTCACAGTTCCTTGCATGAGTCTAGTCAAGCCACAGTTGATAGTCATGAGTCTAGCCAAGTCACAGTTGATTGTCATGAGTCAAATCAAGTCACAGTTTATGATCACAAGTCTAGTCAGTCACAGGTTGATTAGTTATGAGGCTATAGTCAGTCCCAGTTGATCGTCATGGCATTCCAATTACAATTCATTATTCCTGAGTTCAGTCTAGTCACAGTTGATCGTCATGGGTCATGTCTAGTCACAGCTGATCTTCATGAGTCAAGTCCAACAGTTGATCGTCATGAGGCAAGTCATGTCACAGTTGATCGTCATGAGTCAAGTCTAGTCACTGTTGTTCTTCCTGAGTTCAGTCTAGTCACCGCTGATCTTCCTGAGTCTAGTCAAGTCACAACAGATCCTCATGAGTCAAGTCTAGTCACAGCTGATATTCATGAGTCAAGTCAAGTCACTGCTGATCTTCATGAGTCAAGTCACAGCTGATCGTCTTGATTCTAGTCAAGTCACAGCTGATCTTCAGTAGTCAAGTCACAGCTGATCTTCAGTAGTTAAGTCACAGCTGATCTTCAGTAGTTAAGTCACAGCTGATCTTCAGTAGTTAAGTCAGTCACAAAACCGTTCATGAGTCCAGTCCAAATCTCAGCTGATCTTGCCAGAGCCTCAGCATGTCTCGCTGTTTCATCCAGAGGCCCATCGTCACAATACCCTGTTCGTCCAATCACGTCACTCCCAACTGACCATTCTAAGTCTCCGCCACGTCCAGCGATTCATCCAAGTCACGTCTTAGCTAGTCCATCCAGATTTCACGCGCATCACAGCTGTTCCTCAGAAGCTCGTCCCGTCTCAGCTGTTCCGTCATAGCACCGTCACGTCACCTGACCTTCTAGAGTATCGCCAACTTCTTCGCTATTCATCCAAGTCATGTCACGTCTCAGCTGATCTTCCAGAGTCATGTCACTTCACAGCTGATCTTCCAGAGTCTTGTCACGTCCTGTTTGTTGCACCCAGATTGTCGGGGTCGGCCCGTCGGTATCCCAGTCTGGTGTCCAGTGTGAGGGATGCACCGCTGGGGTCTGCACTCGCAGCTGGTATCCCCAAACCCACTCACATTAACCCTTCTGTTCATGAACTCATTCCCTTGTCTGCAGCACTTCCCATATGGGGGTTGCTTTATGGTGTATCTGGGCCGCGTACTCCACCGCCGATTTGCTAGAGGCAGCGGCACCGGCTACAACATCTCCATAGGTGGCGGCTTACGCTGCAGAACCTCCCGAGGTAGCGTGTCAACTGCCGTGCTCCCAGAGGCCACAGTGTCAACTGAAGTCTCTTCAGAGGTGGCGCCCAGCTATGGACTCTCGGCCTATTCTGTTCTGGCCAAGAAGGCCGTCTATGAACTCTCTGCCTGTGCTGTTCCGGCCAAGGAGGCCGCCTATGAACTCTCTGTCTATCCTGTCACGGCTAAGGAGACTGTTTGCGAACTCCCTGTTCGTCCTGCCACAGCTATAGAGACCGTTTGCGAACTCCCTGCTCGTCCTGTCACAGCTCTAGAGCCCGTTTGCGAACTCCCTGCTCGTCCTGTCACAGCTCTAGAGGCCGTTTGCGAACTCCCTGCTCGTCCTGTCACAGCTATAGAGGCCGTTTGCGAACTCCCTGCTCGTCCTGTCACAGCTATAGAGGCCGTTTGCGAGCTCCCTGCTCGTCCTGTCACAGCTATAGAGGCCGTTTGCGAGCTCCCTGCTCATCCTGTCACGGCTATGGAGGCCTTCGGGGAATCCTCATATTGGGGGGGGGGGGAGTCCTCATCCTGTCCTGTCCTGGCTATGGAAGCCGTTTGTGAATACTTTGTGTGCTTTGTGTCTGCCAGGGAGGCTGCCCCTGAATGCTCAGTCTTAGAATCTTAGAACTCAGAATACCCGAGACCTTCTTGTGTCTTGCCCCGCCATATACCTGTTTGCCATTGTTTGACCCATGCCTGTTTTATGACCACGTCTCTGTCTTCTGTTTAATAAAGCTTTGCGAATGGATCCGCACATCTCACGTCTTGTCAGCCCCGTAACAGCTTTGGTGCATTTCTCACATCACTATTTACATTTGCACAACAGTTAGTTCAACCTCCACAACATTTAGTCATTTGTGCACATCATAGTAGCAGTTTCTCATTCCTTCGAATAAATTGCAAATGATTTTGGACATGCATCAATTGCTTTCATACAACTCTCTGCTGTTTTATAACATTATCATTTGCTTATGTCATGTCAGTCATTACATACAAAAATGTTGAACTAGTTGTCAAAATCTGTCAAGCAAATAAAAAAAAAAATTTATATCTTTTTTTTCCTGAAAATGTCTCCTAAATTGAACAATTTCTCTTAGGTGAATCTCAACTTTCATTGATGAGAAGGGGTGTGTGAAGCATTAGTTGCAACCAATGATAAGCCACTTCTCTACAATCACTGTCAGAGTTGAATCCCATAAACCCCCACTTTACAAGCACATATGAACCAAGCCGCCTAGTGTGTACCATTTCTACAATACTGTGACCAGAAATGGAAGGTCAGCCTCTTGGAAGAGGGGTGAGGGTGCGGGGAGGAAGGGGAAGGGGACAGGGACAAAACAGGGGAAGAGGAGGAAGAAGAGGCCAAGTACATAGGCGGATTCCTGATGAAATCAGGGCTACAATTGTGGATCATGTTGCCAATCACGGCCTCACAATGGCTGAGGCTGGTCGAAGGGCGCAGCCAAATGTTGGGAGAACCACTGTATTTAATAATTCAATTATTCAAACATTTCGTCAGGAGAACAGGTGTGTATAAATGGACAGTAATTCAGCACTAAACAATCTGCACTGCACTACTGTCATTGTTTCATACATGAAGTTTGCAGTGGGACAAGAACTTGTCACTGTACATTTTACATTTAGAAGTACAGCTTTACTGCATCACACATTTAGTGTATTGTAGTGTTACAGTAAAGATTTGCCATATTTACTGTAATTTTACTCTGCACCACACAGGATTGCAAGACAACCTTGCAGAGGTGGAAGAGGGCCCCTTTTTACTCCGCAACAAGAAGCCATTTGTGCAATGGTGTTTGCAAACAATGCCATAAGGTTGAGAGAGATACAAAGTGCTGTTATAGAGGATGACAACATCTTTGGGAATATTGAAACTGTTTCAGTCGCTACAATTGACAGAGTGCTCAGGAGGAATGAAATGCGCATGAAACAATTGTACAATGTGCCATTTGAACGGAACAGCGACAGAGTGAAGGAGCTCCGTCACCAGTATGTACAGGTAAAACATGTATGTGTTCTATGCATATTCTAATGTTCAGTGCTGTAAACTGTTTACTTTGTGTAGTGTCATGCACTACACTTACATGACAGGTCTGTGTAGGTGTATTCACAGTGCATACTGTACAATATGTTGTCCAAAATGCATTGTTACACAGGAAAAGTTGTTATAGTTTTTCTCACTCCCTCTTCTGTAATAAAGCATGTACTGGAGCTGGAGGGCAGAGAACCGCTGCACACATTCATATACCTTGATGAGGCGGGTTTCAATCTGGCAAAAGGTAGAAGACGTGGAAGGAATCGCATTGGACAGAGAGCAACCATTGATGTCCCAGGCCAACGAGGAGGGAATATTACTATGTGTGCAGCCATCTCAGAAAATGGCGTCCTCACCCATATCCCCCGTCTTGGTCCATACAACACACAACATCTGCTGACTTTTTTAGACACTCTTTACAGGGACATAATCCCTGAGAATGAGAGGGGTCTAACTGGAGACCATCTGAGCAAGCATGTTGTTGTTTTGGATAATGTGCGTTTTCACCACTCAGATGTCGTCAGACAGTGGTTTGCAGCACATGATAGGATGCTGGTGGCATATCTCCCTCCCTACTCACCATTCCTAAATCCAATAGAGGAGTTTTTCTCTTCCTGGAGGTGGAAGGTATATGACTGGCATCCACATACCCAAATGGCCCTGCTAGCAGCCATGGATGCAGCATGTGATGACATCACAGCAGAGTCCTGCAGAGGGTGGATTCGCCACTCGAGGAGATACTTTCCTCGCTGCATTGCAAGAGATGATATTCGCTGTGATTGTAGATGAAATTATGTGGCCAGACAGAGAGGAACGTCTGGATGTGCATGAATGATTACAGTACTATGTATGTTCAGTTCCAATATGTACTGCAATGTTGTGCACAGCTCTACCCAAAGGGAGTCTATGTTTGTTGTAAATGAGGGTGTATTTTTTCTTTTGCACAATGCTGTGAACAAATTAGAACTGCAAAGAGCATATGCAGTAAAAATGTGAAACATACATATTCAGTGTCTTGTACTCAGTTACCTCACTAAATACAGTAATGTGTAACTTTACTGTATTTTTAAAATGGCTGTGCAAATAGTATATAGTGCTGTCTTGAGTATTTTCAGGTAGTGTCACCAAGATCTGACAGTTTTTTTTGCATTGGAAAACATTGACAGAGTAAACTGTCATAATGAAAACATGACAAAGCCATTTGACTATCTTGTTCATAAGCAATGGTGTCAGGACTTTTCATCTTGATGACACTGACACTTTCATTGACATGAATACTTGCTTTTGAGGAATGACCTATCCATTTTGAGCAAGTGACACGCTTTTGCAGGTTATCAACTAGGTTTTGCAGTTTGTACTAATTGTTTTGAGAAACGCACATACTTCTTTGCAAATATTAAGAATGACTCGAGAAATGCACCAAAGCGACTGAGAAAAACTGTAACTAAACACAAATTCACCACTGATTAATAATGTATTGGTTCCATGTTCGTTTGTATACACCGCGCGCAATGTTTATGTGCACTGTCCAAGTCTTCTTCTCCGTTTTAGTGTATCTCTGTGGCAGAATTACAGCCCCACATACTGATAGTTTTTTGTCGGTTTCGTGGTTTCCTGTGGACACAGATATTTCTTGAGACGAGGGGAAAAAAGATTGGATAGGGAAAGCTCTGGCTTTGTGTGGATGTAGCCTAAATTCACTGATTTTTTAAGAAAAAAAAAATATATATACTGTATATTTAAATAATTTTCAATATAAATAGGTAATAGTTTACTTTACTTTTTGTTTTAGCATTTTCATAGTTAACATAACAATTCAGTTTCAGATGAAAAATCTGGGTCTTAGAAAGTGTAAACCAATAAAATCCATTGACTTTGCAGGTTCAAACCTCTAAGCTTTCAGTAAACAGGCAATATCTTTAACCACTGCATCACACCATCATAACTGATGTAGTGAATTAATATTTCTTCGCTTACTCTTTAAGTGTCACCTATATTAATTTGCAATATGAATGGCCTAGGTATCTCTGACATCAACTCATCAACCATTCTGCTGTCAAAAAGCATCTTCTCCATTGACCACCATTCAAAAGCATCACTGTTTTTTATGAATTAAAAACGTACCAAGCAACATATAAATATGTTGTTATATAATAGTAGATGTTTAGCCAGCATGAAATGGATAGGTTTCCCTGAGCGCTGCCGCTGACATCACAGCTCAGGCCGCTCACTAGTCAATGACTTGTGACTGTGCAGATTCCTGCGGCGCCATCAGCCAATCAGCATCCACATGACATCATTTCCCTCTGCATTTATGGCCAGGCGACTGCCACTGAATGGGAATGCTAATGGATGGCTTTCTCCAGGTATTACAGACCTCCTGGATCTCTCCGAGCGGCCATTCAAGAAAATTCTGCAGACGGCCGACGGACTCGACCACAATGCTCTGAAAAAGCTACATAAGCAAGAGTAATGGCCACAATCTTCTGAGTGCAAGTCGTGTCCTTGAAGACATTTACATCTACTGATGCTTTTATCCAAAGCGACTCACAAAAGCGATTCGTCTTGAGCAGGAAATTGCATTAGAAGTGCAATGCTAAGTTTTAAAGTTAGTAAAAAAAAAAAAGTATGCGCGAATACAAAGAAGAAAGGGGTTCACTATAACAATCTAGTACAGGTAACCAAGTTTATCTTGCAGCCTGTGAAGCTTTCTTATTATATATACTGTATATATAGGGTTATTATAGTTAAAACTGAAAACATAAACAAAATGTAAAAAATAAATGATAGATAGATA